>ML781684.1:382604-445255 GCA_009831015.1 Picea engelmannii | reverse complement strand
AGATGGGTGATCGAATGGCGGGAAACTCAAAACAATAGCGTTCCAACTCTGAAACTAGGCCAGGTATGCATGAGCAAGTGAGGTCTTGCGTAAACTTCAGATAGTGAGCTGTAGTAAAGGGTGAACAGGTGGAAGACTTATATAAGAGAAAAGCAAAGGTCTATTATTAACATCGGGTTCCTAACAGGCTGAGGAAGAAGATGTCCAAATGCAATATCATCTTACATTCAAACACAAGGCCAGAGAATGCAATAATGCAACAATAAATCATTTATCATAGCAAAACTGCAATAATTCGCACGAGTCGGTCGTTCACGAACCCTCTTAGCATAAGATGAAAACTAGACGGAGTAAGAAGAACTGTCTGTCATAAAACAAGAAATCTCATATACAGATGCATAAACTGAAAGCTAGGATAGCTGCCAAAACATTACAGTAGGGAGCTCTGCTCTACCATCGATAGATACAAAAATGGCAAAAACGCCTACATATACTCAAAACAACAACAGCAAAAAAATCGAGACGTTGCATTAAAAAATTTGCGTCTGCATGGATTCTGACAATCTGCATCTTTAGTCTCTGAATGATCGTGCACCTATGGCAGACGTAATCGAATTCCTGACATTCCCATGGGCGAATCGACGTGCTTTTAATTCATCGCCGAACTTTCCCTTTACGGCGGAGATGATGTCCAACCACCACCAACTACCTTAATAACTGCTTCCTTGGGATTGGGAACGGTTCAACCGACTTGGCACCTTAAGACGTGGAAGACCCCTCGCGTTGCCACCTGGATTAGCTGAACGGCCTGATGAGTAGTCGTGGTGGACAACACGAAAGCTGGGGGGGGACATAACGGAAGTGGTGGCGCCAAGACCATGAGGGTGAGATGAGAGGTAGTAAGGTGTGGGCAATATGACAGTGAAGGACACACGGCGGAAATCAATAAGCGGAGGGGGTAGGAGATGAAATACAATGGACATATTATTAATGGGAGGCTGACGTGGAAAGGAGCGGGACACATGGCAGGTGGTAAATGAATGATGAGATGGAGAAGGGACCACCTGGACTAAAGTGGAGATAGACAGATGGCGCATGGCAACAGGGGAGAGGCGGCTCAGAAGGATGACATAACGKGAAAAGGGCCCACCTTGGTTAAACATAGAGCAGCTGAGAAGGGTGAGATCGCGCGAGCGCCGTTGATACAGGCGCTTAGATATCGGCCATTGGGAAGTTGCGCGCCTGATTCCGGACCCCCCCCCCCTCGGCTTAAAGGTAGAAAGGCAAGGGGGGTTTGGAATTACCTTGAGCGTCGTTGATCCRGGCGCTCCGATCAGGACCGTTGAAGAGATGCGCCCTCGATTCCGGACCCCCCCCCTCCGTTTAAAGGTAGAAAGGCAGGGGAGGTCCGAAATCCTATATGCATCGTTGATCCGGGCGCGCGAATCTCTGCCACCCAGACTTGCTTGTCGCTTACCACAGGCGCATTAACATTCCAAACTTAGGACAAGTGGGTTTTTAACCCATTCCTTTGCATTCTAACCCCCTTACAAGAAATATCGCTAACAAATTCTAGTGGTATAAATGCATATATCCAAAGACATCAAGTGGGAGCCCTATTATTTTAAAATGTAGGGTTTAGATTTTCACCTCTACTTTTCAAAATCAACACATTTATATGGTTATCCTACCTCTAGATGTAGTCACCAATGTCCCTATTTTGGTTCATAATCAAGCACAAGGGAGATGGAGGTCTGCATCTAGGGTTTCCTCAAGGCATCCAGTAGCTTCGACCTCCTTACATCGGGTACTCTTGTCAGTACACCAGCACTTCTTAGTGGAGGGCAGGCCTAAAGGATAAGATGTTAGCAACTTAGTTAGATTAGCAAGAGGTTCAAATTTATGGAGGCGGATATTGTGGATTACGAAGCTGACAATTTGAATTATTTCCAAATAATTCATCCACAATATGACTTTACTCCCTAGTCCTTTCCCCTCTATATGTGATTGGAAGGTGGGACGGGTGGTGCTCTATAGATTGAACTAGAAAATAATTTAATGTTCCCATGCAAAGGAAAAAGGTGGCAAAGAAGGAGGCGGGAACAAAGTATATTTTCGATCAAAGCAAGAGGTGCAGGTATCTTCGTTACCACTAACATCCCTTCATCCTTCGAGCATAAGGGCACAAGGGCTTCCTTCTCAGTCTAGTGTGATGCAAACCAAAGATGCAGGGGTTCAAACTTGTGATTTGTTTCTAGCAAAAAATAAGGGAATAAAGGTCAAAAGGGACAACGTCAAAATGGTGGTAGGGATACATTTAAGTATATAATCTATCCTCGAGGCAATGGAAAAAGTAGTGGTGGGGCGTTTCTATGGAAATTCGGTCAAGAAGAAACCATAAAAGGATGGATTAAGGACAATTGGGTTGAATGCATGGGATACTCTCTATTTTTTTACATTTTGGCTAGAAGTTGGTTGTGTTTTTTTGTTTCGCTCACCCTCATATGTGGACTTGATTTCAAGAAAGGAGTGGAATTGGGGATCATCGAGCTTGGTGCTCCAGAAGTGGACTGTGGATATTCATCCCATCAGGCTCCCAGTATTAGTTCAAAAATTTTGGGCCATCTTGTTAGGCTTACCTCTTATTTTTTGGAGAAGGGAAATGTTGGAGGCCCTGGGGAATAAGGGTGGATGATTTATAGGGCTTGATCAAAATTGGGACACTAAGTATAGAAGGTGGGCATGGGTGCATGTAGAACTAGATCTTCATAAAGGATTGCTAGAAGAAATAGAAATTTAGAATGGAAGTATCTCTTGGTCACAAAATATTGATTACTGGAAACTTCCCTTCTGGTGTTTTGGATGACATGAGGCCATACACTTACAAGGTTCTTGTAGTAATATTTTTCATCAAAGTCGCTTCAAGAGGAAAATTTGGGTTAAAAAGGGATCAGTAACCAATTTTGGTACATATTTTTTTAATGTGTTGGATGTAGGTCAGGAGACGGGGCTTAAGGCTAGGGGGTCCTCAAAGCTCAATAGCGAGGAAATTCAAGTGAAGGTTTTGGGGGGTGATTCAGAGGCTCCTTCCTCGTCCATGATTCATGAAGTCTCTTTTGGTAAGGTTTTAGCCTCTCCTCTCAATATAATTTCTAATCAATCGAATCATCATGTTTTTTCATTGAATATTGAAGCCAATCATAAGTCTAGTTCTCGGGGGTAGGTGTAGTTTTGAGTCCTCAATCATACATTTTGAAGACTTTGTCTTGTTTGTTTGGGCCCTCAATGACCCTTTTCCCCTATCAGGATTAAGGGTATTTCGGTCTAGTATATGGTGAAAATAGGATTTTGGGCAAAGAGGAGGTTCATAAATTGGAGCCCAATCCCCCTCTCTTATCTCGGAATCCTTCCTCTTCAACTTCACCTCTGAAGAAAGGCTATGAGTTGCGCTCAAAATATAAAATAGTTGAAGGAGAGGCCTCTATGGGGAGCTAGCCATGTATGCAACTAGTGTTCATTCTGTGGGGAGGAAGTCTCACTTGTCCAAATCTCAACAGAAGGTTGTTTTGGATATAAAAAAAGGAAATCAAGCCATAATTCACGGGGCCCTTATAGCAAGGAAATCCCTTGGCCCTAGTCCATCATGAAGTGTCTATCCTTTCATACTAGAGGGTTGGGGGGTGCCCAAAAATAGATATCCCTCAAGAGGCTCGTGAGATCCATTAATTTGAATATCATTCAATTACAAGAAACAATGATTACGGGATCCAAGGCATGTCCTACCCTAGAATATTGGCTCAAGGTCTGGTCTTTTGTACTTTAGATGTTGATGGTCAGTCGGGGAGCTTAATCACCGCTTGGATCCCTAATCTACAAGTAGTCTCCTCTACACCTCTAAATTCATCCATTTCACTTGTTTTGAAGGTAAAGGAGTTAGACATCACCCTAAAGGTCTTGAATATTTATGGACCCTATGCAGATAGAAGGCCCTATTGGAAGTTTGTAGCAAAGTCAGGGGTTCTACATTTTGACAATATTTTGATAGGTGGGGATTTGAACCTAACCCTTTCATTAAGGGAATTTTGGGGTTCTCATATGAGGTAAGATCCTTTAGAGGATTTTTTTAAGCATATGTTGGAGGTTCATAAATTGGTCAATGTGGAGCCAATTAAGATAGTCCCTACATCGAGAAATTTCCAGAAAAATGAGGAAGCCATTTCCAAGAGACTAGATTGCTTCTTGGTATCTAAGTCTTTGATGGGGGGATATTTTCTTATAAAATCTAGGGTTTCCGATGGTGGCTTGTTTGACCATGGGCCTATTGTCTTTTAAGTGGCCAAAGAAGACTTCAAACCAGGAGCACCTCTTAAATTTAATCCCTGGTGGCTCATGGAAGAGGACTATACAAAGCTTGTCAAATAATTGGGTTCATATTAGTTCAAAAGACTCATCCTCTTTCATGCAACAGTTCACCAAGAATATTACAAGGATAAAATGTAAATCGAAGTCATGGAGCAAAGAATATAATGATATGTTCCAAGCCCTCATAAAGGAAAATGAGCCGAAAATAAAATATCTCCTCTATGACAATCATTTAGGGATTTTTTATCCAGATATGTTGTGTCAAACCTCAAAATCATGTCCATATCCCACTCATAGGACAAATAATCCTTATTTGGCACCTTTGTCATGGTTTAATGCCTCATATATGGCACTTGATCCTTAGAAGCAATAGTTAGGTCCTAAGTCCTCACTTTTTGGGCCTAAGCCATGTGACCCATTCTCATTGTGCCAAACTTCAATAACATGCCCATATCCCCTGCATATGACAAAGATTCTTTCTATAGGACATGTTTTGTGGTCCAATACCTTGTACATGGTCCATGATCCCTAAAAGTAATCACTAGGAAATGTGTCCTTGGTTTTTATCCATAAACCATGGCATCAACTATGAGACCAATACTTGGTGTACTAAACCTTAAAATTGTACGTATATCCCACTTGTAGGCCAAATATTCCTTCTACATGGATTATGTCATGATTTAAGGCCATGTCTAAACAATATGATAGATGATAAATGATGCCTTAGACAATATGATAGATGATATATGATATGATAAATGATATCATCTGTGATCTAGTTCCTAACAACACATTGAGCTCTTGATGAGTATATTATTGTAATGGCTTCGAGCCTTGTTGTTGATCGACCTTGTGCCGTGAATATTCTAGGGTTTACCCTGGGTACCATCCTCGAAATGAGGGGAAGTACATGGGGGTTTTCCCCAGACTTTATAACCCGAAAAAAAAAGGTATGACGATGAACCTTGATTTTAGGAATCTATTAATATGCATGGCATTATCATCCACTTTAGACTTTTTTTTTTCATGCTTCTAGTACATGATTTAGATTGGATAGTAGAAAAGATTATTCTTTGGGGTTTGCAATGCTTAGTTTATAAAAATATTTAGATGATATTTTGCTTATGAAATTGTTTAGATTCCTTCTACAAACTTAAAAAAATCTAAACAATTTCATAAGAAAAATATCATCCAAATATTTTTATAAACTAAGCATTGCAAACCCCAAAGAATAATCTTTTCTAGTATCCAATATAAATCATGTACTAGAAGCATGAAAAAAAAAGTCTAAAGTGGATGATAATGCCATGCATATTAATAGATTCCTAAAATCAAGGTTCATCATCATACCTTTTTTTTCCGAGTTATAAAGTCTGGGGAAAACCCCCATGTCCTTCCCCTCATTTCAAGGATGGTACCTAGGGTAAACCCTAGAATCTTCACGGCACAAGGTTGATCAACAACAAGGCTCGAAGCCATTACAATAATATACTCATCAAGAGCTCAACGTGTTGTTAGGAACTAGATCACAGAGCAATAAAATAATGCAGAAATAAATCACAGAAGAGCATAATAAAAAAGAGACATGGATATACGTGGTTCACCCAATATGGACTACATCCATGGAGAAATTTCCAGGTCATTCCTTTATAATTATTCAGCAAATGAAGGGATACAACCTACAACACACATGTTGTAACTTACTCTTCTTTATGTCATAGTCTCCTCTCTCATAATACAATATTCACACTCATACACAACCGCAATACAATTCCCTCATAAAAAAAAAAAAAAAAAACCGAGTTGCCTTCTTGGGAGAAAACCCTAACATAACTTCTACCATCAAATCTACGACCTTATAATGAACGATCCATATTAACTACTAAATTACAATATTTTACAAGGAAATTTTCCCAAAAAATTCCTCAGGGGCTCTGCCCTTGAACCCTCGATAAAAGGGGCGTAGGCATACCTGCATATAAATCAAGAAGATAATCAAACTCCACAACCAACAATCTCCCACTTGGAGACTAATTACAACAATTTCACCATTACTGCATCTGTTGGACTATACTTCAACTTTTGACCTGACAAGTTTCTCATATTTTACCATCATGCTTGAAGGCCAACTAAAACTGAGAAAAAATTTACTATCTCCCTGGTTACTACCTTTGTTAACATATTTACAGGATTATGGTTGGTGTGTATCTTTTCCAGCTTCAACTATCCATCTTCTAACACTAACCGTATGAAATGGTATATGGGTCATATATGTTTAGTCTTAGAGTGGAAGGCTAAATTCTTTGTGAGATGAATGGTACTCTAAATATCACTGTATAACCTTCTATTCTCCTACTTCTTACTCAATTCCTTTGTAAACCTATGTAACCAAATCATCTCTTTACTAGCCTATGTAGCAACAACATACTCTACTTATGTTGTTGAAAGTGAAACAATCTTTTTCAATTTAGAAACCCAGCTTATTGTTGTCCCACCAACAGTAAAAACATATATTGTGGTGCTCCTCATGCTATATTTATGACCTGCCATATCTGAATCAACATATCCTTGTAGAATAGTGTTTGAACCTCCAAACATAATGCCTATGTAGTAGTACCGCTCAAATACATGAGAATCCACTTTACTGCCATCCAATGCTCTTTACCTGGATTGTTCATATACCTGCTCACAACTCCCATTGCATGTACAATATATGGCCTTGTGCACACCATTGCATACATTATGCTACCAACTGCTAAGGAGTATGGATCCTTGGACATCCAGTCTATCTCCTCCTATGTCTTGGGACACATTTCCTTACTTAGTTTGAAATGGTTAGCCAAAGGTGTACTAATTGGTTTTTCATCCTGCATTCCAAATATTTCCAACACCTTCTCTATGTACTCACCCTGAGAAAATATTAATTTGTTATTTTTCTTGTCTTTTGTTATTCTCATGCCAAGGATTTGTTTTGCAGCACCCAAATCCTTCATTGTGATTGAATTAGCTAATTTTCTTTTGAGTACATGTATTTCCTGCATGTTAGGCCCTGCGACAAGCATGTCATCTACATACAATAACAAGACAATATAGTTATCATCATCTTATCTCTTAAAATAAACATAGTGGTTAGACTAACACCTAACATAACCTTGTTATGTCATAAACCTATCAAATTTCAAATACCACTGCCTTGGAGCTTGCTTTAGGCCATACAAGCTCTTCTTCAACCTACATACTAATTTCTCCTTCCCTTTGACCTCATACTCCTATGGTTGTTGCATATAAATCTCTTCCTCCAAATCCCCGTGGAGAAAAGTTGTCTTTACATCTAACTGTTCAAGATGCAAATCTTCTACTGCCACTAGACTTAAAATAGTTCTAATTTAAGTCATTTTAACAACAGGAGAAAATATTTCATCAAAATCTATACATTTTTCTGTGTAAATCCCTTTACAATAAGTCTGGCCTTGTACCTCCTTATTCCTCCATCTTCTTCCTTCAACCTGTAAACCCATTTATTCTGCAATGCTCTTTTGCCTACATGAAACTATACCAAATCCCAAGTCTGGTTCTATACCAAAGAGTCCATCTCCTCTTTCGTGCCTTCCTCCCACTTCTTTTTGGTTTCTACATGCATTACTTCTTCATATCCTTCTAGTTCACCAGAATCAGTCAATAATGCATAATACAATGAAGGAGAGTATCGTTCGGGGGGTCTAGTGAACCTGGTAGATATTTCAATGCTTGTAGGTGTTTGAGGTACTTGTTGTTATTGTTGTTGTTGTTGATCATTTTGATTTTTTGATACCTTTGGAATTTCTTTTTCAATGATCTTATCAAGAACTATGTGTTTTGTGTTTTCTTTTTCTTGTTTATTTCCTTGCAACTGATCCTTACACATGACCTTCTATTTAAATATCACATCTATACTCGTAATGATTTTATGGATTTCATAATCATATAAGCGATAACCAAAATCATTAATTACATATCCAATAAAAGTACACTTCTTGGATTTTGCTTCAAGCTTTGTTCTATTTTCTTTATCAATGTGGACAAATGCTTCACAACCAAAAGTCCTTAGAAATGAGTAGTTTACCTATTTACATGTCGATGCCTCCTCTGGAATGCCACCATCCAAGGAAATTGAAGGCCCTATGTTTATTATGTAAATAATAGTATCCACAACATCTACCCAAAATTGTAAGGGAAATCCTACATGCAATCTCATACACCTTGCATGCTCCATGATTATCCTATTCATCCTTTCTGACACATTATTTTCTTGTGGTGTTCCTAAAATTGTTTTCTCTCTGTGAAAACCATGGTATGAACAATAATTATCAAACTCATTGATGCAGTATTCACCTCCATTATCATATCTGAGACACTTCAACTTATTTCCTGTCTCATTCGCAACCAAAGATTTCTATTTCTTAAAAGTATCAAAAACACCAGATTTGTTTCAAATGCAATAAACCCAAGTTTTTCTAGTTACATCATCAATAAAAGTAACATAATAACAAGAGCTACCAAGAGACGATACATGAGTCGGTCCCCATACATATATATGCACAAGCTCTAATTTTTCACTCCTTTTTTCTTTCCCAGCCCTGAGAAATCTAACTCTCTTTTGTTTTCCATAAACACAGTGCTCACAAAAATCAAAATTAACCTGCTTCAAACCTGGCAATAAATTTCTTGACTAGAGAATCTGCATCCCCTTCTCACTCGTGTGCCCAAGTCTATGATGCCACAATGTTGTATCCGCTCATGTAGAAGCTAAAGCAATAAAATAATCAGAAATACCATTACATAAATACAATGTACCTACCTTCTATCATCTTGTTATTACCAGTGATCCTTTAGTGACTTTCCATTCTTTTTCCATAAATGTAGTTGTGCACCCTTCATTTCCCAACTGCCCTATTGGGATTAGATATTTTCTCATATTTGGAACGTGCTTTGCCTCTTTCAACAACCATTGGTTTCCGTTCTCTAATTTTATTTGTACCTTTCCCTTTCCAACAATTTTACCTGGTTTATCATCACCCAAACAAACCTGTCCAAAATCACATTGAACATAGTCTTGAAAATATTTCCTATGGGGTGCGGCATGAAATGAAGCCCCTAAGTATACCACCTAGGCATCAGTAATATTATCCAATGAAAGGATTAAGGCGTCTTGCAACACATCACCTGTTACATTTGCTTCTTGTTTATTCCCATGTTGTCTATCTGTTGGTTTTCCTTTTTTATCCCAATAGTCTTTCATCGAGTGTCCTTTCTTCTTGCAATGCCAACATTCCACCTTCACTCTAGCTTTGCATCTACCCTTCTTTTCCTTACCATGATTCACTAGACTCTTTCCTCTCTCCCTTGGTCTTCCCCTATTCTCCACAGTCAAAGCATTTCCTGATGTCTCACCTGTGTTTTTCCATCGCATTTCCTCACTCAGGATAACACCAACAACATCATCAAAATTTAAAGTATTGAACCATAAACATAGTTATTTATAGCAATAACCAAGCCATTATAGCTTTCTGGCAATGAGCACAAAATCAAAAGAAGCCTAACGTCATCATCAAAGTTTACTCCTACAGAACTTAACTAACTGGTAATCATGTCAAACTCATTTAAATGATCAACAACAAATCCACCTTCTGACATCTTCATACTGAATAGACACTTCATAAGAAATACCTTGTTGGAGGCCGAGGGTTTTTCATACAATTTGGCCAATGTCTTCGTCAAACCCTTTGTTGTTGTTTCTTTCGAAATGTTGAAATCCATCGACGTAGCCAGGCACAACCGTATTATTCCCAGTGCTTTTCTGTCTAGAACCTCCCATTCTTCGTCTTTCATGGTTGTCGACTTCTTTGTTATTCCTCCCAATGGTAGGAATAGATCATTTTGATATAGATATTCCTCCATTTACATCTTCCATAGATGGTGGTTTTGGCCATTAAATTTCTCAACCCTAAACTTTCCTTCTTCTGCCATTGCTCCCATTCGAACCAGAAACCCTCCTTTCCTGTGAGTTTTACCAGCCAAACAAACCTTTGGCTCTGATACTAGTTGTTAGGAATTAGATCATAGCGCAATAAAATAATGCAGAAATAAAACACAGAAGAGCATAATAAAAATAGAGACAAATATACGTGGTTCAACCAAAATGGGCCATGTCCATGGAGAAATTGCCAGGTCCTTCCTTTATTATTATCCAACAAATGAAGGGATACAACCTACAACACACTCATTGTAACTTCCTCTTCTTTCTCTCATAGTGGCATTTCTCATAATACAATATTGACACTCATAGACAATCGCAATACAATGCCCTCATAAAAAATAAAAAAACAAGTTGCCTTCTTGGGCGAAAACCCTAACATAACTTCTGTCGTCAGATTTGTGACCTTATAATTAACGTTCAGATTGACTACGAAATTACAATATTTTACAAGGAAATTTTCCCAAAATTTTCCTCTGGAGCCCGCTAGCCCCCATGCCCCCTAGCCGGGGGTAGAGCCCCCTCGAACCCCTTTCATTTGGGGGCCAGCCCTCGAACCCAAGGCAGAAGGGGGATATGCATACCTGCATATGAATCAAAAAGATAATCAGTTTCCACAACCAACATATGTCACTTACGGGAATTGAACCTGGATGGGAAGGATAACAATCATTCCTGTCAACCACCCAAACTAAACCCAATTAACTTTATCATCATACCTATCATATTGAAAAATATAATTTTAAACTAAAATTTAATATTATTAAATGTGAATGCTAATTGGTGTTATAAATCTAGAAGTTTGGTTGATTTGGGAATATGCAAATTAAGGTAAGCCCTTTATGCTAAAATATGAAACAAACCCTAGAAATGAAGTTTGAAGGAAAAAGGATAAAAGGAGGTTTTTTAACCCAAAATAAATAAGAGATTGTTTTTTTAACCCAAAATATGTAACATGAGAGGGATTGACACATGTAAATATATGGTGTTTTATTACTTTATTTGATATAAGGCGTGAGTACGGGAATTTTATGAACAATGCTAACTTAAATGAAAGACTTCATTATGTCGGATTTAAAAGTGCTTTATATAGTATGGGAACAACATAATGGGATTGAAAAACAACCCCAACAACCAAAGTATAAATATAAATATAAACCAAAAAAAGTTGATGGAAAATCATTAATAAAAACAAATATATGATGTGATGTTTTAGAAAATGTTGATGGGAAATTATTAATAAAAATTAATATATGATACAATGTTTTTTTTTTGGAGTGTATACATATAAGTGGGGAGATAATATTAACTCTTCGGTAAGAGGTTAAATTGTAATGAAAGCTATTTGGTTTCATGTATGAGACTAA
Organism: Picea engelmannii; assembly: GCA_009831015.1. Classification (NCBI taxonomy): domain Eukaryota; kingdom Viridiplantae; phylum Streptophyta; class Pinopsida; order Pinales; family Pinaceae; genus Picea; species Picea engelmannii. Next base: position 433,513 of record ML781684.1, on the reverse strand, counting down.
AGCTAAATGTTATTTGAAAATACATGATCCCAATACTATAGCTTCGACAATGACAATAAGGGATATTAGCTTTCCAATGTATGTTATTTAGGCTTAAACAATCTTTTAGTTCTAGAGTATGATCTAACACTGCTTCTGATTGGTTAACAGTTCATTTTCCTCAGATATAAGGAAACATGATATTGACCTAATACATAAAAGCATCTCGTAAAAGTGGAAAACTATCCCCTTACAAACCACCAATAGATTATTCTAGATAATTAAGTTTTGTCTCCACGTAATAATATCAACGTTTGAAGTTTTGAGATTATACCAACTAAAACTATCCTAATAACATCATAAGTGGGCATAATGGTTAAGAACATGTGTTTCCTCCTAAGAAATCACAAGTTCAAATCCAAAGAGGGTAGGGTATGTATACCTCCATAAACTTTACCATTAAAATTGTTGAGTTGAAAAAGTCTCATACACCAATTGATGTCTGACTTGACTTAACTATGTTGCAACCTCCCATTTCTACACACTAAACCTATTATAACTTTGACTTTTAGAAAAATTTATGTTATAATCAACTTGTGCACCTCTAAAATTTCATCACAAGTTCTATCGATTTTTCCAAAATAAATACCTCTTACTCCATAGAGGGATCTTAAAAATTATTACTTAAAAGTGTCTCGTCAATCTTATAATTCTTAATCGCTTAGCTCTTTGTTATCTTATTACAAATTATTTTTAAATATATAAAATATTTTTATTTTTATAATTTTATAAAAATAAAAGGCGGTTTAATCATATCAACAATACTTTTTGACAATTTGAGAGACTTAATCGAATTTTAAGTTATAACTTACGATTTCTATTTCACAAACTAATTTTAGAGACTATAAAATGTTCCTTTCCTAGAGAGACTTAATTATTATTAACAACTCATCATGCAAGTATGTAATACAACTTGGAAATCCTTGGATTAGTAATAAAAAAATGATTGTGTATAATGTTCTTTTATTTGAAAGAAAACCCTTAATGTATACTCAATTTTTATTATACTACATAAATTTCAATTTAAGTCCCTCTTTATGAGGATGAAGAAGAAAAAATAATAATTCGAGTTAACTTTGTAATGCTAATCTTTGTGATAAGTAAACTTTATAATGTCTATTTTTGTGAATTTTTTTTATTGATCGGTCTTTTTATTATGTAAAATTAGTTATTGGGTAAATATGTGTGTTCACTTGAAGTTTGGTGGGTTAGTTCGAGTGGTTGAGTGTTGCGGTTATTACGAATGAGGTATCAGGGTCAAATCCTCAATCAACTATTGTTGCTCTTGATGAGTTTGGTGAGCCTTGCTCGATGTCTCCACCGAGTTAGACATGTAATCAGGCCGACATTTTACCTTGTTTATCATCCACAAAATGTGAGGAAGTACTCGAGGGTTTCCCGTGATTTCTTCCGTCGAAAAATAAAATAAAATAAAATAAAGAAAAAAAAAATTATATATATATAATAAACAAATAAAAATGTGTGCTTACTTGAACCCCGTCCGCTTCTTTGTGGGATGTGTTGTGTGTGTGTGTGTGTGTGTTAATAAACAATTAATGATAAACAAGACAATAAATAGTTGAATTAGTTGTGTTTGGCATCTAGAATAGTTTCTACAACTTTAAAATCTTCTCTCCTCTTGTGTGTTATACCACATTGTTTGAGGTCTACTCCACAATAATATATAAGTCCCAAAATATCATGATCCTTATGCTAATGGGGGTGTTCACAGAGGTAGTACCTTTACTACTAACATAATGGTTGATTGGTTGTAGGATGAATTTTTTTGCTTGGTCAACCTCCCCCTCCTCTTCAAGGATGTGTGATAATAAACATGATAATAAATAGTCGGATATGCTACGTTTGGAATCTTGAAAAAAAAATTCACAACTTTATAATCTCCTCTCCTCTTTTGTGTTATCCCACATTGTTTGAGGTATGGTCCATGACATCATATAAGTCCCAACATACCATGATCCTTATTGTGAGGTATTTGGCTAAAAGGGTGTAGGCACCCTCGCCCAAGTCCTTGAGGAGACGAAATTTGGGGTTGCTTCGACACCTAAGATTCACACTTGTTGGGAAAGTGGGAACCTTAGGTGTGCAAACACGACAAGGAGCTTGCCTTGAGGTGATTTTGTGGATAGAGTTGGGGTGACCTTCTTTGGGTTGAGTCTAGTAGGAGGCAGGGTGACTTTGGAGTTGGGGAAGTCTTGTCACAGGTCTGGGTGAGGAATGCTATGAGACGGAACTACAGGTCTGTGTGAAGTCTTGTGACAGAGAAGAGACGATGAGTTTAAGGTGGATGCATGTTTGGGGTGCACCGCAAGAGTTGTGACAATTGCTACGACATATGAGTTTTGGTGTGACGAATATATGTATGAGTGTCTTGATGAGGTGAGGCGAGTCGTGCGACTTTGCTCAAGTTGTAAATCGAGCTAGTAGTACTCATATTGTAATTGTTTCATAACATTAAGAGTTGGTTGGGTGTTAGGAACGTTTTGTGTTTCCTACACTATATATGTGTGTCTTTGTTTGTTTCACATGTGTTCTCTTTGCTTCTCATGTTTATGGATGTATGCTTAAGTGACTAAGTGTTAAGTTGTTAACAATATTATCTAAGTATACAAGTGAGTTGCACTAGATTAGGAGTATGGCTCGCTCGTAGCCTAGAATGGACTATGGGTATGTTCTAGGTGAAGAGGTGTAGTCTGAATGAAGTATGCTTGGTGTTGCCAAGTAGCCAAGTGAGAACCGCCATGGTGCCACACACCCTCAAGAGGTGCATGATCATAAGGATAGGGTAAGCATCTTGTGGGGATGTGACAGATAATATCAAATCCTATTCCTCATATATTTTGAAGAAGGGTCAATGAGCTCTTCTCCACTATCTCGACAATATATGGTATTAGAGAAAATTTGGCTCTTCACCACTACCGCAATCAGAACGGTGGTGTTGAGGCACATTGCAGTTCGTTTAATATTTTGTTGCGAATACATTTCAATGGGAACATTCGCAGACTTGGTGAACAATTTGGTCGATTGAATTGGTTCATCATAGAGGCAGTTTGAGCGCAGACTTGGTGAAGGATCAGTAAGGAAAATTGACCTTTCACAAAGATAGTTTGGGCGTAGACTTGGTTGGTTTGATTTGCGACGGAAATAAGTGTCAGGCATGTGCACACACTTTCATAAGACCAGGTGCAGAGTTTGTAGTGAAACGAAGCACTTGGGAAAGGCGAATGAGCGTCGGACTTGTCGCAGATCTAACCACAACAATGATTGCAGAAGTGATCGCATAGGGTTATCACATAAGTGATCATAGAGGGAAGAAATTATGGGTTGTGACAAAGTGGACGACCCTTTGTGCAGACTCGGGATAGGGAAAATGGCCATGCAACGAGTTGAAGAATTTGGGTGAGTTGGGAGACTTGGAACAGCTTGGCAACAAGGTAGTTGGTTGGGCACATTTTCATCATGACATCTTCATGGCGTGCATAATAGAGAACAACGATTGAGTTGAGTTGGGGTGTTGAATAGGTGGGTCGATCATATCCTTCAGATGAGGTGACTCTTGCTAGAGTTACGCAAGTCAATTAATAACAGTATGACTTGGAAGTCAGGCGGTGTGTGCATGGTGCCTTGAAGTGGAAGTAGTTAAGGTGCAAACATGGTAGGACATTGGAGATGAGTTTGGATGGTTGCATTAGAAGTTTGGGACTTAGAAGTATTTTAGAAGTAGATGGATGGGCTCATCCTTATATCGTAGCGAAGTGTTATGCAGGTTCGTGTACTTGTAGACGATGATTGAGGGGAGTTCATGTGGAGAGTTGGTGGCTTGGGCAAGTGAAGCCCTAAAACAACAGAATTGAACCATGGGTGCAACCAAGAATATTGTTGGAAAGGTATGGTTGGTTTTGAGTTCTTTCATTTTCTAAGTGTTGCGGTGAGTTCTTTAAAGGGAAGTCAAATGACTTGGTGGTTCAAGTGTAATCTGATTCCACAGTGAAAACTGACAGACTTTGATGATTACCTCTTAGTCTAAAACCCACATATGCATAGTTTGGATCACTCTGCTAGCAACTCCAACACTTTAGTTGCTCTGACACTTTAGTTGCTCTGACTCTTTAGTCGGGCCCAAAATCTTCTAACTATGTTATGATAGAGGCACTTAGCTTAAGCTCTCCTCAGATCGCTGCTAGCCTTCCTTTCAAGCTCCGAGCACTTGTTCCGTTTAGGCACTAAATTCTTATCCTCCACACGACCGGATTCTATAACCTTGCGCCAAACTCCATGCCATCATATCCTTCATCCTTTGGCACCCATTCATTTGACCACATATATATGATCGGCCCCACAACCAAATGTTACAACCAAGCGCTAAAATTCGAGCACTTAACCTTCCACACAACCTCGAGCCATGACCAGGTGCTTATTACATAGGCACTTAACTCTCTGTAAACTATTAGACTCTTTCTTCTTAGAGTATTGATGCATCGAGGTTAAAACACTCCAATATTATACTATCAGAGTATCATCATTCAGAATCTGCTCTGCACCACCCTATAAATCATTCTGAAATATTGGCTCTGACGACTTCCTTTGGTCGGAGTTCAATCGAGTTGCAACACTTCGATGGGTTGGGACAGTGTCACTCCAATGGACCGGTTCAATGGAGTTGTACCCACTCCAAACTTTTTGGACTCTAAAAAAATGTGGCCACTCCGAATAGTCGTTCCGACATAACAAAATCCTCTGACGGTTAATAGACTCTGATAGTATTCGGACTATCTGCCTTTCAGACTATCCCTCTAACTATTCCTTCTGACAGCTTATACTCCAATGACCTTAATAAATCTCCTTCGTTGATCAATGATGATCAAAGGTCATAATCACTCACCTTCATTCCACTATTACATGTCATTTCGAGAGTCATTGATCTAACTCACTCCGAGTATATCTCCATCGCTGGTTTGATAAGGCCTTTACCTTAGTGTTATCAAACTATCGCCCCCTTAGAGTATCGACTTTCAATCAAAGATATTGGTCTTTGATTCTCCTTTTCTCCATGATGTCAAGTTCAACCAGATCATTGTTGATCATTTCATGATCAACGATGGGTATTCCACATGACTTCTCTCTTTTTCTTTACTCATTGCCAATCGTCGATGTCACGATCTAGATCTCTAGATAGAATCTATGTTGTCGATCTATCTTTGTGGGAATAAGTTATAGTTTTTTGTATAGAATGAACTTCTCCTTAGTATTAGCATTAAAGTTTTTTATTCAAATTGAAGGCATCTTTCCCTTACTCATTCCGCCTTCACGAAGTTCATAGGAACTTCGTCCCTCTCAGTTTCGTTCGATAATCTTGTTGCCTCAACTCAAATTTTCATTTAGAGGAGATCGCATTCGTCATATCTTGCCTCTACACATTCAATCTCAACTTGATACACACATGACTATATAAGAGGATTAATAAAACACCAGCTCAATAAACACACACATGGTGTAAAACTTCAATTAATCATTTATAGTACATTGGTTTTCTACATAAACCCCTCTGGTTGTTCTAGCTTGATTTACAATTCATTGGCCTCTATTCGACCCGTTGGCCACACTTGGCCTCTTACACACACACACCTCTCTATCCTCTATTTGTCTAACTCGACCTGCTTAATTCCCTTAGGCTTACAAACTTAAAGGTGAGACATGAACTGCCAATTAGTTTAGATCCTACTCAGACTCCACAAAATCCACAACCTAGCTCTAGGATCTCTCATATCCACAATATCCTCATCTATCCCTAAAATCTCTTTCAAGCCTCGGAATCTGCTAACAAGGTAGATTCAATTACATATTACATTTCGATCAAATCCAATCGTAACTTATGTGGACCTTCTAGAATACATAGAAAAATACAATAATTTAGAATTAGGGAACCCACTCCCTTAGTAAATTCAAAGACCCCTAAGGTCTAATCAACAGGGTTGATTTTGGAGGTAGAATGCTCTTGCATCAAACTCATAGGGTTAAAAAATTTCATGATCTCCTGATCATGTTTCTTCAACTACTTCACTCCTCCTAGATCCCATTTTTTATGTTTTCCATATGCTCTGCTACATATTTCCTCCATTATTTTCCTCCATCTTCCAAGATCTCAAACTCTATTTTGTTACTGCTTACTTAATTTTCCATTCTACTACCTCATTCTTGTTTGAAATTTTCCACGATCCCATATCTTGCTTGCTTACCTTTTACCTTGCCGATGTAATCCCTCTCATCCAACTGCATTTTGTGGCTGACTATCTTTTTCATCCCATGGTAGCTCCATCTAGACTTCTTCATCATTAGCCCCCACAGTCCATGAATTCCAATGTCCAACTCTACCTTTTTCTCATCCATGATATTTATGCAAACTTGTTATAGCATTTCTGTATGCATAATTTGTATGGCCCTTACTCCCATATCTTCATCTCTCTCCTTGATCAAGCTTGCTACAACAATATGCTCTTTGTTGTCCTCAACTTTTGTGATGTCCTTAGGTCCATGGGAATATTCTTCAAAGTCTGCAACCTCTTCTTTCAAGATATGTCTTCCATTCTGCTTATTGCTCCATTCTTCTTCATACACCTCTTCATAAGTGTTTGAGACACTTAGTTGTCTCCTTCACCCTCCTTGTTTCTTCATGGAAGACTGACTACTTGCAAAACTCTCACCCTTATCTGCATCTACACGAGAAACAAATATATTACAACAAACAATTTTCCTTTCCAATTCTCAAATTTCATCACCATCCAAGTGAATGATTGTTAACACCCCATATTTGTCATCATTGCATAGGAAGTGTGTTGCTTCATGAGTTCTTTCTTGAATTTCTGAGTTATCTTTGGCAGTCTCATGGTTACTTTCATCCTCCTTATTGCCTCTCAAGACAATCTTTTGGTCTGCATATTTATGTTGTGTATGTAGCATAATTCTATCTTCATAAGACAATCCTACGTCTTGACCTTCAACTCCCTCACTTTCAAGGCAACCAAGCAATCTTGGATGCTTTGTGTTTGCAACTATGATGCAGTCTTCTTATTTTATAGGATTCTCTATCCATTCTTCCAACAACCTTAGTTCTTCTTCAAAATACATTTTCACTGCATCTGGGTGTTGTCCTTTAATTTCTTCATCTTCAAGGATGTCCTCGTGAGCCACCTCTGTATGGTTCATTATTATGACAGTTCCTTGCTCCTGTCTCTCAAACTTTTCACAACTTGACTGAAAATAATCTTGATCCTGATCACCTTCATGAGACAATGTTGTCTCTTCCTCCTTCATAATAGACTCTTGGTTATGTTTACATGCAAACACACACCAATAATTAGTTTTAAAAACATAAGACCCTATGGTCTCATTTGATGCCTCTGACATCATCCTCTCATGTTGATCTAAACTTTCCTGACAGTCCATGAGACTCTTAACGGGTCTCCCATCAACATCTCCATAATTATCCTCTCCAAGGAATGATCCCTACTCGGGTTCACATATGTGAACTTCTTCTTATGTCCTTGACCTCTGTCTAAACTTAGATCCTCTAAGTTTTTCTTCATTCAATTAAGCACTCAACCTGTGCCTCCTCTTTTTCTTCAACTTTTCCTCTATCCTGAGAAAAACATTCATCATGTGCATCAATTTCCTCATAAACAAATGCACAATAGGCCACTTTACCTTTTTCTTCACATTCCAACCCCGTCTCTAGTCTTCACCATTTTCCTGTAATGACTCCCTAATTATTCTGAGTCTTTCCTTTAACTCAACAAACTCTTTGTCAAACTCCTCCTGACTTATTTGTTTTCTGCCAATTTCTCTGGCATCCTCTTTCCTCTAGTTGTGGCTTCTCTCCAAACCTATGTCATGACTATCAATAGTCATCTCCATCTCTTCCCTTGCGAGCTTATCCTTTCCCACTGTGAGTTGCAACAAGCCTTCCTATGTAGTAAGTATCCTCACCTACTACCCAATAACTCATCAATATTATGTTGAACTTGAACTTTTGGTATTACTAGTTCTCTCCTCCAGAACCTTATGAGCATACTCTGCTCTTCTATGGCCTCTACATCTACTCACACTCTTATGAGAAATTTGATTGTTTTCCTTACTTCCAATCCTCAGCTAGAAGTGCTTATAGCATCCCTTGTTGCAAGGTTCTTTCTGCCACAAGCTTCTTCACTTGAGAGTTTCGCTTGCTCCCTCTTCCTCTGTCATCATTACCTTTCTCCTCTTGTTGCTACCTGCAACATAATTATACTTTTAACCATAATTAATTTACAAAAACATAATACCAATAACTGCAAGATCTACTCCAAGATCTTGTCTTCTCAACATCTCTTCCTCAATTTTGCTTATTGGTTGGAATGGCCTCTTCTTCTGAGCTTTACTCCTTTTCACAGATATCTTCAGTACACGACTCTTTAAAATCTAAGTTAAAACACATACCTATATCCTCTGCATTTTCACCTTTCCAAAGAGCATCGATGTGCTATGATACCACTTGATGATGACCTCCTAGTCCAAAACCCACATATACAGAGTTTGGATCACTCTGATAACAGCTCCAACACTTTATTTTCTTCGACTCTTAGGTCGGGCCCAAAATATTCTCACTGCGTTATGACAAAGGTGCTTATCTTAAGCGCTCTTTGGATCAATGGTATCCTTCCTTTCAAGATCCGAGCACTTGTTTTGTCTGGGCACTAAGTTCATGTCCTCCATGCGACTGGATTCTATAACCTTACACCAAACTCCACACCATCAACTCCTTCATCCTTTGGCGCCCATTCATTTGACCACATATGATCGGTTCCTCGACCAAATGTTACAAACAAGTACTAAAATCCAAGTGCTTAACCTTCCACATGACCTTGAGACATGACAAATCTTATTACATAAGCACATAAATCTATGTAAACCATTAGACACTTTCTTCTCAATGTATTGATGCATTGGGGTTAAAACACTCCAATACTATACTATCAGAGCATCATCCTTTCGAATATGCTCTGCACCACCCTATAAATCATTCTGAAATCTCGGCTCCGATGGATCTGGGCTCCAATGACTTCCTTTGATTAGAGTTCAATCAAGCTGCAACACTCCGATGGGTCCAAACAATGTCACTCTAATGGGTCGGTTCAACAGAGTTATAAAATTTTCGGACTCTGACAAACTATGGCCACTCCAATTAGTCATTTCGACATAACAAACTCTTCCGATGGTTAATAGACTTTGATAGTCTTTAGACTATATGCCTTTCTAACTATCCCTCCAACTATGCCTTCCGACATCCTATACTCCGACGACCTTAATAAATATCCTTCATCGATCAATGATTATCAAAGATCACAATCACTCACCTTCATTCCACTCCGATGAATGCATTTTTACATGTCCTTTCAAGAGTCGTTGATCTAACTCACTCTGAGTATATCTCCACCATCAGTTTGATAAGACCTTTACCTTGGTTCTATCGGACTATCACCCCTTAGAGTATTGGCTTTAAATCGAAGATCTTGGTCTCTAATTCTCCTTTACTCCATGATGCCAAGTTGAACTGGATCATTGTTGATCCTTTCGTGATAAATGGTGGGTATTCCATGTGACTTGTCCCTTTTTTCTCTAGTCGCTCCCAACCGTTGATGTCACAATCGAGATATTTGGATAGAATCCACACTGTCAATATATCATTATGAGCATAAGTTACGGTTCTTTGTACATAATGAATTTCTTCTTAGTCTTGGCATTATAGATTTTGACTCAAAATGAAGGCTTCTTTCCCTTACTCATTTCTTCTTCACGAATTTCATAGGAACTTCATCTTTCTTAGTTTTGTTTGATGAGCTCATTGCCTTGGCTCAACTTTTCATTTAGTAGAGATTACATCTAGCATCTCTCACTCTTGCACATTCAATCTCAGCCTGATACACACTGGAATATATAAGAGGATTAATAAAACACCATCTCAATAAACACACACACAATGTAAAACTTCAATTAATCATTTATTGTACATGAGTTTTCTACAGAAATATCTTTGGTTGTTCTAGCCTGATTTAAAATTCATTGGCCACTATTCGTCATGTTGGCCACACTTGACCTCTTACACACACACACACCTCTTTATCCTCTCTCTATCTAACTCATCTTGTTTAATGCCTTTAGGCTTACAAACTTAAAGATGAGACCCAAACTGTCAATTAGTTCAGATCCTACTCAGACTCCACAAAATCCACAACCTAGCTCTAGGATCTCTCATATCCAAAATATCCTCATTTATACCTAAAATATCTTTCAAGCCTCAGAATATACTAACAAAGGAAGATTTTATTACATATTACATTTCAACCGAATCCAATACTAATTTATGTGGACCTTTTAGAATACGTAGAAAAATACAATAATTTAGAATTAGAGAAACCACTCCCTTAGTAAATTCAAATACCTCTAAGGCCTAATCAACAAGGTTGATTTTGGAGGTAGAATGCTCATGCATCATACTATAGGGTGACTCAAGTGGTACATATTCAAAGAAGTTGTGTAGTAGTTTGGGATGCCTTGATTTGGGTGAATGTGCGGAGAGCTTGGGACAACCTATTTGGACGAGTCTCGTGGTGGACTTAGGTAGATTTGGATGCAGTTGTGGAGGTGACTTGAGGAGTTTCCTAACTTTTGGATGAGGTACCCTAGTGCATTGGTGCCTTAGAAAAAAAAAATGGGTCATGCAATGACTTGAAAGTCGTGATGACAATGCCAAAGTTTGGACGCTTGCAGGAGGTACAAGGCAATTATGTTCTAGGAGATGGATGGAGTCAACAAAGAAGTCAACAAAGAATTGTTGGCAGTCATCCTGAATGGGAAGAACATGGACCAAGTGATTTAGGGGGTGTTCTCTCACCTTTGGTATGGCACATTGGATGAGGCAGAGCATACCTTGGTGACTTGTGGATGATTGTGCAATGAATGAGAGATCTAAAGTGGGTCGTTGGTTGAGGTTGACAGGAGTATTGGTTTGAATGTGCCTAAGGGATGGAAGTTCTTTGAAGTGACTCATTCTACTTGGATCACTTTGGATAGTTCATTGGGATGTTTGAAGAGTGTGGGTGTGTTCGCGACACTCATCGCAGATGTTGAGTTGCAGAGAGGGGACTTGGCAAAAGGAGGTGAGTTGAGGACTTGCCTTGGTTTGGAGGATAGTACAGATAGACAGATTGTAGCATGATAATTTCTCTTGCTTTGGGAAGCATGTTGAGGGTGAATCCTAACCATTTCAAAACATAGAGAAGTAAATTCAATAGCATGGTCAGGTGATGAAGTAATGGGGCAAAGGCAGTCTGGATGTGGAGTTTTTGGAGTAGATGGGAAGTTTCATATCTGAAGATGCAGGTGAAGATGAGGAGAATTTGACCAAGGAAGCCATACTTGTGGACTTCATCATGAGTTGAGACACAAGGGTAGAGTTGGTTGGAAGTGCAGATGCATAATGATTTCCCTTGACTCTCTGTAGACTTGGATGCGATGCAAACTGTGTGTATAATATTGGCTAACTACACCATGGGCTAGGCAGTGGAGTCAAGTTGCCATGAATGAATTTGTTTTGGGGTGATTTATTAATGTGACAAGGAGAGGGGAAAACTTTCCTTGGTATGAGGTTGTTGTGCAAACAAACCAAATTGCGAAAGGAAGTGACCAGTTTGGGCATGAGGGTGTGGGGAATCAAGGAGTGTGATGGTTGGACTATCCATTCGGATAGTTCATGACATGGGTGAGAACAACAACATGATAATGGGGTCAAGATTACAGACGTGCTAGTAATTTTGGAGGTACAACACTTGGACATTGTGGATGATTTTCTTACAAATATTGGTTGTCGCGGTAGTGAGGCAAGGGTGGACACTTGCCTTAGTCTTTGGATTTGGATGCAGTGACATAGATACGTATAGAAACAACTAAGTTCAGGCATGGGGAAGCACATCTCAAGACTTGGACGTGATAGTTGGATTGATCACCCAACTAGTGCAAGACTTGAGATGCACAATCTGCAAAGACATGACATAGTTAGTTGAAGTAGGGCACTGCAACAATTCGTGGGAGTTCAACACCTAGATATTTTTCATGAGGTTGTAGTAGTGGTTGAGGTAGGAACAAAAACAATAGAACAAAGTGTGATCATCGTAGTAGGACAATGGAAGCTTGGGACTTACACATAGAGTTAGGGAGGAGACGTCCTTCCACGGTTGCAAGTAGATTGGTCGCATACAACTTTGGGCAGAGAGCAGTGTGGATGGTTGCATAGTGTTGCAAATGATTGCATGAGTTGTGGAAATTTGGGGTTTCCACTTCGGAGGGAAACTTGGGGTTTCCACCTTGGTAGAATTTTGGGTTTCCAGTTGGCATGAAACTTGGTGTTTCTAATAGACTTAGTTGCAATGGGGGCATGAGTTTCGGTGGAGACTTGGAGATCACAGAATTTGTGAATGTTATTGGGGACAATAATGACTTGAGGTGGGGGAGGATGTAAGGTATTCGTCTAGAAGGGTGTGGAAATCCTCGCCCAATTCTTCCCGGAGATGGAATTTGGGGTTTCTCTGACACCAAAGAGTTGCACTAGTTGGGGAAGTGGGCACCTTGGGCGGACAAACACATGAAGGGGCTTGCCAAGGCATAAAGAAAAGCATTGGGCATATGCAACCAAGACAAGGGGCACACAAAAGAGGTTGGGGTGCATCTACATGAGGAGCACCCCCAAGGTTGGGGTGCATTGGTCCCAAGGGATGCAAAGGTTGATGAGCGCACAGGTTCATTTGCGCGCACCGGGTCCACAAAGGGGTGCATTTGTTTGTTTGGGAATGTTGGTCCACAAAGGGGTGTGACACACTCAAAGGGGTGTGACACACTCAAAGGATGTGATGATTCATGAAGGTGACGTTTGGAGTCCATATAAGAGCACAAGGTGCACAACCAAGAAGGCATAGAGCAAGTGAAGAGAGCCAGATCGGCTTTGAGGTTCAACGATAGATTTGCACAAGGAGAGGAGAGCTCCCTCAAGGGGCCAAGTTCCTCCACATGGGAGGAGTTGTGTTGGCTTGAGGTGATTATATGTACAAAGTTAGGGTGACCTACTTTGGGTTGAGTCTAGCAATAGGAAATGTGACTTTGGAGTTGGGGAAGTCTTGTCACAGATATGGGTGAGGCAATCTATGAGACGAAACCACAGGTCTATGTGAAATCTTGCGGCAGAGAAGAAACAGTGACTATGAGGTGTACACACGTTTGGGGTGCACCGTAGGAGTTACAAAAGTTGTTGTGACAAATGAATCTTGGTGTGACAAACCTGTGTATGAGTGTCTTGGTGAGGTGAGGTGAGTCATGTGACTCTACCCAAGTTTTTAATTGAGCTGATAGTGCTCATATTGTAATTGTTTCACAATAATAAGACTTAGTTGGGTGTTAGGCATGTTTTGTGTCACCTGCACTATATCTATGTGTCTCTTTTTTGTTTCGTAAGTGTCTCTTTGCTTCGCATGTTCATGGATGTATGCTTAAGTGACTAAATGTTAAGTTGTTAACAAGATTTTCTAAGTATACAAGTGAGTTGCAATAGAGTAGGAGTGTGACTCGCTCATAACATAGAATGGAGTATGGGTATGCTCTGGGTGAAGAGGCATAGTCCAAATGAAGTATCCTAGGTGTTGCCAAGCAACCAAGTGAGAATTATCGTGGTGTTGCACACCCCTAATAGGTGCATGGTCATAAGGATAGAGCAAGCATATTGTGGGGATGTGACACTTATGATAATGGGGGTGTCACAGAGGTAGTTTCCCTCTTATTAGCATAACCATTGATTGGTTGTAGGATGAATATGCTTTCCTACTTAGCCTTCCCCTCCTACACTGTGGTGTATGTTGTATGGGTGTGTGAATGATATTAAACATGATAATAAATATTTTGATATGTTGTGTTTGAAACCTTGGAATTGTTGCTATGACTTTGAAATCTCCTCTCCTCTCATGTGTTATCCTTCATTGGTTGAGTTATGGCATGTGATAGCATATAAATCCCAACATCCCATGATCATTATGACAATGGGGGTGTGAAAAAATGTATTGGCCCTCCTTCTAACATAATGATTGATTAGTTGCATGGTGAATATGTGTGCATACTCAACCTCCCCCTCCTCCCCTATGGTACATGTTGTGTGGGTGCATGTGTGTGATAATAAACAATCAAAGACATTGTGTTTGACATCTTGGCAAAATATAAGTTTAAACATGCCTTGGTCCTTATGCCAATGGTTGTGTCCAAAAAGGTAGTGCCCCTCCTAGTAACATAATGGTTGATTGGTTGTGAGATGAATATGTGTGCTTGCTTCACCTCCCCCACCTTCTCTATAGAATGTGTTGTGTGGGTGTGTATATGTGATAATTAACAATGATTAATAAAGTGATAATATATAGTTGGATAAGTATGTGTTGTGTGGGTGTGTATATTGGATAATTAACAATGAATAATAAATGTGATGATAAATAGTTGGATAATCCATGTCTAACGTCTTAGAATACTTTCTGCAACTTGAAAATATTCTCTCCTCTTATGTGTTATCGGATATTTGTTGAGGTCTAGCTTGTGATAACATATAAGTCCAACATACCATGAGCCAATGGGGGTGTCCATAGATGTAGTGTCCCTCCCACTAAAAAAATGGTTGATTGGTTGTAGGATGACTATGTTTGCTTACTCTGCCCCACCTCTCCTCCTTTTTTGGTGCATGTTTTGTGGGTGTATTATAATAAACACGATAATAAATAGTCAGATATGTCATGTTTTATATCATGGAATAGTTTATATGACTTTAAAAACTCATTTCCTCTAATGTTTTATACCAAATTCATCTAGGTATAGTCTGTGACATCATAAATCCTAATCTACTGTGATCCTTATGCAAATGGGGGTGTTCATAGAGATAGTGGTCGTTCTACTAACATAATGAATATGTATGTTTGCTTGGTGTTGGATATGTGTTGTATCGTTTGCAGGTAGAATTACTCATATCCCAAAGGGGTTTGAGGGCTGGCCTCCAAATGAAGGGGGTTTAGGGGTGGAGACCCTAACAAACTTTTTGTGTTGGTCTGTTATATATTATTTTGACCAATGGTTTCAACCCATTATACACTAATTGTAATCAAGGAGTTAGGGTTATAATCTAACCTAGGTTCACGAATTGGGGTTTTGGAAGTTGTGGAATACCTATATTGTATTGTGGACAATGAAGTTAATACAAAAAGACAGTGAGAGGTGAAACTCTCAATAAGTTGGTTTTTTCGATTAAGTGTTTCCAAGGTAAATCTTGTGTATACTATGTGAATGTGCCATTATTACTCTTATGTTTAGATTATGTTAGTAAAAACTTTTCTTGCACAATTTTATCAAATTCTTCATTTGGTATCAGAGCGAAGTTATTGGCCTTGGGGGGATGCCTTTGTTGCTAGGGATTAGCTCATTCCATGAAGAGAAAGGGCATATTAGGTCTGTGATAAACATGTTGAACTTGAGTGGGAATTTGTGTAGTCATGAATCTTGTGTAAATAAAAATGGTAGGCAATTCAAGAATAGAAATAGAGAACAAAACCTACTTGTATGTCGAAAGAAGATTGGGAAAAGATGGAAAGAAAGGCGAGAAGTATGATTCAACTCTGTCGCCCATATTTGGTGTTGTTGAATGTTTCTAGGGAAGACAACCCAAATAAGTTGTGGGATAAGTTAGGGAATTTGTATCAGTCAAAGTCAATGGTAAACAAGTTGTTTCTTCAAAAGTAGTTGTATCATCGTAGGATGGATTATGGTGACTCTGTGACGAAGCATATAAATTCCTGTAATACTATAGAAAGTCAATTGTATATGTTGATATTAAAATGGAGTTAGAAGATAAGTGTATTACCTCATTATGTGCTTTGCCAAACTCTTAGGATAATTTGGTTGTAGCAATTGGTAGTACTACTTAATCCACATTAAATTTTGAGGATGTAGTTGCATCCTTGTTATTAGAGGAAATTAGGAGAAAATCCATGGAGGGTGTGGCCAAGGATGTTTCACCTATAAGAGGTCATCACCAAGAGAGGAAAAACATGTCTTCGAGGGCTACATCTAAATCTAGAAGTAGATCTAAATCTCCATGGCATTCTATGAAGAAATGTTGGAATTGCAGTAAATTTGGGCATCATAAGAAAGACTACAAATCTAAGAGTGTTGATAAAAGTAAGGGATCTGATGATACCCCTTCCATAAAATGGAAAACCTCCACAAAAGAAGGAGATGATGTTTACTTGGCATCTACAAGTACACATTCAAATCATGATGTATGGTGGATCAAATCAGGTGCTTCATTTCATATGACTCCTCACAGAGAGTGGTTTTGTGAATATGAAAAGTATAATGGAGGTAACATTTTTCTAGAGATGACTTGATAGCCAAGATAATAGGACGTGGAAGGGTCAAGATGTTTCTCAGAGATGGAAGGATTAAAACTCTCCCTATGGTTCTATACATTTTGAATCTAGCCAAAATTTTGATATATGTAAGTAAGATGAGTGATGGAAGCATGCACATTGTATTTAAAAAGGAAACATGCAATATGGTTCAAGGAGCGACGGTGTTGATGAGGGGAGTTGGGATGGGAACTGTGTATAAGTTGTTGGGAAGCACTATTAATGATGGGTGTAGCAATTATGTTGTTTTTGTGGGTAGAAATGAAGAAGACAAGACCCTTGTTGTCCCTACAATGTTATGGCATCAAAGACTAGGTCATATTGGAGATAAGGGCCTTCAAGCATTACATGGTAAGGGTATGGTTGAGGGTATATGTGATTTCTCATTAGATTTCGATTTATATTAACATTGTATATATGATCAACAAAATCAAGTAAGAATCCCATCTGGTGCTACAAGATAAAAAGGAATCTTGGAATTGATACAAAGTCATGTGTTTGGACTTATACATGTTCCATAACCAGGTAAATCAATGCACTATGTTTCATTTGTAGATGTTTCTCAAGGAACATGTGGATCTATTTCCTACAAAATAAATCTAAGGTTTTTGGTAAATTTAAAGAGTTTAAGGCTCTTGTAGAGAACCAGACATAGAAGAAAATAGGTGTTGAGGACAAATAATGGTGGAGAGTTATTCATAGATTAGTTTGAGGAATTATGTAAGAAGTGCATAATAGTAAGGAAAAATACTACTCCCCACACACCTCAACATAATGGATTTGTAGAAAGAATGAGACGGAAGTTGATGGAAAAGGCAAGAAGTATGATAGGTGATGTAGGGTTATCACATGAATTATAGTAAGAGGCAATGGATATTACATGTTACTTGGAAAATCAATCACCTACTTCAGTTGGTTGAAAAATTTCCACATGAGGCATGGACTAGTAAAAAACCCTCTCTTAAACATCTTAGAGTTTTTGGTTTTGACGCATTTGTGTATGTTACAAAGGAAAATGGGAGTAAGTTATATAACAAAGATGAAAAATGCATATTTATAATTGGTTGCAAATATGGTATAAAAGGTTATAAAATTTGGAACCCAATAACATCGAAGACTATTTACTATTGAAATGTAATGTTTATATAGGTTAAAACTACTCCCAAAGAGGAGTTCCAACCAATGGAAGAAGAAATGAAGACAATAGATTTTGGTGGTGAAGAATTTGACTCAATAGAAGACGATGAACCAAAAGAGAAAGAACTTCAGACTCCAACCTCGAGGAGATTGATTTGGGAAAGAAGGCAGCGAAAAAGGTAAACTCCACCTGATTTTTGGTCTAGTTTTTTTCTATCTAATATTGATGATCATCTTAGAACTGCTAGAGAGGCAGTGGATTCAGAGGATGTGAAATTATGGAAGAAGAACATGGTTGAAGAAATGGATGCCTTGGATAAAAATGAGGCTTGGTATCTAGTTGAGTTTCCAATTGGAACAAAACCTATTGGTAGCAAATGGGTGTTTAAGAAAACGTTAAATGTAGACGGTAAGGTATAGAAGCACAAAGCTCACCTAGTAGCAAAGGAATATTCAAAGCTAGAGGGAATTGATTTGGGTGAGAATTTGTCTCCTACTACTAAATTGACTTCTATTAGATTCCTTTTATCTATAGTCATTTCTTTCGATACTGAAGTACAAAAGATGGATGTGAAGACAACATTCCTACATGGGGATCTCAAAGAAGAAACCGACATGAAACAACCATAATGTTTTGTAGTGAAGGGAAAAAAGGAACTAGTTTGCACATTGAAGAAGTACCTATGTGTATTAAAACAATCTCCAAGAACATGGTATCAAAAGTTTCATACTTATTTAGATATCGGGACTTGGCTTCTCAAGAATCAAAGTTGATCAATGTGTGTATTCCAAGCAGGTCGGTGATCATTTTTTTATGTGTGCTTGTATGTTGATGATATGTTGTTGATTGGAAACAATAGGGTAATCATCAAGGATGTCAAGGCTCAATTGTCGTCTAAATTTGAGATGAAATATCTTGGTGTTACACTTTTTATTTTGGATGTGGAAATTAAAAGAGATTAGGAAAATAGGAAACTCTAGTTGAATTAGAAGAAATATGTTGAGACTGTATCGTTCAGGTTTAATATGTAGAAATTCATAAAATCCACAAAGGTCTCTATTCTTGTAGGTGTAAAGTTATCTTCATATTAGTATCCCAAGACACAACAAGAGGTATAGGACATGTCATGTGTTCCCTATGCAAGTGTTGTTGGAAGTCTATTGTATAATATGGTCTATATTGTACCAGACATTTCTTGTGTAGTGGGAGTTTTGGATAGGCATATGTCAAAACCAAGGAAGGGATTTTGGACAATTGTAAAGAGGGTCTTCAAATATATGTGTGGCACTTAATATTATGCAATATATTTCCAAGGAAGACTTGGAATTCACAGACACACATGTAGGGATTTGCTGATGCAAATTGGACTAGAGATCTTGATTGCAGAAGATCTACAAGTGGTTGTGTCTTTAACCTATTTGGTGGAAAAAGAGGTAGGGCATAGTTATGTTGTAAATTACAAAACTTGAGTACATGACAACCAATAATGGAAGTAAGGAAGTTGTATGGTTGCAAACATTGTGTTTGAGTTTCAGTTTTTTTCAAAAAGTAGTGAGGATAGGTTGTGACATCTTAAGTCAATTTTTATAGAAAAAAACCATGCTTATCATGCCCAAACAAAGCATATAAATGTGCAGTTTGTTAGAGGCATGGTTGAACAAAACAAAGTATTGTTGGAGAAGGTTGATACCTTCAATAATGTTGTAAATTCATTGCCAAAGTATGTTAGTACTAAAAATTTATTTTGGTATAGAGAATCAA
Organism: Picea engelmannii; assembly: GCA_009831015.1. Classification (NCBI taxonomy): domain Eukaryota; kingdom Viridiplantae; phylum Streptophyta; class Pinopsida; order Pinales; family Pinaceae; genus Picea; species Picea engelmannii. Next base: position 414,046 of record ML781684.1, on the reverse strand, counting down.
TGGGCATTGTTGCCCCTAACAGTTGATTATATGAATGCCCTCCCCTTACCCCTATTTTTGCAAAGTATTAAATAAGTGGGATAATGTTGTATATGTGTTCTATCCTTTGCAGGAAGACTTGGTCACATATCAATATGGATTTTTGGGCTAGCCCCTGAATAAAGGGGATCTAAAGGAGGTATGGGGGGTCAATGCCCCTAAAGAAACATTTTTTTTGGTTCATTTTGCATTATTTCAGCCCATTGTAAACTAATTCCAGATAAGGAATTAGGGTTGTATTATAATATGTGTTAACATATTAAGGTTTTGGATGTTGTGGAATGCCTAAATATTGTATTGTGAGCAGTGAAGTTAATACAATGATATAGAGAGAGGTGTGACTCTTACTTAGGCTACTTTTCACGATTATGGGATTCTTGGGTAAATATTGTGTATATTGTGTGAATGTGCCATTGTTATTTTTATGTTTTAGATTATTTCAATATTTTATTTTCTTGCATGGGTTTATCAAACTCTCCACTCAACCTCTCATTCCTTTATGAGACATGTTGTGTGGATGATCGTTTCCTTACCCATAATGTAATGTTTCCACTGTCAACATGCCTACACAATGGAGTACATATCTTTGTCGTAAGTGGGGTATCTGCAAACAACATTAGATAGTGTTTCATTGTGATAGACCACCAAATGCCCATGTTTAGTGAGGAATGCACCAATAGCATAATCTGAAGGATCTATCTCAACCTAAAATGGATATTGCAGGTCTGGCAAAACAAGGATTGTTGTTGAGCATGGTGGGATTTCAAATCCTCGAATGCTTTGTGTTGTGATGTAGTCCAAAACAACTTAGCCTTGGATCCACCCTTTGTCACTTGGTTTAGGGCCCAAGCAATATGAGAGAACCCTAATAAAAACCTATGGTAAAAGTTGGCGAGGCCCAAGAAGCTATGGATCTCGGTAAGTGTCTTTGGGGCTGACCAATTGTGAATGACTTGGAGCTTGGATGGATCCACATGCGCACCTTTTTCATCCATGACGTATCCAAAATATTGAATTCTCTACATGTTGAAGGAACACTTCTCCAATTTGGCATATAACTTGTGTTGTCACATGGTTCCCAAGACCTAAATGTTCCTCCTATTTTTTTCTAAATATGAGCATGTCATCCAAATATACGAGGTACCACTCAGAGTCTTTAATACCCATATTTGTGCACAAGGTATGGAAGTTGTTGTTGTACTCTAACACCGTATGGTTTCTCTCCTAACGCAGAGTTTTCCATCTCATGCGTTGATCATCGTAGTTTCTATCAAGGTAGTATTGCTCCTTGAGGGCATCAACAAAAGTCGCTCAAGTGGGTTTTGGCCAAAAAATTACAGACTCATCTCCGACATGTTGCTCACAGTAAGTTTCCCACCAATATCCAACATGGGGAAGGGCTTTAAGGAGCGTGAAGGTGATTTTTTCTCTGTTGGAAAAATTTTGGATAGAGAAATAACCCTCTAGTAGACTTAACCATTTTTCCAAAGCATGGGTGTATATTTGGCCTTCAAATAAAGGAATATCAAAATTAACTTGTACCTTGAATGGCGTCACACCTCCAAATTGACTATTGGTTGAAGGTGCCTCCGTTGTTGTTAGTCATCGAAGGATATGGGAAAAATTATCCAACATCTCATTCCTTTGTTGCGTGAGGGATTCCTCGAACAACAATTTGATAAGTTCACCTGCTTCGTTGTCTCTCTTTTCTTCTACCATGGGAGGCTACTTGGGTCAACGGGAGTGTTCTTCCCCTAGCTCAACCAGTTCAAGACCCAAATCCCGATAACCTGACCTTGTTAGAGACATTTACAGAGAAACAACAAAGAACAAATTGCTTTGATACCACTGATCCGGATTATGTTGAGAAATAATGAAGGTAGAGATATAACAAGGAAATACACAAATATATTGCAAGAAGCATAGTAATATAATTGAACTCAGATTCTATTAATGAATGGAATACAAAAGACTGTAAAATGCAAAGCACAAAAACTAGCTAGAATGGTGGTAGCTTATCCCTAAATAGAGAGATGTGTCGGCTATGCTCATTTGCAAGAAGTTGATTACAAAGAGGCTGAAAAGGCCTTTTAACATAAAATCATCAATGACAAACCCTAAACATCCAAAACCCTAACCCTAGAAGATGAAACGCCAAAAGGTTTGTGGGCTCTGATGTGGTTAGTTGATATGTCAACTTCCTAGGGGCGTAATTTTTGCATACAATCTCCATTTGGGGCACTCAGAAAGGCCTAGACAAGAAGTACACATTCTAAATGACCCTACATTTCATGTGTTGTCATGTCAAAAAAACGTCGTTTAGGACCTCAAAATGGCCCCAAAAGTTTGGGACCCGAAAAACTGTAGAAAAACCGCTAAGATGTGAAACCATTCTGAATTAGTGGAACAGGTGGGTGGCCACTAGTATCCACCTAGATCATTGTATGTGTGTGTGTGTGATATTAACCAGTAAATAATAAACATGATAACAAATAGTTAGATACATCTTGTTTGTTGTCTTTGAATAGTTTATACAACTTTAAAATCTAATCTCCTCTTATTTGTTATCCCACATTGGTTGAGGTTTAGTCTACAACAACATAGAAGTTTCAACATATAATGAACCTTATGCCAATGGGGAGTCCACATAGGCAATGGATCTCCTATGAACTTAATGGTAAATTGGTTGCAGTATTAATATGCATGTTTGTTGAACCTCCCCATCCTCCTCTATGGGACATGTCATGCAGGTGCATGCAAGATAGTAATCGATAGGACAATAAATAGCCGGATATACCATGTTTTCCATCTCATAATAGTTCTATGAATTTAAAATATTCTCTATTATTGTATGTTGTCCCACATTGGTTGAGGTTTGGCTCGCAACAACTTATAAGTCCCAACATACCATGATCATCATGAAAATACGGGTTTCCACATAGGTAATAGCCCTCATACTAACATAATGGTAGATTTGTTGTAGGATGAATATGTGTGTCGGTGAACTCCCCCTCCTCCTAGTGTGACATGTTGTGTGTGTGTGTCTGTGATAATAAATAATTTGATATGATTTGTTTGGTGTATTAGAATAGTTTCTATGACTTGAAAATCTCCTCTTCTCTTGTGAGTTATCCCATATTGGTTGAGGTCTAGTCCGCAATAGCATATAAGTCCCAACACAGGATGATGCTTATGCCAATGAGGATGTCCATATTGGTAGTACCCCTCCTATTGACATAATGGTTGATTGTTTGCAAGATAAATATGTGTGCTTCCCCCCCAACTCCTCCTCCTCTGTGGGACATGTGTGTGTGTGTGTGTGTGTGTGTGATAATAACAATGGATAATAAATAGGACATTAAATAATCAGATACACCATGTTTGGTGTCTTAGAATAGTTTATATAATTAAAAATATCTTATCTTCTTGTGTGTTCTCCCACCTTGGTTGAGGTTTGGTCCATGACAACATATAAGTTACAATATATCATTATCCTTATGCCAATGGGCATGCCCATAGAGGCAGTTGCCTTCCTACCAATATAATGGTTGATTGGTTTTAAGATGAATATGTGTGCTTACCTGACCTCCCCCCCCCCCTCCTCAATGGGGCATGTTGTGTGGGTATGTGTGTGAGATAAGAAATAATGAATAATAAACATGATAATATACCTCACAATAAAATATGACATTAGTGTCATCTTTAGCATTTAGTTTTAGAGTTTTTAATCTCCTTATTCTTTCAAATCCTCATCCCTAAAGTTGGTACTAAATGGACTTCTATAATTTGGGTTGGCTTTAGCGTCAACATTTGCATCAACTATAATGTTGACTTTGGACTTATTTTTTACTTTGTGACAACTTTTGTAAAAATGTTTGTGTTGGGTTGGAAGTAGCATCAACTTTAGCATTGGTTTCAACATTTACTTTGTTGTTAGGTCCCTACATTGCTTTAAGTTTACTGTAAATTATAGCCTCCTAAATACTTTTAGATTTGACATCCTTTTTAATGTAGTGATTATCCTTCATAATAACATTGAACTTAGCCTCTTTAATGGCATTGAATTTAGCATCAACGTTACATTATTGGCAAGTTGACCAGAACCTCTCCAACTCTATGTACCTAACCCTTGGTCTTTCGTCAACTTTATTTTTTCATATTTTTTTTGTTCATAATTTGTTATATAAGTTAAAAAAATAATGATGTCACCTTCTTGCAAGAGATTTTGACAAATAAATGCAACATACATCTCTTTTCAAAAATTACTACCACTATTGTACATAACTATTCTAAAGTATAATATGTATTTTTATTATATTGTTTGTAAACCAATTTTACAATTATCTTTAATTATTGTATTGTTCGTCCTTTGGATTATCTCAAGATCTGAAACACTATCACATTAATGCAACAACTCTCCTTAAAAAGACACTTAACACTTCTTGTGTTAGGTCTCAATGGGAGGGCAAGGGAGAAAACACTCCATACGCCAACCTCTCTATATGAATTTATCCTTTATACTTATGGTAAAATCCTTTAGAGGAAAAGACTCACATGAGAGAATAACATAACCTCCTTCATGGCAAGACTCAGGAGAGAGAATTACCCATCCTTAAAGAGGAGTATCACCCCTCTAATTATGGGGGCAGTGCATCTCAAATAACCCCATGCCTCTTAGAAGGGAACACACCCTTCCATGAAAAGACTCACGTGAGAAATTCACACATCCTTAAAGAGGAGTATCACCCCTCTAATTATTAAGGCAGTGCATCTCAAATAAACTCATGCCTCTTAGAAGGAAACACACCCTTCCATTAACTAGTAGCATGAAAGGAAGGTGGTGTTCTCCCCAATCAACTAATAAGAGAAGACACTACACTAAATCAATGGAGGTGTAGATAAAAATAAAGATTTTAATTTTATGTGTTTTCATTTTATAAAAGTATAAAGTCGATATATGTTTATAATATATTGTTTGTAATTTTAAATACTCTTTTGATGGTGTATGCTTTTGTTTAGAGAATATGGAACATTCTAAAACATAAAGTATATTATGAGGCGAATGCTTTTCTCTTTTCCATGTGAGATTATATTAACTTATACACTTATCTAATGAGAAGAGGTTTAGGTTTTGTATAAAATATGACAAAGTACACTTTTGAGTTTTGAGTGGTTGTAAACACTAACATACATACATTTAGTGGGAATGTAGAGGCAAAGAATTGAATTCACTGAGAATCCAAAGCTATTTAGTTCGATAAATTTTCTACGGCTTATTTAGCCATTTAAAAACCAACATATCTTCATGAACCGAAGTAAAGTGATGATGAATGGGAACCTATAATGTCTAATCTTGAGCCTATAATTGAAGGATGAGGGGATCCACCCCAAGGCAAAGACCCTCCTTCTCACACGATTTTTTTACCTACATTGTTTTGATATGTTCACTTTCTCTTGCACAATGGCCTCGATGTTTAGGTGTTCATTGCTTTTTGCTTATGACACTTTATTTTTGGTGGCCCTGTGTGGTCTATTTTACTTTGTTAGGACTTTTGTTGCAATTGTAGCTTATGGTGGTTGTCAAACAATCCATTCTTTTGTAAAATGTATGTATATCTCTCATATATAATAGAAAAAAATAGAAAAAAATAAATAAATTCAGTTTTAATTTTTCCTATCAAATTTTCTTTTCAACAATTTTGTGTCAATGTATAATGTATAGAGTTGTAAGTGTCTATCTTTAGCATAGATGTGTCCTCCATCAATAAAACCAATGAAACCCTTAGTTATACATATGGCAGATTAAATCGAAGTTAGTATGGATAGTATTTATTAGATCCATACAAGCTCTTTCACATTCAACTTGAACCACTTATAGTATCTCTTTTTTTTCCATGGAAAAAAGTCAAGCAATTTTATTAATAGTAAAAAAATTACAAAGTCAAATATTCAGTAGCATTCCAAGATGCTTCATATGGCCTAATACAAAAGCCTTACATAGTCTTCTACACTTGCTTGCTTTGGAGTATAAAAATATAAAAAATATAGCGAGTTTTCATCTTCATAGAAAATCAAAATTGTTCCAGCTTCTATCACTAACCTATATTTTCTTCTTCAAAGGTTCCATAAAATCTAATTATTACATAGTAAGAATCATCCATTCTTTCTATAAACAATCACACTTCTAGAATTTTAGAATATGTGAAAACTTTAAAATAGGGTTCATGAATATAAGTAGGAGAGTGTCCTTGAGTGGCTTTAAGGATTTCCCATGTTCCGTTTTCTAGCCCCACGCCTTCTTTGGATAACCTTTATGCATCTTCATTTATGTCCCTATAAATGAGGATGACTATAAGTGAATCTCCAAAAAAAATGAATTTGAGTAACTCTTCTTTCCCGAGTCGACATTAGAACCAATTTTAGAGCTAGAAGTTCATATAAGTTGTTTGTTTGAGGGCCTATTCATGCTTTGAAAGAGATACAATGGATTGAGTAAAGACGGATAATTCCCCAAGCCCACCTCTAGTGAGAGTTCCTTATGATGCACCATTAACGAATGCCCATGGTATCTCTTTATTTATGACTTCTTGTGCAGAGTTTGAGGGATTGAGTATCTGATAATTGGGGTAAATCACAGGGAGCGTTTAATCTTTGGGTGGTGTGTTTAATAGGTAGGTATCCACATCCTCGAAGAGTTTAGAGTTCCTAGCCAACCAAATTCCCCAAGCAATAGATGGAGGATAGCTTTGTACCTCTTAGTTTCCTTGTTCTGACACCATCCTTTGAGAGCTTCTTTGATGGTGTTCCCTCTCCATGCATTATGAAGGCCTATCAATCCCTCTATATCCCTCCACACTTGCTTTGAGTAGGAGCATGACATGATGAGATGGGAGTTGGATTCGTTGTCAGACTCACAAAGACAACACCTAACATGGCCTTCGAAACTTCTTTTATGTAGAATATATGTCCCAAGTTAGAGCTTTGTTGTTCAGAACGAGCCGTGTGAAAAATTTGGATTTAGGTGGGCATTTGATTTTCTAGATTAGCTTCCACTACCAGGCCAGTGGGTTATCATTTTCTTCTATTGTAAGTGCTTTATAAGCTACCCTTGGTTCATAGCCCCTATAAGGGTTCAAATACCATATAAACTAGTCCTCCTCATCACTAATTATTATAAAGCACTTTTTAAGGTTACCTGTGAAGTCCTTCTATATTTTCACATGCTCTTACCTAAGCCCAATTCCCTCCAAGAGAGCCATTGTTTTTTCCTTCTATTTTCACTGGGTTCTCTTGAAATTTGCCTCAGGGTGTGATAGCCTCTATTTTTTAGATCACAAGTGAGCAAAATTGGTAACTTGAAAGAGTCTTTGTTTCCTATCCATGCATTTAGACCTAATTAGACCTTATTCCCCTTCCCAACATGCCATACCAACCAATTTCCAATTAGAGGGAATGTCGAGCTAACTGCTTTCCAAATAATCAAGGCATTCTGGGATTTTTTAATAGGTTTTCTTACCTAGTTTTCCACAGACCTCGGAGCTATGTATTTATCCTTTATAATATGTACCCACAATCCAATGCCTTGAAGGAATATCCAAATACTTTTTTGCAACTAATGCCTTAGAGAATAGGAAGATGTTCTTCAGACCGCATCCTCCTTGTGATTTTGGAGTTGCTATTTTTTTCCATGAGATCAATATCATTCCTTTCTTCCCTTTCTCTCCAAACCAAGTGAACTAGTAACATAACTACCTAATCCACTCTAAGACACCTTTCAAGATCCAAGTGAGGGACATCCAATAAATTGGAATGGCCTCAATAATTATTTTGTTGAGTAATAGTCTACCTCCACGGGAGAGCCCTCAGTTGCACCAATTATTAATCTTTTTTTTCCATCTTTGTTATCAACAATTGTCAGTCACATTTTTTATAGAAATTATCATTTAGGTGGAATCCTAAGTATTTCAATCGAGCATCAAAATCCACTACAAGAAAAGGGAAAAGTTGAGAGATGCAATTTTTTTCTACCTTCGAGATGCCTTGGAAAGAAATCGTTGATTTGGTCGAGTTGATATTTATACCAGTTGCTTTACATAAGAGATCAATTATCTATTTTAACTTTTCAATTACTCTTTTGGTGCCATCATAGAAGATAAGGATGTCAACTAGAGAAGTAAATGAGAGAAATTACATGTGTTTCCCACAAAAATACCTTTGAAATTGCCACTTCCTCGGGTCACCTATAAGGATTTGTTGAGTCCTTCTACTATCAGTAGAAAAAAAGTGGGGATAATGGGCATCCCTACCTAATCCTTCTTTCTGGTTTGAAGAAAGGGGATGTGGATTTATTTATAAGGATTTCAAAAGAGACAAAATTGATACAACTTGTAACCCACATGACAAATTGATGGCATAATCCCAAATGGATAAGAGTTAGCCTTAAGAAGAGCCAACTCACCCTATCAAAGGCTTTGGAGAGATCCACTTTTACAATCGTTGGTCTTAAGTTCATGGTCTTTATCGAATGGAGTCCTTCTTGAGCGACCCCCACTGCCTCGTGGATTTGTCGCCCTTTAAAGAATCCAAATAACCCAAGGGAGATATGTTGAGAAAGGATTTTTTTCATTCTTCTTGGGATAATCTTTGATATAATTTTTTAAATGCAATTACATACAAAAATTCATAGAATTTTTGGAAGAAAGGGTTGTCATACTTCAGAATCAATGCAATAAAAGTTGTATTGAAGGGTGTCAAGGTTTTCCCTGTGGTTCTCGAGGCCTCTACTACTCACCTACTACTCACCTACTACTCTCCTTAAGTCTTCTTCAATGAAATCATAACGACTTGGGAAGAATTCCACGAGGAGTCCATCTAGCCCAGGGATTTTGTATTTTTGGAAACTTTGAAGGGTCTTGAGTAGTTCTTCATTTCCAATCTTTACCATAAGGGCTTGACTATCCTCTAGATTGATGAAGCTAGGAAAGTAGCTTGATAACCTGATTATTAATGCAATGTTTGCTCAAGAATCATCTTTAAAAGAGATTGGAAGTATTTTACCCCTTCAAATACCATTTCAAAGAAAATTGTTACCCAAGATCCATCATATTTGACTATCTTCCAAACATAATTTATGTTTTTCCTACTGTTGGAAAATATGTGGAAAAAATTTGTATTTTTGTCTCCTGCCCGAGGCCAAATTTCCTTGATTTTCAATCTCCATTCTTTCTCTCTATCCAGAATAATTTGTCTCTTTTTGTTCTCAAGCTGATTTATCTCAACTTTATGTCTTTCTGACCAAAATCCAAAGTCGTCCTTGTTGTAGAATGAGGCTAGAATATCTTCTACCTCCTTTAAAGTCATGTTATCCTTCTCTTTTTTCTCCTTGGACCATTTGATTGTTACATGCTTTGCCTTTTTTAAATTTTGATGGAATTGGATGGGAGTTTATTCATTTAGTGAGTCATCAAAGAGTTTCCAAGTTTCTTTGATTTTATTCACAAAATCTTCTTCCTTCATCCATCCAGGTTTCAACTTAATGGGTTTGGGTGGATTTCCTTGGGCAGAGGCCACCTCCAAACACATTGGATTGTGATCATAATTCCCCCCTATGGATACCCACTCGAGAATTCTAATAGTTTTTTCAAGGAAATATTCTGATATCAATAAATGATCCAGTCTCTTAGCTATTCTTGCCTCTCCTGTCTTCCTATTTGTCCAAGTTGAGGTAACTTTTATAGGTTCCATATCCAACAATCCTACCCTTTCCAAATTGTTTATGTAGTATCTAGTCAAATTGTCAACCTAGGTCACTAGCCCCCACAAATTTGATGCACTTAGAGAGAAATTCATATATCCCTTGACTACAACCAAACCCTGTCAAATCCATGCACAGTTTAAGAATTTTTCCTAATATTCTAGCTTATCATAGTAGGGACTATAAATATTCAAGAATGTAATTTATTTTTTAGGTCTAGAGAGAAAAGAAAAGTCCCCATCCCTGTCAAAAAATCCCATGAGTTAGAATAGGAGAATAGTCATGATTTTCACCCTATTACATTCCCTCCATATCTTCCTATAGCATCAATGAAACTAAAATCCCACCCCCTCAATAGCTTGGATAAATATTGAACTACCTTCTCCTCATCTATCATTAGCTCTTGCAAGAATATGGTAGATAGATTGTGAACCTCAATTAATATTTTAACATCCAAATTATTTAAGGAATTGACCACTCCTCCATAGTTTAGAGGTAGGAAAATCATATGGAAAAATCTCTAGAGGAGTTTTCTCTAAGGTCCCCAATTAGTGAGAGTTGTCTTCCACTTTTAACTTTGAAATTTATTTTCTTTTGAGCCAAGGATAAGAATAATTTTATGCCCCTTTGAGCCATTTTGAAGTCTTTCTCATCCATAAACCCTTGACCTTCAACAATCCCACCTGAGAAAAGGGATGTTCCCCTGGTCCTTGATTCGAGATTATATTTGATTGCCTCAAAGACTTGGGAGTCACTATGAGTATCCACTCTAATTATCTTCCCAAGAGATTTTTTGAGTTTTTTTCTGGAATGATGGGCCCAATACTTTGTTCCCCTCCCACCCCATCTAGTGGGATGAGTTGAGGAGGTTGGGGGATGGAAATCCCGGAAAGGATAGGTAGGAAATCACTCTCTTGAACTTTGGGCTTGGTTTCTAACCCTACCTCCCAAGACCTAACGAACAAATTTTCACAAGTTTTTTCAAAAATAGGGGGAGAAGAAGAAATTTGCTTACATGAGTCATGAAATTGTTCATTCATGCTTGTTAGTTTCAAGGGATGCACCTATTATTGAGATTTTTCGTCCTTTATTGGTGATATCGACTCATAATTTTATTCAGAAGAGTTTTTTAGGGTTCTCTCGGAGGGGACCTTCTTAGTTGGAGAATAGGCCATATCTTTGTTGCCTTGAAGTTCCTTGCAAACCAAAATTTTCCTTCTATTTGGGACACAAAAATCCTTAGAAAAATGCCCATACTCGTGGCTCCGACTGCATTTGAAAGGAATTCCTTCATAGTTGAGTGATTGGTAAAATTTGCAAGTCCCTTTCAAATTACGATAGAGTCAACCAATACTTTGGATATTTCCAGGCCAACTATAATCCTACCGATCCCCATATATCTAGAGTCATGATAAGAATTGTCCACTTCATATAAAATTCGTAATGCATTTCCAATTTCCTTAAAAACCTCCTTGGACCATATAATCAAGGGAAGCCCTGGCAACCTGACTCTGATCAAAAAATAGTTGAGGTGGGGTGAACGAGCATCAAAATCCAAGTGCCATTTTGTGAGATGCATGGGCTAGGAACCCCATGACTTCCATCTATTCTAAAGAATATTTTCCATGTCACCTAGGATATTGACAATCCAACCACCCAACCCTTTACTAGGACCATGCCACAAGGAAGGTATCCTAACATAGCTCCAAAATTTTCCATTGTCCAAGATTTTAGTGTTTGTCCTCCCATCCTTTTGCTTGGGAAATGACCTACAATGTCTAAGTCCTCCAAATCCATTATTTCACGCAACCCAATATTATCCCTAGGTGCAAATTAGCAATCTCATATTTCCACTTAATACACTTCAATCATTTCCTTAGTTTCCCTGGTCCTCCCGGTCCCAGACCTTCTTGATTAGAATCCTTGTAATCAGATGGGAAGGTGTCACTCATAAGATCATCAATTAACATTCCTCCAATGAAGCCCTTTGTTGGTATATCTTCCCCATCATCATTCATGTTGTTATATGAAAAGCCAAGCAAGTCTGGCATTGAATACAAAGGTACCAAATTAGTCGGATTGAATGGAAGGGGTACATTCCCCTCCATCATGGATGATTTCTCTAACGATTCCATATGTGTAGAATAAACCCTTTGAGCCACCAAATCTTCCAGAAAGTAATTTCCTGACACCATTGCTGATGTGGCTTGATTGCGTGATGGGATTGATGCGACTAATCATGACATTGTATCACACGAAGACACCAAGTCAAAAAATTGGCTATTGGCATGATTTGTCACCATTTCTTCAAGGAGAGTTATTGTCTCCTCTTCCAATGGTTGGGTCCCTATCTTTATGGATTGAGTTGGGGGGGATTCAAGGTTGCAAAAAGTTTCCACTAGATCAAGCCAAATCTCCTAACTCTCCAATGGACCATGGGAAAAATATATTAAGTCTTCCTCCATAATCCTTCATCACAATTTTAGTCTTGTAAAAATCCCTAACTCAACAACCTTTAGGCTTGCATAATCCCTAGCCATCCTTCCCAATTAGAAAGAACACAAAAGTTCTATATCAAGATCCCCACCCCCCCAACTTATAATATCTATTACATGTTGGGTTTGAATTCTCTTTGAATGAAACTACATAGTTATTTACCATTTATCATTTAATCTATACTTGGTATTTTGTTTCATATCATATATACTTCACAAAGGTTCGTCAAAGATGATGAAGTAATAATGGTGTACCTTTCTCAAGCGATCGCTCCAAACTATGGTCAATTTTTTTTATTTGTGTTGTAAAGTTATTAAGGAACTTATATTAGAAGGAATTGTACCTACTTACAATGAAAGATAACGAATTTATGCAATTTGTATTTTCATAATTGCTTAAACACTCTGTGGATTACCCCTAAACTTTCCCTTAACTTTTCTTTTCCTAATTCACTTATTTTTATTTCGAGGTTTGGTTCAACACAACCATCAACCTTCTTCATTCACCTTCTTACATCCCCTAACTCCCTATAGGGATGAGAGCTCAATATTCTAGTGAGATGCAAGGTGTTTGTGACAATTTTTACTTATTTCAATAGAAATTGTTGGTAGTAGGTCCCCATCATTCTAATAACCCTTATGGTCCTCTTGTTATTAACCCCTATAACCCTCGTTATTCCGATGTTAACAATCTTAATGGAATCTGTGTCAATAACCCCTATGATCCTTGCATTATTAACTCTTGTGGTGCCTATGTTAATAAATATAATGGTTCCTATGCTAGTAAACCTTATGGTCCTCATGATAATAACCTTTGTATTCATATAAGCCATGTAGTCCTCTAGCTCCTATGCTAGTAACCTTTATGGTCCTCATGATAATAGCCTTTGTACTCATATAAGCCATGTAGTCCTCCAGCTCCTATGCTAGTAACCCTATGGTCCTCATGATAATAATCTATGTACTCATATAATCCATGTACTCCTCTGGTTAATAAACCTTATAACTGACCCTATGATCAATGTGCTAATAAATATTATGATCCCTTTGTTAATAAACCTTCCAACTTGTATGTTCCCCCTGATAATTAACCCCTATGGTCTTCATGCTAATTACCCTTATAACCCTTATGATCCCCATGTTGATATCCCATATGGTCCTTGTTTCAATAAATCCCTACAACCTATGGTCCTTGTGCTAATATCCCTTTATGTCCTTTCCCATACTAATAATCCATGTAGTCCATGTTATGCCCTAGCCTAGGGATAACTAAGGAGATTATCTCTTGATGCCCACAAGTCCTAGACATGGAGTATCGAGAGCCATATTGACTTGAGCCTGGCCTTGGAGGGCCCATCCTTCTTCTTCAACGCCTCCATCATGTCAACAACAACAACATTCATCCCATCGCCCCGGTCCTTCAGCAGTAGTGGGTCTTGCTCCATGAGGTAATGAGTCCGGGCATCTAGGTATCTGTCACTCTGATTCTCAAAACATTTGAATATGTGCATTTAATTCTCTTTTTCTTCATGACATGTTCTTGGACTTTATGCCTTTTGATTTGTCCATACCTGGGGGGGGATGACGAAATTCCCTAGCAAGTTGGTTCCTTTAGGAGTGAATTTTCACTAGGTGGGTTCATGAAAGGCCATCGTCCATTCCCACCATACTTATCACTTTTCATCATCTTCCCTCTCATCCATCCCCTGCATTGGTTCAGGCATTGGGTTTGTCAATCTAGCAAAGGGTTGTACCTTGCCTTGTGGGAAGAAGGGGCTAAAGGCCCAAAGGGTAAAATTAGTTGCCAAAAGATAAAAGCCAAAAGAACAAAACCTTCAGATGCTTCGCCCAGGGATCCCCAAGAAAGCAATAAAAGGATTCTCAACAAGAAATGGCGGGACCCATAAACAAATAAACTCAAGACCTAGTTGGAGGATAGGGGGTCTCATCACAAGCCAACTTATTAGGTCCATGGGAATGTAGCGGTATGACACTACCATTCAGTTGGTCACCACGCCAGGGTAGTGGCTCTTGGTGGCATAATCAAGAGAAATGGGGTCTCATCATGAGCCAACCTTCTCATCTATGTGAAATACTAGTGGGTAACATTGTCACTCCTAGTCACCACGTCGGGGAAGTGTCCCCCAGCTATTCTCTTGAAAGAAAAAGCAATAAGATAAAAATGTAAAAAAGGCATTAAATATGCTTGGAAACATTTGGATCCATGACAAGGTGCAACTCACCCTCTTTAAAGGCACCCACAGGTAAGACATACATTTCCATGTCATCACTGCACCCATTGCCCAAACATCCCCATACCATCTCATCCACTTACATGAACTAGATTGGTCTTCACTTGGAAACATCCCACATCTAGGGAGAATTATCCAATAGGACATCCTAAAACCCTTTCCAAACTTGGATTGTAGAATAACATAACGTCTTTGAGCACTTGTCTAGGAAAGGGGGGGTTTATGCACATGTTTAGATAACTTGATTATTAGATGTGATTGACATTTCCATGATCCCTGTGACTTATGAGCCCATGGAGGGCGTACTTGTTGTTGTTGCAGGACCATGCCCAACAAATAGGTACATGCAACGATATTATTAGGTCGGACCTCCATAGGGATAAAATCTCACCAGATGGATGTTGAGACTCTAGCAAGGGGCAGACATATACTTGAGGCTTGCACCAGAGAGAGAGAGGAGGACGTTCCAACAGAGAAATCCTGGCAGGCCTGGACCTAGAGGGGTCTTTCCTTCCCATGTGATGTTGTCCCCTGAAGCCCCTTGACATCATCATTCAGATCCTTGACGTCACCTAGTTGAGGTGTCCAGCTTGAGGACTGTTTGGGTTGGCACGTGTGGCAGTTCCTGAGGGGTTTTGAGCCCCAACGTTTCACTTGGAGGGTTAGTGTTCCAGTAGAGAGGCTAACATCACCCTAGGAGGGGCATGGCGTCACCATAAAAGATACAATTAGGGTTTTATTGGATAATTTTGAGTAAAATTGGATTTTCTCATGTAAGCTGGCCATGCCGGCCTTTTTGACCTAATTTTGTAATTAAAGGTCATTTTCACTGTATAAATAGGGGATTTTCCCCTTGTATTTTCTCATCATCTTTCACTCACACTTAGTGAGGTCTGGAATTTGCACCCTACTTAGGGTTTATTGGATGAAATTTGGTGCGCACTTCTTGAAGGAGGCTAGTTTTGGTGTATTTTGGCAATTTCTTGGTGGAAAGTCTTCAACTAGGACTATTGTTAGATGATTCTTGGTGAATGTAAGTAAATTTATGCAATTCTTCTTAATTTTGAATGGTTATGGTGTATTTATCTTGCATTTCTTCAAAGATTATGAAATTGCCAGCTTAAAACCCTAGGAGGGTAAAGCACATGTTATTGTTCTTGCCTTAACAACTTTTCACCTACTAGATTGTGCTAGAAACCCTACTTTCTTGAATCTTTGTGCTAAGGGTCCTGTCATTGTAGCACCCTAGCATCATTTGCTTCATATAGTCGTCATCTACTTCATCCATCAGCTAAAGAAGGAGGAAAACCGCTAGGGCCTAGGGTTACCTACTTCCTAGTGGTCATTTTCCACCTAGGGTATAGTGATTGAGGCCTTGGGTTACCAACATCTCAATCATTGACTTTCTTGTCTCTAGTTCTCACATTATCAGTTGTTCCTTTAAGATTGTTGTTGCTAAAAGTGACTCCATTAACCCTAAAAGCACTAATCTAGGCCTTGCACTTGATTAATTGATGAAAACAACTCTCAAAACTTTTACCTCAAGCTATATACTAACCTTTCCTAACCCTAGAGTAGACTAATTTGCTAACCTACTTGATGTTGTTACAAAAGTAAGCTACAACCATTTATTGCAGCAATAAAAGCACTTAAAATCAATTACAAAGTTGATTTATACACTGCATAAGTAACTTCTGACAAATGCTAGTAAATTGCTATTATTGAGTTATTATATTTGGTCATTGTGAAGCTCTTTTAAGGCATTTATTGTGAAGCTATTACCTTATAAACATTGTTGTTCTAAAATTTATGTTTGCTTCATCTTACATCAACTATTGCTTTTATTGATAAGTCCATGGTTTTATCAAGTACTAACATCAAATTGTACTTGCAAAAGATATCGTGTTCTTGTTGCTTTGTTCTCGATAGGTACATCTAAGCACATAACTGCTTCATTGGTTAAAACCTTGTGATTTTCTGATCAGTGTGACTTGTGAGAGGGGATACCTTTTATAGAAACTTTAACCATTGCCTTCTCAAACCCCCAGGTCACCGGGGACGTCTCCCCTGGGCCATCAACCCTAAATAGAAAGAGGTATCTTATTAAGGTGATAGTGATAGGATAACCTCTTGTTACACCAATTTGCCTCCCTTAGCATTTCCCTTTGGGACAAGTACAAATTGCGTGATAACAGTCCCTATGATCCTTGTATGGTTGAGTAATGTGGAATTAGTAAAATGAAATGCATTGAGTTTTTCTTACAAGGGTAACTTGATGCAAGAGCATCCACAAAAAAGTGTGCACAAAAAACAAGTAAAACAGAGTTAAAGGAATCACAAAGTTAATAGAAGAAGGATTCACACAAGAATGATAGAATGTGTATGCATGAAAATGAGAATGACAAAGAGTAATGCACTGAAAAGATGGATGAGATAAACTGTGAAGGCAAGTGTATGGGAAGATATCATGCTTGGGAATAAGTTATGTGGAGCGAGTTCAAGAATGTGCAAAATAAAGTTAATGAACATTGTGTGAAGAACAAAGTGAGAGATATTATGGATTGTTACATACAAAATAGTGAAAAGGGGGAACTGATAGACATAAAAGTTAAAGTAACAAAAAGGAAGCTAAAGAGTCATAGACACAAATGAAAGTTTAGAAGATGAAAATTCAATGAGTTAAATAGTGAAAATAGATATTGAAACAAGTGCCACTTCAGTGATAATGTCCCTATCGAAAAGCTTTTATGTCCAACATATACCATGCCTACTTGGCTCGACAATCGAGTGATTGTGCTAATTTGGATATACGGTAATTAGATATGATGAATTACAAGGATGCCTTAAGTTCATTATAATAATTGGAGTAGTTTCAATGTTAATAAACATTCTTATTTAATTATTTCTTTGTGCAAATTTTCTTTAGCGGCCTCGATTCTAATAAGTTTCTCCCTTTAGAAGTAATCGAGGAGCGAGTGGCCTGGCCCCAAGTGTAGTTTTTCCAGCCTTCCTTAGCCAACAAATATCTTACATCAAGGGGTTACAAGTTGAATGTTGGACATATTGTCATTGATATGTTGTCATTGATGTCAACATTCGATGTCATTGTGATGTGATGATAAGATGTTATGATAAATTGTCATTGTTGAGTTATCATTGATGAAATTGTCATTAATGTCAACAGTATAACAGTTAGCAAATTATGAAAATGTCAAACAGTGTGCAGAGAATGAAAATTTCAGACAACATGCAGAGATCAAAATCTTAGAAGGAAAAGCGCATTGTAGAAACATGATCAGATTAAGTTGTGATCGTTGGATACATAAGCCCCAGATCAATGGCAGGGATTGACTGCAGAGTGCGAAGGGAGAATTAAACAACGTGTTAATTCCAATCCCGTAATTAGCCTAGACCGTCAGATTACAAGAGAAGGACCGTTGGAGGACTGGTCAACGATCAGATCAAGTCATGACCCTTGGATATGCAAACTCCAGATCAAGCGCGTGGATTAATTGTGGAGCACGAAGGGAGAATTAAACTACATGTTATTTCCAATCCCGCAATTAGTCTAGATCGTCAGATCTCATCGACTCAAAGATCGACGACTGTGGTTGATCCAACAATAATCGCACAATTTCAAATTGTGGAGTTTGGGCGATGGACTAAACCACACTCAAGTTACGGTTCCACAATCCACATCAATCATTGGATCAAGTTGAGTGGAAGTATAGATTAAGTCATGAACCATAGTTCATGGAAGTGACATATGCATGGTCATCCTGGCTTTGACCACTTCGGGTAAAATCGACCGAAGGAAATGTGCATGAAGGAATTTTAGCCAAAGTCGAAGTTCCGAAGTAAACGTGAGCCATCTGATCGTAGGAAACCTTTTGGGAAAAAGAAGAGTTGTTGGATTTAAACCAAGGCAAAGCAACATTGCGGAAAGATCGAGTCGTCGATCTAAGATCATGATCAACGAACAACATTCATTTTGGGTTAAAAGTTGTCAGGAGGTTTACACTTTAGGGAATCTCACTTCGGGAGAATTGGGAAGTGAAGAAATCGAAGGCCGAAGTCCCAAAGTGGACATGAGTCATCTGATCTAAGGAACACTTCGGGAAATATCTTGACCATTCGATCAAGGAAAGAAGAAGAATAGGATAAGCAAGGCAAAAGGCCTGAGATCCCGAACACCCGAATTCCTGATAGTCATTAGATTGAGTTAATCCTTTTCGGGTTAAATGAGGACCATCAGATTTGGACAATACATGATGGTCATTGGATCAAAATAATGGTCAAGTTCAGCATTGACCACTTCGGAGAAAAAGCATTCAAAACATAGGAGTTCACCCGAAGGCTGAAGTTCCAAAGTCGCTCTCAGTCGTCGATCTGAGATACATTTCGGTATTTAGGACAACTGTTAGATCCAGGAGAAGAACATGTGCCACATGAGAAGATCCACATCAGCAAGGACATGTGGCGCAATCAGATGATCACAAGTGTCAAAGTGTAGTTGGCATTTCAAGTATCTATAAGTCACGAATCTAAGTGAGATGTGGCAACCACTCAATTAGTGCCACATCAACAAGTGACGTCGGCAAGTTACATCACTTCGGGAGTTTCACCAACAACAAATGCCTGAAGTCCTGAAGTTCCTAAATGAACGAGAATGGTTCATCGTGCAAATAAACTCCAACCGTCTGATCTACTTCGGCGAAATGAACTCCGGAAGATTGTGAAGGAGAAATCACCCGAAGTGTCGAAGGCTGAAGTTAATGCTAACCGTTGATCTAATTTAGGAGCGTTATTGACTGTTGATCAAGCACAATGGAAGGATAGAATAAGCGTAAACTATGAAGTGACGCTAACTGTTGAGCTACTTCAGAGAGCGTTCTCAACCGTTGAATATTATGGACACACATCTTTTATTCGAGAGATTTGTAAAGAGGTTGGAAGTCGCAAAAGGACGAAGTCCTGAAGTGTCGATAGTCATCCATGTCATCGGGAGATTAAAACGTGACCGTTGATTTTGATAATTGATCAAGCACTCGCTTGGCCTAGCACCTGGTCACCACCTCCGGTCGTATGGAATAAAGAAACAAAGGGAAAAAGAAGAAGAAACGCTTAAATCAATGAGCCTGTGGTTTTGCTCATATTGTCATATGTAAATGGTTTGAAGGAAGCGCCTCATAAAGATTTAATTCAACATAGAGTTAACACTAGAATAATACAGAGAATTGATAAAAGATCAAATATGATATGTTGGTGAACTGAGAACACAACAGAAGCATGAGTACGATATAATGAGTCGATCCATGTCTATGATCAACTCATGAAGACAAAAGAACCAACACACAATCATGATTAAAAGAGAGTTAATTCATGAGTATGATGAATAAAGGATAAAAGGAAAAATGATGTTAATTAAAGATTAATATTATCATTTAAAATGAAAAGGTACAAAGGTTCAAATATCAAAAGACATAATGATTCAAAATTCACAATAGTTGGAAGACTATATAAACAAGAAGGAATGGTGAGAAGAAGTGTATTTGAATTTATTGAAGTATATATATTTATATATAATGGATTGAATGAAGATTCATTCTATCATGTTGGTGTTTGTTTACAAGCTGGGTCTTGTATGAGGATTGGATTCCTCACATCTCAGTTGGATCTGAGATCAACAAGTTGGGACTTGTTATGAGGGTTGGATTCCTCATTTCTCAGTTGGATCTGAGAACTACAAGCTGGGTCTTGTAACAGAGAGTTGGGTCTCTCATAATTGTTCGAAGATGAAATTCAAAGATTGATCTTATGTATTCATTCAAGTTATTTAAATAAATAAAATATTTATTCTTTTATATATTGGTTGAGAAAATGAAATAAATAAATGTTGTTCAATTAATTTATGAAAAGTGGAAAATTGTCCAAAGTTTTGTAACATTGATTCACCCCCTCCCCCCCCCCTCTCAGTGTCAAGTATCCATTTCAACAATTGGTATCAGAGCAAGGTTCCTTCAACACATTTTAAACACTTAAGGTAGATTCAAAAGAAATGGGTGGACAAATTGTTATCTCCACAAAATAAGCTCCCTTATTTGATGGAACAGATTATTCATCATGGAGGGAAAATATGAAAAGATATATGAAGTCAAGAGGATTTGGAGTTTAGGATTCAGTAGTAAGTAAGCCCTGGCACTTAACTACTTCAAAGA
The DNA here is from genome assembly GCA_009831015.1 of Picea engelmannii. Lineage (NCBI taxonomy): Eukaryota > Viridiplantae > Streptophyta > Pinopsida > Pinales > Pinaceae > Picea > Picea engelmannii. Next base: position 393,288 of record ML781684.1, on the reverse strand, counting down.
GCAAAACCAAAACTGCAAAGGAAGCAAGGAGAAACAATTCAGTAGCCTTAAAACCAATCTAGGATGGATTGTCAGACCAAGTTAAAGAAAAGATGAGACACTACAAATCTGCTAAATAATTATGGCTCCAACTAGAAAATTGTTATCAGAATGAAACACAAGAAGACGAGAAATCTAGTCAAAGTGAGGAACAAGACTCGAATAAAGAGGATTCCTGTCATAATAAAGAACAAAACTCAGAAGAAGAGAATTCTTATCAAGATAAGGAACAAGATAAAGAAAAGGAAAATTGCAATCAGATTGAAGAACATAATACAGAGAAAAAGATTTCTAATCAGAAGGAAATGAAGGATTTGATCTCAGTCAACAATGAGGAAGACAACCTCATCAAGGAATTGAGGCATACCTCAGTAATCAGTAAAGAAAAAATACATAATCTTAAGACTAATGTTATAGTTCCAATAGAAGAGATTTGTATGCAACCAAGAAATTATATGCATATTAAAGTTCTTGTGGATGTTCTTGATCATCTTGAGTACACAACTATGTGCACTCTAGAAGAGTTGGAGAAACTCCAGCAACAGAATATGTTTCTACTTCAACAGTTAGATAAATCCAATCATGAAGAGCATGAGCAAAAGATTCAGTTAGAAAACAAAGAAGAAGAAATCAAAATATTGAAAACCGAAGTTATTAATCTAACAAAAGAGACGGAAGAATTAAAGACACGTGACAGTAAAAGAAAAGAAGTACTAAAATAATCAAAATAATTAGTTAATAGTCTAAACACTCAACTTGAGGAAATTAAAGAAAGTAAAGAAGACCTAAAGATCCAGTTAACAAGGAAAGAAAATTCTTACCACATGTTGGAACTGGAAATCATCAATTTCAAAAAGATAATTGAAAGTACTAATGTAGATCTAATGACTCAAATTGAACATGCTAAAGAAGTAGAAGAAGCCCTGAAGATCCAATTGACTAAAAAGGAAGAATTATGTCAAATATTGAAGTTAGAAATAGTCAATCTGAAAAAGATGAATGAAAAGACAAATAAGATTGTCAATTTACAGAATAGCTCAACTATCCTAGATAAGATTTGGAAGAGCCAAAGATCAGATGATGACAAAACTGGTCTTGGATACAATAAGAAAGAAGACAGTAACAAATGGAGCACCATTTACAAACATGAGAAAGGATCATCCTTCTTAAAAGGAAAAGGTGCAAGTACAAAGAAATTACAAGTCATGAACTTTGGTAAAGAAGGAAGCCATAGAAGTAAAAAAGAAGAAGAAAATCAAATGACAGATTTATCAACCCAAAATAAAATCAAGAATGGAAACACCTTCAATGGCTATTGCATTTGTTGTCATAGCTTTGGCCATAAAGCAATGGAATGCAAGAAACTAGAGAAAGGATATACAAGAAAATCCAAAAACTCAATTAGATGTTGGAGATGTAATTTTGTTGGGCACACAACAAAATTTTGTCATACAATGAGATATTACAACTGTGATAGGTTTGGGCACAAATCCCAAAACTGCAAGAATACAAAAAGTCAATATTTGAATAAGTCATTCAAGTCAGTGACAAAACCTAATAAAAGTAGAAGAAGAAAGGAGATGACAAATCTCCAAAAACACAATTAGAAAGAGAAGATCCAAAGAGCAAAATATCTCATAGAAAGATATGGAGAAGAAAATATGAAGGAGAAAGCAAGAAAGATGATATTACACCTGAAAATGAAGAAATTAATAATAAGAACATGATGGGTAAAGGTCCTAATAAGAATGTGAAATTCAATATGAAATAAATCAAGCCCAAGAAAAGGAAGTGCCTATAGAAGAATATGGGACAATATCAAATTCTGATGAAGTCATAATTTGTTAGCCAAAGAAAGAAAATACAAAAAGAAGTTTAAATTGGGTTCTACAAAATTAAAGGATTATGCCCAGAGTTTTTTAAATTAACAACAGAAGAGACCTTGTCAAGAATAACTACCCTTTCAAAAACAAAGGGGGAGAGTAGTCAGAGGAAGAGAGAGCATATTGACAGGGGGAGTCATTCAATTATGGCAGGCAGAGCATGAATGTAGATGGAGTTACCCAAGTTAATATTTTGGTCAACAAAATGCAGACAAACAGAGGTTGATCATAAGGGGAGCAACCCTTTTCCATTGATGTCAAAGGGGGAGAGTAACTTCATAGAGAAAAGCATCATCACAGGGGGAGTTTGTGTATGAAGTTAGTGTATTGCCCTCAATGACAAAGGGGGAGATTGTTGGACATATTGTCATTGATATGTTGCCATTGATGTCGACAGTCAATGTCATTGTGATGCGATGATAAGTTGTTATGGTGAATTGGCAATGTTGAGTTATCATTGATGAAATTGTCATTTATGTCAACAGTATGTCAGTTAGCATAGAATGAAAATGTCAAACATTGTGCAAAGAATGAAAATGTCAGACAACATGCAGAGATCAAAAGCTAAGAAGGAAAAACACATTGCAGAAACATGATCAGATTAATTTGTGACCGTTGGATACATAAGCGCCAGATCAATGGCAGGGATTGATTGCGGAGCACGAAGGGAGAATTAAACAACGCGTTAATTCCAATCCCGCAATTAGCCTAGACCGTCAGATTACAAGAGAAGGACCGTTGGAGGACTGGTCAACGATTAGATCAAGTCATGATTGTTGGATATGCAAGCGTTAGATCAAGGGCAAGGATTGATTGCAAAGAGCGAAGGGAGAATTAAACTACATGTTATTTCCAATCCCGCAATTAGTCTAGATCGTCAGATCTCATCGACTCAAAGATCGACGTCTGTGGTTGATCCACCAATAATAACACAACTTCAAATTGCAGAGTTAGGGCGACAGACTAAACCATGCATAAGTTACGGTTCCACAATCCACATCAAACATTGGATCAAGTTGAGTGGAAGGACAGAGTAGGTCATGAACCATAGATCATGGAAATGACATATGCATGGTCAACCTGAATTTGACCACTTTGGGTAAAATCGACCGAAGGAAATGTGCATGAAGGAATTTTAGCCGAAGTTTTGAAGTAAACGTGAGCCATCCGATCGTAGGAAACTTTTTGGGAAAAAGAAGAGTTGTTGGATTTTAAACCAAGGCAGAGCAACATCGCATACAGATCGAGCCGTCGATCTAAGATCACGATCAACGAACAACATTCATTTTGGGTTAAAAGTTGTCAGGAGGTTTACACTTTGGGGAATCTCACTTTGAGAGAATTGAGAAGTGAAGAAATTGAATTACCCAAAGTCCCGAAGGCCGAAGTCTCAAAGTGGACATGAGTCATCTGATATAAGGAACACTTTGTGAAATATCCTGACCATTGGATCAAGGAAAGAAGAAGGATAGGATAAGAAAGGAAAAAGGCCTGAGATCCCGAACACCCAAATTCCCGATAGCCGTTGGATTGAGTTAATCCTTTTCGGGTTAAATGAGGACCATCGGATCTAGACAATACATGATGGTCATTGGATCAAAATAATGGTCAACTTCAATGCTGACCACTTATGAGAAAAAGGATTCAAAACATATGAGTTCACCTGAAGGCTGAAGTTCCGAAGTCACTCTCAGCCGTCGATCTGAGATACATTTCGGTAGTTAGGACAACCGTTAGATTCAGGAGAAGAACATGTGCCACATGAGGAGATCCACGTCAGCAAGGACATGTGGCACAATCAGATGATGACAAGTGTCAAAGTGCAGTTGGAATTTTAGGTATGTGTAAGTCATGAATCTAAGTGACATGTGGCAACCACTCAGTCAGTGCCACGTTGACAAGTGACGTCAGCAAGTTACGTCACTTTGGGAGTTTTACTTTGGGAATTTCACCAACAACAAATGCCCGAAGTCCTGAAGTTCCGAAATGAATGAGAACCATTCATCATGCAAATAAACTCCAACCGTTCGATCTACTTCGGAGAAATGAACTCCGGAAGATTGTGAAGGAGAAATCACCCGAAGTGTCGAAGACCAAAGTTAATGCTAACCGTTGATCTAATTCGGGAGGGTTATCGACCATTGATCAAGCATAGTGGAAGGATAGAATAAGCGTAAAATATGAAGTGACGCTAAGCGTTGAGCTACTTTAGAGAGTGTTCTCAACCATTGAAGACTATGGACACACATCATTTATTCGGGAGATTTTGAAAGAGGTTGGAAGTCGAAAAGGATGAAGTTCTGAAGTACCAATAGTCGTCCATCTCATCAGGAGATTAAAACGTGACTGTTGATTTTGATAAGTGATCAAGCATTCACTTGTCCTAGTGCCTGGTCACCACCTGCGGTCGTATGGAATAAAGAAACAAAGGGGAAAAGAAGAGGCAACGCTTAAATCAATGAGCCTGTTATTTTGCGCATATGGTCATATGTAAATGGTTTGAAGGAAGCACCTCATAAAGATTTAATTCGACGGAGATTTAAGACTAGAATAATACAGAGAATTGATAAAAGATCAAATATGATATGTTGGTGAACTGAGAACACAATTGAAGCATGAGTACGATATAATGAGTTGATCCATGTATGTGATCAACTCATGAAGACAAAAGAACCGACACACAGTCATGATTAAAAGAGAGTTAATTCATTAGCATTATGAATAAAGGATAAAAGGAAAAATGATGTTAATTAAAGATTAATATTATCATTTAAAATGAAAAAGTACAATGGTTCAAATATCAAAAGACACAATGATTCAAAATTCACAGCAGTTGGAAGACTATATAAACAAGAAGGAATGGTGAGAAGAAGTGTAGTTGAATTTGTTGAAGTATATATATTTATATATAATGGATTGAATGAAGATTCACTCTATCAGGTTGGTGCTTGTTTACAAGTTGGGTCTTGTATGAGGATTGGATTCCTCACATCTCATTTGGATCTTAGATCAACAAGATGGGACTTGTTATGAGGGTTGGATTCCTTATTTTTCAGTTGGATCTGAGAACTACAAGTTGGGTCTTGTAACAGAGAGTTGGGTCTCTCATAATTGTTTGAAGATGAAATTCAAAGATTGATCTTATGTATTCATTCAAGTTATTTAAATAAATAAAATATTTATTCTTGTATATATTGGTTGAGAAAATGAAATAAATATATGTTGTTCAATTAATTTATGAAAAGTGGAAAATTGTCCAAATTTTTGTGACACTGATTCACCCCCCCACCCCCTCTCAGTGTCAAGTATCCATTGGCTCGACAATCAGGTGATTGTGCTAATTTGGATATATGGTAATTAGATATGATGAATGACAAGGATGTCTTAGGTTCATTATAATAATTGGACTAGTTTCAATGTTAATAAACATTCTTATTAATTCTTTCTTTGTGCAAATTTTCTTTAGCAACTTGGATTCTATTGAGTTTCTCCCCCTTAGGAGTAACCCAGGAGTGAGTGGCCTGGCCCCAAGTGTAGTTTTTTCATCCTTCCTTAGCCAACAAATATCTTACATCAAGGGGTTACAAGTTGAACCCTTCTAGGAGGCCCTTCGGGTAGCATTCCATCGAGGACAGGCTGACGAGCTACAACCATTCTGTCAAAAGACAGGAAATACAAAGTAAATTACATGGACCAAGTTCATTTCAACGAAAATGCAGAGCTAAGGATAGAAACCAAATTCATATGATTGAAAATACCAAGCAAGGGACTATGATACGACATCACCTCGGTGCCATATCTTGAGATCCAAATCCCAACGCAGACGTCCATGCATGCAAAGTGAATCAACAACAAGACATGTCAGTTGCACGATAAATATACCTAATATTTAGTTTACCAAACTATAATTTCAACAAATGTTTTGCAAATTTGCCTAGAGGTACAACACGAAGAAATGTCACTGAATATCTCCCCGTCGAGTAGGGACATAATAAATCACAAGTAAGTCTAATAATCAATGTGTTTCTGCTTTGAATTTAAACAATACAATATTGGTTTGAATATGAGCATTAACACATAACCAACTAATTTGATGGACCTCCTTGTTTGAGGTTACGAGGTTACAAATATTGAATATCCACATTTTGATTTCACATTGAAGTGCATTCAACAACAAGTAAATTGGAATTGAACACGTGGAAAGAAGCAATGTGACGTACATATGAAGCCAAAGACAGAGTTTAGAGGGGCCTCTCTTCGTTAGCTATTAGCAACAATTTCCCTTTTTGCCCAAAGTTCGTCATGTTGAGGTGAATCTCTAGAAATTGAAGGCTTCCATGTATTGTACCAATGCTTTGAGAATGCAACTGAGCAAATATGCAATACAAAAAAAAATACTTTGTAAGAAAGATCGTTATCTTTTTTATTTCACGCTTTAATTGCATTTTCTAATCATGGTAAATTAAATTGAAAAATGATAACTAACCAATCTTTTACAATATGTTAAAATGTAATATTGATGTTTTAACACTATTAATATATTCATTATGTTTCCTTGTCAATCAACCACATAATTACTTTGTTGAAAACTTGAAAGAAAAAAAAGAAAAAACTAGTATTATAGATTTTTTTGTTTATGTTTTTTTCAACAAAAACCATATTCTTGTTTTTATAAATGAAAAAAAACAAAAACAAATGGTAAACATTCCCACATTCCCAAAACCGATCACACTATAACTGTACAAAAAATCTCCATCCAAAAAACACAAGGATTTTGCTTCTCTACGGTAATAATTGAAACGACAATGGGTTGTGATCAAATGTGTATAAAGTAATATGTGTCGTTCAATACTCTAACCTTTGACTTTTTACTAACACCCATAATTTAAATTTTCAAGTATGTTTTCCATGGCATGCATATGGAAAAGACGTATATAAATGATAGCCAGTACGAAATTCCAACTCTTAAAACACATATATATTAATATGAAATTGGAAGGTATCCATCAAATGCTCTTAATTTTCAAACCATCATCGTAAAACTATGGAAAATTTTATGGCAAGCGACCAGATCATGGACATTTTATAGCGCCACATCAAACGTTATCTATATTAAAATCTTATGGTTGCAAAAGCATACAAGATAAAAATCCACATTCAGTGCTTACTTGAACTTGATTTTCCTTTTTGAGGCACTCCATTTGGTGTTTGATATCTATTTTCATTTGCACCTTTTTATTTTTTATTTTGGTGTTTCATTCTTACCTTTTGGCTTTGGCTTCTCATTCACGTTGCTTGGTTAATTGACTTTTCATTCACATCCATACAAGATTGCAAAAGCATACAAGATAAAAATCCACATTCAGTTCTTACTTGAACTTGATTTTCCTTTTTGAGGCACTCCATTTGGTGTTTGATATCTATTTTCATTTGCACCTTTTTTTTTTTTTTTTGGTGTTTCATTCTTACCTTTTGGCTTTGGTTTCTCATTCACGTTGCTTGGTTAATTGACTTTTCATTCACATCCATATGGTTTACAATATCAAAGAATTGGCTCGTTTTCTCCTCTACAATGGTTGAATCATGGCTTTCTATCTCAAAGATTTGGTTGTCCTTTTCCTTTGCAATAGCTAAAAGTTGGTTCTGTAAATTAATGTGTTTTTCGTAAGTTAATGTGTTTTTCGTACCTGGAAGTAGATTCCTTCATTTAATCAAAAGAAGATTTCCTTGACAGTGGCTCCTCTGCAATCAAGTTAAACCTAATCGTGCCCTGTTTTCTCTTAAGCATGCAATCATTCATCTTTAGAGACCAAGAAAAGCATAAAAGAGTATGAGAAGGGAAAATTTTCAACTCTAGCGTCTCTAAAATAAAAGTGTTTAGGGTTGCACTATGATGCCATCGGTCTGCAAGAATAACAAAAACAAACATTGAATTCTTTGCAAAATAAAATATATTGTCGCGATCAAGATAACGATGTTTAGCAATACACTATGAAATTAAATCAATTAAAGTGTCATTGTAAACTCTAGTAACTATAAATAATTGAACAATGTGAACCTATGTGTCTTGAGGATGATGACAATGATCCTTTCACGTGTTCAAAGGATTACATGTAGAATACGCGACTTGTGGAAAGGTGGGGGGACTCAGGAAAGAGCGTCTCGAAAAGTGAAATCTCCAATATCTATATTGTATTGATAGACTTCACAGAGCCCATCTATCTTTATTGCTTAGAGATAGATTCATTACTCCACGTGGGAAGTGCTCTCCTTCCCATAGAATGGTTTCTTTGTAGCAACAAGGCCTGGCAGCCAACCAGATCTAAACCTGGGCCTCACCCAGGTAATCTTGGTTAGTTACCGATTCCTCTAGATTAAAAAAAAACAAGTCTTGATGGGGATGCATTGTTGTGTCGTTGATTTTTTATCCCAAGCTCCTTCCTTTCAACAATAATGATGAGTTGTAGAGAGGTTGAGAACGCGCATGGGTGTTTTCGGTACTAAGAAAAGGAGGTCTAATGATTGAATCAACTTCTCACTCAAATGTTGACAAAAGCTACTCATAAGTAGTACCAACCACTACCTATCTGGTTCGAGCTTCTCATGGTTCCAGTTGAGCAAGAGAGTCGAGCACATCCATCCACACTTCAAATTCATGTGCTAAATTCTCAAAAACCTAGTTTAAGGGCCACATCTATGATACCCAATTCTTTTTTATGGTCGAAGACCTAGACTAATTTGAAGCACAAGCAAGGTAAGTAATCCCCTTCCACCATGACAAGGTAAGTGATCCTCTTCCTTCTTCGTGTTTAGAGGAAACCAACAAGCACGTTTTAAAGAAGAAAGGTATGATTTGCTCTTTGAACGTCATATCTTATGGTTAACTATAAAAACTATAGTTTTTTGCTTTTGGTTTTAGAAAAGGAAGTCTAATTTACTTTGTCCAAAATGAAAATGTGATGAGAGGTAATTTTTTCTCAACTTCAAATAAATCCCAAGTTTTTGGGAAAAACCAGTGCCATGTTTTAGTTTTGGATCTCATGATTCAACAAATATAGCCTCCGTTCTATTGACGTGAGAAGGCGTGCTTTAGGTGGTGTTCTTTTTATATGTGACCTAATTAATAGAAGTGCGTGGCAACAATCCAAGCGGTTGATCTCGCTACCACCTACCTATAGACCCACTTTAACTAGGCTATTTTTGCTTTGACCAAACTATTGCTTTGGATGATTACAAGCCTATAGATCCAACTAGCGATAGAAGCAGGTTAAAATGGGCAATAAAAAGGGGTTAAGATAAGTCCCAACCATAGGATTTAGGGTGAGGGATTTTCTTGGGGGTGACTCTCTCTATCTTTTCCCTACAAGGTATGATGTAGGAACACAAGATTATGCAGGAAAACATAAAGTAGGAACACTATGAAATGCACAATACTTTCTAGATGTTGCTAGTGCTTTTTCTTCAATTTGATCAATTGGATTTGCAATTGGAAGGGATGTTGTTGAGCAAGGTGGTGATGGTTTCATCACACTATGAAGTGATGTTATAATAAAGAACTTGAATGATGCAATTCACTAATGCACATTGAATATGAGGGTTCATATAATAGTCTTGGTAGAGTAATTACTCAATTATGATAAATCACTATAGAAGTAAGTGACAGTGCATCAATCTGATGAGGGTCAAGAAGATGAGAGTAGTGCTCTCGTTTGTCGTTAATGCTGTGTATTTATGAGTTATATGCATTTATGAGTCTATGTTAAACAAGGCACATGTAGACCAACCCGGAATATCTACTATGTAATTTGTTGGAACTATGTAATTTGTTGGAAGTTTTTTTATGTATTCATAGAAAATTATTTTATTATGTTGAAGGCAACATGAATTAGGTGCATGTAACCTGTTGCATGCTTCGACTATAGCCCTTTTGAAAACACAAATTATGTTATGGTCAAAAAATAAAATTGAGTAGTTTCTAATCTTCTTTGGGACATAGTTTGAAAAAGGTATTTTTAGACCTATGTTGGTATGGACAATAAATGACAAGTTTGAAGATGTTTTTTGAATTTATTAAGATGAAGTTTTTTTTTCCCTTTTTTTCCCTTATGAGAAAGCTCTATGCTTCCTCGGGTAATGCAATGCAATAGCATATAAAACATGCAATGTCAATTCAACTTTGAATAAAAATAGCAATTTTTTCTTTGGAAAAAAATATTTTTAAATTACTTGACACGATGATTAAGTTTCAATTCAATATCTAGACATGATTTTGGTGGTATTATAAAATGTATAAATTACATTGATATTGCCAAGATTTAATTTCTAATTCCCAAGGATTCTTACTCTTGCGCATTGAGGTCTTACAACATCAAAATATCTCACACAATGGCCTATTATATGGTAAAAGATGTAAATAAAATCTCGGGGTAAGTAATGGAAACCCTTGAGTCGTTATCCTATGGGGGACATGGGAAACATTGGAAATATACTTAGAAATTTTTGTTACTGTGCCCAAAAAACACCAACAAGTTCATCATAATCTATGTTAGAATGTGTATAAAAGTCAATTTTATAGAGGGTTTACTCGAGGATACCCTGATCAAGGTGAAATGTAACGTTTCGCAACAAAATTTGAATTACAAACATGTGGCCCTTAGAAGTTATTCATACTTCGAGTGTGGGCATTCGATAGTCTCTTGCCTAAGCCAAAAGTTAGTGAAGGTACTTTTTCTTTCTTTCTTTTTTTTTTTTTTTTTTTTTTT
>ML781684.1:341822-379543 GCA_009831015.1 Picea engelmannii | reverse complement strand
CCGTGTTATCCAACCGCTACCACTATAACCTCCAGGTGTGCCCACAATGCCCCTTACGCGACACACAAGGTAAGTCGGGGGGAATTGAACTCGAAACCTCATGGAACTTCATTTTCACGGCACTTGCCAATTGAGCTGCCCCCCGGGGGCAGTGAAGGTACTTTTTAGAGAAACAAAAAAAACTAAATTGAAAACCCACTTGATGGAAATAACTCGAGAAATGTCACTACTCAATAAAAGTGGAAGAACTTCCAAAGGAGGGTTCAACAAAAGAATCTATAAAGGAGGAATTTACAAAGGAGATATATGCTGATAACATCGAAGATCCACTTCACTCAACCTCCGTAGAGGAGGCCCCTCACCCAACTATCCCTTTTGAGGATGAGCAAGGGTTTTGGATTGATATGAGGAAGCAAAAAGAAAAAGGGGCCTCTGGTGGAGAATGAAAACCATTACTTTCTTTAGAAATAATATGTTTTGATCTTGCCTTTTGGTCATGTAAAGGCAAAGGCAATGGGCAACTAAGTAAATAAATGTGTTTTGTTCAATAGTTAAAAGAATGAAATTTCCAACCACCAAACAACTTAGAGAACAAAAACACTAAATTCATTTTTTTTTAATATTTACTCACTTTCCTAAATTTTGAAGTTAATAAAATAGAGCTGACCAATATAGTTAAGACTCAATACATTTATCCTTTATTTTATATTAATAATATAATCATGACTTCTTATTAATAATTTTTTTTCTTAAAAAGTATATTTTATAATTTTTTTTAGAATAACCCAAACTATTTTATTTTTATTTTTTATAACTATAACCAAACTTGTATTAATTCAAAAGGGTTGCAATCGAAGCATGTAACAAGTTACATAGGTTTGATTCTTGTTGCCTTCAACAAAATAAGACATTTTTCTGTGAATGCATCAAAAATTTTCTAGTATACTACAAAATAGATGTTCCAGGTTTGCCTACATGTGGCATGTTTCACATAGACTCCTAAAATACATATAATTCATAAATACATAATATTAATAGTAAACAAGAGCATTACCTTGATCTTCTTGCCCCTCATCATATTGAGGAGAGCTTTGTCCTTCAATTTCCATAGGGTCTCTCAATTGGTGGAGTGTCTCTTCCTCCTCTGGTGTAGCCTGGAATGAGTTCTCTATTTCCCTGTTATTCAATGCCATTGATAAAGAGTCCATGCATTGGGTGAGTGTAAGATTTCACAACTTGTTGCAATTTGCTTCAAGAAAATCTATTTTATGTTTATGATGCACTAGAATGCTCATGGTATTAACATTTTGAGTGATGCAATCCTGCCTAGTCTTTGTAACTTTGGAGGGCACTGAAAGCAAAGCATTGCGATTAGCTTGAAAGAGATCCTCATAATGTTTCCTAACCCTATGGAGTTCCTGGACATCTCCATTATCCATAATGAATAAAACTCATGGTGATACCAACGGAGAAAATCAAACCTTCTACTCACACAATAGAATGAAAAACATCAACATTAATAGGCTTCTTGAAATATGAGAATGGAATTCCAGTGGCATATTCACTGTGCTTGAAGGGTAGAGTCTCTTCTTGAGTAGCATGAGACCAAGAGAGAATCATGACACTATACTTGGATTCAAAGCTCTAGACTTTTACAATGGAACACAAGCCCAAAAAGCTCAAATTTTTAATCACAATCACACCAATACAACGAGCTTCTAAACAACTAGAAACAACTTCAACAAGAATATGCAGGGAGTCAGAATTATGGCCAACCTAATTTCTGGATAGGGTACTACATACATAAATTGCAGTGTCATGAAAGGAACCAACTCCCATATTATCAACTGATTGCTGCAAAGGTTCCCCAAATTGAATGTTGGTCCTTCCCACAAATTCCACCACCTGAATGCCTCAAACTCTCCAAAATATTTTGACTTAGAGAAAGAGAAATTGATTGGTTTGCTAAGGTCGAAACAAGCCAAGGAAGCGTGCCAAAGGAGGCTTAAAGTGTTTATATTTAGACTCAAATATGAGGCTATTAAAAGGAAGAGTAGATCAATCCAGAGAAAACATGCACTAATAAATTGACCAAAGCTAGCTAGGAGACTTACCAAATTACTAGGTGCATGGTGAACCAACTTAAAATACACCAACTTCCAATCCTCGATCTTGCCATTATCCCACTGCAGATGTGAGGGTGTTATGTGTCCTCGGGTCGCCCATCCCAAGGCTTTTCCAACTCATAGTTAATTATTGATTAATGTCGAAATTTGATGTGCATCAATACCCACTTAAGCAAAAATTTAGGGGATGACCATAAAGTCTTGAACCCCATCTTTATAAGGTGTCAAGGCTAATCTTAGTCGCTTGTTTAGCCCATTGATTTGCCTCCTTGTTCAAGTCCCTCTTAATATGGAAGAAGGAGATTCTAATGAAATAGTTAGTTTTGTGCTTGATTCTAGAGATGATGTTTTTTAATTTTGATCCTTTAGGAGTGAGTTTTCCAATCATTACTTTAATGATGATCATTGAATTTCCCAAAACCAAGAAAGCTCTAATATTAACCTCCTTGACTATAGATAGACCACACAAGAGAGCTTATGCTTCAACCAATTTGTTTGATGGATTACCTAAGCCGGAGGCATAATAAATTATTGAAGTTCCTTTTGAATCATGAAAACTCCTCTAGTTTCTACCACCCCTCAATCTATCTTCTTAAATACTACAATTTAATAAATAAATTCCTTTATCATCAATAAAAAAATTTACAATTTCATCACTATTTTTTAACTCTATAAACTGGAATCAATTTAAAGTATTTCAATTTTTAAATTAATTCTTTTAGTATAAAAAAGTTACCAATTTTGTTTAGAATTTCTAATATTAAAATCTACACACTCAATATTCCAATTTTAACATGAAACTTAATATTACCTCCATTTACCAAAGACAAAAGGAAAAACTATTACTCTGAAAGAGACTGTCCTTCCCTCGATATTTATTACAAATTGACCCGATGGCAGCGGCCTCATCTTTCTCTTGCGTCGCAAAACTCCCAAAATTACAACAACACCGCAATGCCTGTCAAACGTCTGTTGAGAGGCGTGAGGGAAATGGATCCTTTGGTCTGGCACAAGGTTGCTGGTATATCAGGTAACCATCGTCAGATGGATTTTCTTACAATCAGTTTTTTTGGGTTAATTTAAAACTATCTATCTGTGTCATACTTTCATATTCGTCTCCCTTTACTTCACACACAGGCATAGCAGCTCTGGGTCTGGGGACTTATGGAGCTCACATGTTCAAGCCCGCCAACCCAGCTTATAAAGAAGTAAGTTCCAATTGATTATTCAATTTAATTACAGTTTATTTTGATGAAATCCATAGTACTAAAACACTGTAAAAGACTCAATGTTGAGGGTGAAATTACAATGACGATTTTTGTTTTCAAATCGCTATTTGAGGTCCCTTCATGCTCTTCCGTCAACGGAATTTTATCAGGTTTGGCACACTGCAAGTTTGTACCATCTAATTCACACAGCAGCAATGTTGGCAGCTCCGGCTACTAAGCATCCACACATTGTAAGTGTTCTGGCATAGTCACCCTGTCGGTTTTGTGTAAGAGTTAGTGGGTGGTAATTATCAATCAGTGGTGCTGAGGCCAATTCATGGAGTGTCATTGGCTTTACATAAAAGATCCCAATTCCCGTGTCTGGCTGAACCTGAATACATGAGTCTAGGGGTTTTAATCTCTTGGGGACACTTTGCTTACCATGTTCGTGTTATAAACATTAGTTGTGACATAGAGGGATTACGTGGTCCAGATTCTCATTATCGTTTCCGAGTCTGTTTTCTTGGCCTAATTGTAAATTTGGGTTTTCGAAAAATATTTTATCTAGGTCGATTTCTACAATCTTCTCCTCATACAATTATCCTTCTTGTTTTGTTGGTTTGGGCAGTTTGGGGCTCTGCTAACGAGTGGCATAATAGCATTCTCAGGAACGTAAGTATTTCCTCTTCCAGCTGCCAATAGCATGTCTGCTTGCAGTTGAAATATTTGAATTTTGAAACTATTCTCATTCTGGCTTCTCTCGGAAGCAACTGTTTTATAGATGAATATAGTGTCAAGCGACCGTTTTATAGATGAATATATTGTCAATTACATAGATCTGAGAAATAAGGTATTCTATGCATTGTTTATTTCACAAGTTTTTTTTGTTTTTGTTTTTGTAAGACATTAAGTAGCTGAGCTTCTTGTATCAAGATGTATTAGGGTAACAGAGACGATACAGATGCTCAGAGACTCGTTTTAGTTACTGAATTTAAAAGTGGGCTTCTACTGCTTATTCTATTAAACTAAGGGGCATATGAGGGTGTAAGAGAAGGTTAATGAAAGCATTTTTGATCTTTGGGTGTTAGAGAAGGCTAATGAAAGTATTGTTGATCTTTGGCAGAACAGATAAAATATAATTCTTAAATCAAAGCACAAGATACTTTAAAACCTGCGAAACCTATAACTATAGTTGATCAAATGTGTACTTAATAGAAATCTCAACAGAGTGCAGAATGAAGCCATTACTAGTGTTATTCTAATTTAGCCATCTTGTAAAGCAATCTTAATTTTAGGAATAGTTTGTTCAATTACTCATCTTGCATGCTCTGAGTAAAAGTTAGTTCGAAGACCAGTTAGGAAATTTTATTTTTTGTCAGTTTCCAACACCTGAATTTCATAGCAACTTCCAAAGAGTTTATATGAAACAAACTGCACATTTTGTTAAACTATTGCGACTTTCTGATAGAAGTTAGATATTGACTGCTAGGTCCTAAATCATGTTGCTTATGTCATCAAAGGTGTAGATGACAGCAGTAGTACATCAAGCAAAACTATTCTTTTGGGAAAGAATGGAAAATGCCGCAGAGACATGTCATGTAACCTAAAACCCTTGCAGTTTAATTAAAGAGGCAATATGATGATCCTTGTCAAAATTTTCCATTGCTTACGTCTGCCACTCTTTGTCGATAACTTAATATTGTATCCCCTAAAATCTTTCAATCTGTGAGACATGAGAAATTGTTCTTGTGTCCATCAGAATGCCACATTGCATTCCATTCTTTTCGGGTTTGATGCATAAAGGTGGTCAACAGTGATAAATTTGGAGTCATGCAAAGGTGTTCATTTCCATGTCTTAATAAGTACTCTGATTGTGCAACTGTGATAGCAGCTGATCTATTCTTCAAGTCGATAAATCTTTCAAAGTAGTAATTATCTAGTACCTACTAACTATATATATTGTTATGATTTCTCACCACTGGTATCAATTCTGTTCTTGATTCCATAAATTTTCATATTGAAAGGTTGGCTGATAATAATTTTTTCCAGTGTTTTGCAATTGAATTGTGAATTACCCAAGTCAGTACCCTGGGTAACGTCTTGCACCTTGATGGTGAAGCACCTGATCTTTGGGTACCTATTTAGCAGTGTTATTTCAAGGCAAATTTGAAATCTATTTGAGTTAAAGGGGTGAAAATTTGGCAGGAAATTTGACTGTCTTTTGAAGGGTTGGTCCAAAACATTGATCGACTTGTCAAACCCTAGTCTGCTCAGAAACAAAAATTAAAATTCTTAAAAAACCCATGAAATAAACAAGCACACCAAGCTAGAGAAATTAAGCTCGAGCATTCATGTTTCAAGAAACCCATGGAGGCAACTTTCTCAAAGGCGGTTCTTCAGTATTTTCTGCCATTTTTGATATGTGCATAGTGAAACAACAAATGAAGCACTCACACAAGAAGAATACACAAGAGAGAAATTGCCAAACTTTACAATGTGCATCATATATTATACATAATATATGCTAAAAATTAAGCAGCTGCAAGAGCCATTCTCCGAGAGGATGGCAAAGACCCTAGTTGAGATCTAGGCTCCCCAGTACACTCCCGGGGTTCTTGGTCTGGGACCAAGCAGTTAGAGCCATGGCAAAAGACCCTAGTGAGGCCCCCTAGTGTATTGCTGGGGTTCTTGGTCAAGGACCAAGCAGGTTGATGATATAAGTCCCTAGATGTGTTCTAGGGCCCTTGGATGTGGTCCAGGGAATCCTTGCTCGGTGCTTGGATTGATCCTTGGTTGTGTACCTTGGTGGATAAGACCCTAGTGGTGATTTAGGGCCCCCAGACACGTTTTGGGGTATCCTGGTCTGGGACTAGGCAGTTCTTGGTTAAGTACCAAGTCGAGATGATGTGTGATCTTCTTCTCTCCTGGGATGGTCCATGAGACCTAGGAGCAGTTAAGAAGAAGGACATGATCACATCATTGACCTTCCTCTTATACTGGGATGATAAAAGCTTATAAATTATCATGAGACTGATGTGGACATTTTGCCATTAAAGAAGAACCCCCTTTGACCTTGTCTTGTTACTGTTGCAAACCCTTGCTTGGGTTACGTCCTCCTTTTGTTTATGTGGTTTAAGTCTTTGCTAGCCACCTTGACTTGTTAACTATTCTAATTAATATTTTATGATTAAAATATTAATTATTTTAATTTGTTTTATTGTTGGGTTTTAATTTAACCCTAAATTAGGGCTAATTTGTAAACCTTAACCTACCGACCAAAACTATAAAAGGAAACCTATCCCCTCACTCTCTCATTCATCTTTCTTCCTCCAATCTTTCACTTGGTCTGATTTTTGCTGCGGCCTCTGCTTGTTTCAGTTTGGTATAGTGGTGCGGCCTCCTTGGATCTCTTATTCTCTTGCTGATTAGGGTGCGGCTCTCTTGGACAGTTTCCTTTGCTGGTTTAAGGCTGCGGCTCCCTCCTTGTTGTTGGTTTAAGGCTGTAGCTCCCTCCTTGGTCTGGTTTAGTGTACGACTCTCTCCTTGGACTGATTCCCTTGCTGATTTAGGGGTACACCTATCTCTTGGGACAGTCCTCTTGCTGGTTTAGGGCTGCGGCCCCCTCCTCTCTTCTCTCAGCTTGCCGCAGGTCACTTTAACTTGCTGTTTGGGTTTGGGGTTTTCCCTTTTTGCTGCTCTCCGCTTTGCTGCTTCTCTTTTTGCTGGTACAACCTTCTTCTTCTGTTGATGGTGCCACCTGGTTAGTTTTTCTCTCTTTGCTGGTGCTTTCTGTTTGCTGCCTTACCTACAACAATTAGTACCCTGAACAGGGTTTGATAGGGCAGCCTTAGGACTGTTATCTATTTGCTGTAGCAGTTCTGTATTTTCTGGACAGTTTTTAGGGCTGCTAGTGGCCTCTCCTTCAACCACTAGGCTAGACAGTAGTGTCCTGTTTTAGCTTGATGATTGGCTGCTGTTTAGTCTTCTGTTTTCACCCTAAAAGGTTCTTCTTGGCAAGTTTGTCTAAAAGTCCATGATGAGATCTACCCCTGAGGGTTTGATCCATGACCATTATAGCGTTTTACGAGCATACGAAAAAGAGGACAACAACAATCACATCAGGTAAAACTGTTCCTTGTTTTTGCTAAGGTAATGTTCAGATTTGCTCTTTGTTTTTGCTAATGTAATGTTTAGATCTGTTCTTTGTTTTTGTTAAGGTAATGTTCAAATCCATTGTATTATTTCTGTTATTGGTTTACATCAGTATTTCTGTTATTGGTTTACATTAGAATTTGTGAATATATTACTGATCCAAAACTACAGTAGTAAATAAAATTAAAAGATATTTCTGTTTCTAGTTTACCCTTAATTTCTAACAATATATATATGTATATATATATTTTTGTCCAAGAGAAACAATCTTTATATTCATAAGGGATGGATATGTTGGAACATGCGGTTCCATCGTAAACCTCACCTTGTCGATTGAGTAGGTCGACCAAGACTTTGGGTCGACGACCGACTAAATTGGCGGTTGACCATGTCCACTTAAGGATCCCCGATCCACATTTTATGGACATGTGTAACCGCCTTCACCTGAGTTTGTTGGTTTTGGTCCATGACCAAAACCCATTTATAGACGATCCTTGTGATCGGTCTATCATCATCTCAGATCCTCAGATCATCTCGGGAGATCTGCTCTCACTCTCCTTGAGCGACCTGTGCTTCAGTGCTACGGTGTCTTTTGACACTATCACTGCTTCTCAGATCCATTCTTCTCTACGTTCAATCCATGTTCCATCATGGTATTAGAGCTGTTGGTTATTTGATCTCGAGATCTCAGAGAAGACTTAGACGAAAGTGGGATAGCACTGTGCATTTGTGGTTATTTTGGGCATAAATGTCTTTGTCATGAGTTTGCTCAAAGTAGCTCAACCATCTATTTGTTGGGCGAAGTGATTAAAGGAAACCCTTCGTTTACCGTATGTGCTCTGCATATCAGTGTATGCCCCCGCTGTCGAAAACCATTGGGGTTATGATGAAGCTGTCGATTTGACTTAGCTTCCCTTGGTGTCGAAGTGGCTCGAGGATAGACTGTGGAAGTTTCGACTATTGGTGGTTCGACCACTTGTTTGCCGTCGACTTTGGAGCCAACTCGATCAAAGATTACCAGAAGTTGATACCCTCGATGGTGTCCGCCTCCTTCGACTCGACTTGATTGAAACCCTAGATCGAAATACTCGACCAAGCAAACCCGACTTGATTGAAGGTTCGTCGAACCACGTCTCGACTTATGGCTTGGCCCATCGACACGACACCCTTCTCGATTGAGAGTGTGTAGCCACTGCCCGTCTTTGGCTCGACTTAAAAGTTCACTCCACTCGACATTGGTGACCTCCTCTTGCTGCTCGACTCAACTCCTCTTTACTTGCATATCGTAATGGGTACACTAGTCTTTGTGACAACCCATTGCATAGAAGAAGTGAAGAAGGGATGACTTGATCTGTTATTGCGTAGGTGCCTAATCGTCCACATTGCTTGACCTGACCGAAAGAGCTGTTTTGGTGCTGGTTGACTGACGTAAAGGTGCACTGAGCTTCTCTTTGCCTCATTCGACTCAACTCATGATGTGGTGGTGTATTTGGTCCTTCCGCCTTTGGTATTTGTGTTATCCTTGTTATCGTGCAGTTTGTAGTTAAGGTAAAAGACGAATGAAAGGAGGGCAAACTAGCGTAACTGAGACTATCCCACACCACTGTCACCTCAATGGGATAACTCTTTCTGTTTAGGGAGGTAAGGCCCAGGTGAGATGTCCCCGATGACTTGGGGTTTTGAGAAGGCAAAGGCTTGAAAGGCTAAGTATAATAGTTCCCCTCACAAGTCACCACCGATTTGGAAAGTCCCTGCTAATCAACTAATAAAGATGAGTAATAACCAAGAAAGTGTACCTGCTCGAGACAAAGCAACAAGGAAACTATACACGTGCAAGCTTACTTGCTGGTTAGTACTTCATATAATCATGGACTTCTGATATAAAGCAATTGATAAACAATATTAATGAAGCAAGTCAACGATGTATAATGGCAATGATTATAATATGTCACTTCACAATAAATGCTAATGGCAATCAATGTAACAATATCGACACTAGAAACAACGCCTTAGCCAATCATTCAATTGCTTTAAAGTTTCAAGATAAAGTAAATGTTGCATAGAGATGTTTATAGCATGAATAGATGACGACATCAATAGGGTTAGTGATTGTTAGTCTAAGCTAGGGTTAGAAGGATTATTAGTTGTTCAAAGTATTTGGTTGTTTGAAGTTGTGATCAAGGTACTCAAACAATGGAGGTCTTAGATCAGTGCTTTATTAGGGCAAATGGAGTAAAAAAGGGCTACAAATGTTGAAGGGCCGTGATGATAGTGATAGGGCTAGAGACAAGAGGGTTTGATGTTGAAGTGTTGCTAAAGCAAGGCTTCAACAAGTCAAACCCTAGGGGAGACGACTCACTAAAGTGTAGATGACCTAGGCCTCAGTGTGTCTTCCTCCTTCTC
This sequence comes from Picea engelmannii, assembly GCA_009831015.1. NCBI lineage: Eukaryota > Viridiplantae > Streptophyta > Pinopsida > Pinales > Pinaceae > Picea > Picea engelmannii. The sequence goes on along the minus strand of ML781684.1, from coordinate 369,654 downwards.
TAGCTCAAAAGACAAATTTAAACGGCTAGCTTGAGCAAGAAATGATATGGCTGAAGACAAGAGGGTTAGATGTTGAGGTGTTCCTAAAGCAAGGCCGCAACAATGAAATCCAAGGGGAGAAAGGCTCACTAAGGTGTAGAAACCCTATGCCTTAGTGCTTTCTCCTCCTCCTTCAGCTCATTGACAAGAATAAAACGACTAGCTTGAGTGATAGATGCTATGGCTAAGGACAAGAGAGTTTGATGATGAAGTGTTGCTAAGGCAAGGCTTCATCAATCAAACCCTAGGGAAAACGACTCACTAAGGTGTAGAAACCCTAGGSCTTAGTGYGTTTTCTCCTTCCTTGRYTCAAAGWCAAGATAAAAAWMGKTCARGCTARAAGMATAGRRKTAGAGTGTTGCTATGGCAAGGCTCTATCTAACTTCARCAAAWCCAAATRGCTCTTTAACTTAGTAGGGACATGAGACAAGGACACCAACATGTGCTTGTCACCTAGGGTTTAATCCAACAAATTATAATAACAAAATGCAAGTAAACAATACCATAACCATTCAATAAAGAAGTGTTTTGCAGAAATTTACTTACATCCACCAAGCATTCATATAGCCAAACCCTAGTTGTAAACCTTCCACCAAGATAAATGCCAAAAAATCACCAAAAGAAGTCTCCTTCAACAAGTGCGACACAATTTCAGCCCATAACCCTAATAGGGCCAAAAATTTCAGGCCTTACCAAGTGGTGAGTGAAAGATGATGAGAAAATGAGAGTAAAGACCCTCAATTTACACCATACCAATGACCTTAATTAAATTTTAGGTCACCAAAAGGCCGACATGGCCAAAATACCAAATAACACTGTTTTACATTAAAATGTCATAAATGAAACCCTAATCAAGCAAAAGTAAGATGTCATGCCCCTTCTAGGGTGACGTTAGCCCCTTTTAGGGCAGCATAGGCCTCCTAGAGCAAAATGTTAGCCCTCATTGGGCCTCTCCAAGCTGCCACACGTGCCACACTGCCATAACTGCCTCCCCAAAACGTCCATAAAGCTGGATGACGTCATGGGCATCCTGGGCCTTCCAAGGCCAACGTTCTAGTGGAGAGGGCACAACCCCCCTAGGTAAGGCTCTGCCAGGGTGCCTCTGTGGAACGTCCTCCTCTTCTCCGGTGCAAACCCCTCTGTCCTGTCTCTGCCCCCTGTTGGGGTCTCAACATCCATCTGGTGGGCTCTTCAACCCTATGGAGGTCTGAACTAATCATCTCCCCATGTGTACCTGTCCAATATGGTACCTGTCCGTCGGATATGATCCTGCACATCAACAGATATGCCCTCCATGGGCTCATAAGTCACATGGATCATAGCAATGTCAATCACATCCAATCGTCAATTTTATTAAACATGTGCATAAAACCCCTTTTACCCAGTCAAGTGCTCAAAGACATTATACAAATCTGCAAGGCAAGTTTGGAGGAAGTGACAGGGCGTCCTATTGGGCTAGTGTCCAATGGAAAAGGGATGTTTCCGGAAGAGATCAAATCCAAGTCATGTAAATGGGTGAGATGGATAAGGGATGTCCTGACAAGGGTACAGTGAAAGTAGGGAAATGCAAGGCTTACCTGTGGGTGCCTTTGTAGAAGGCGAGCTACACCTGTCCTGGATGTAAATGTTTCCAAGCCCAATTCATGCCTTTTATTCTTATTTCTTTATTGCTTTTTCTTTCAAGAAGCTAATTAGGGGACACTGCCCTGGCGTGGTGACCAGTGGTGGCAATGTTACCCACAAGTACTTTCATGGAAATGAGAAGGCTGGCTCGTGATGAGACCCCCTTTCTCTTGGCCATGCAACCAAGAGCCACTACCCTGGCGTGGTAACCAACTACTAGTAGTGTCATACTGCTAGGTGCCCATGGACCTAATAGGCTGGCTCGTGATGAGACCCCCTATCCTCTGACTAGGTCTTGTTTTATTATTTTATGGGTCCCTCTTGTTTCTTGCTGAGAAGCTTTTTACTGCTTTCTCGGGGATCCCTGGGCGAAGCATCTCGAGGTTTTATTTTTTAGGCCTTTATCTTTTGCCAGCTTGCTTTTACCTTCTGGGCCTTTAGCCCCTTCTTCCCATGAGGCAAGGTGCAACCCTTAAATGATTGGCCAACCCAATGTCCGAACCAATGTAAAGGGATGGATGAGCGGGAAGTAAGATGGAAAGTGGTAAGTATGACGGGAGCGGACGGTGACTCTTCATGGATCCCCCAGTGGAAACTCAAAACCTATGGGCACAAGCTTACTAGGGCATCCGGTCATTCCCCCCAGACATGGTCAAGTGGATAAGTATAAGATCCAAGCACCCGTTAGAAACAAAAAGAACTAGATGCACATATTCAAAGGTTTTGAGGATTAGAGTGACACATACCATGATACCCGGACTCATTACCTCATGGAGCAAGAACCATCTCTGATACAGGACCAAATTGAGGTGATGGATGCTGCTGCTGCTTTGACAAAGTAGAGGCGCTGAAAGGAAGAAAAGATGGGCCCTCCAGGGCCATGCTGAAGTTGATCTGGCTCTCGGTACTCGATGTCTAGGACCTGTGGGCCTCGAGACATAATCTCCTAGTTATTCCTAAAAGTGGGGGATAACACTCCCTATTGCATACTTGTCGTGTTTTGAAAACTGCTCTCTATTGTGATAGAATGAATAGCCGTATGCAGTAGTTTGATTAGTTTGGTGTTTTGACCAACATATGCATGCTACATATTGGTGGCTTCTTTGCCTGGACAACCAGATATGGAACCAACTTGGTGTATGTCGCCAAATATACTTCTTGTTGTGGTCGATTTCCAATCCACCATCTTTTTGCAGATTTCGTGTCTTGGATCTTGCCCTCCATCGACAATGGGCATGCTAAATGAGGATGAAGCTCTAATGCTTCAAAAACTGCGGGAAATTCGTGAGAAGAAGGCTATCGCCTTGGAAGAATCTCACAATCGACTTCGTGTAGAAGTCACTTCCTTGTAGAATGTCATTGCACAGTTGCAGACTGAGAATAAATGACTGCAAAGTGAACTGGAGACAACCCACACCCAACTGGAAGATGAGGCCGCCCTCTTTCAAACCAGCGTTCTGCAACGGTTTGATGAGGAATCTAGGAAGATTGTTGACCTAGAATAGATTATGGAAACCATATTTCAAGATCTGGTGGATGATTTTGGTGATAAACTGATCTTGTTGATGATCTTGTGAAGGAGGTGAAATCCCTTTCTCATGAAAATGCTGCCTTGAAGACAAAGAATGCAGGACTGAAAAATCAGTTGAAGTATGCAAAAGACGTGTTTCAGACTGCTGTGACTGAGCACTCCAGGAGGGTTACTTCTTTGGGGAAGACTATGGCAAGCTTCTTTTAGACTCTTGCAGACGAATTTGAGGAGAAGTCTGATCTTCTTAAAGAATTGGAGGAAGAAGTGAAAGCCCTTCCCCATACATCACTGAGTCCATATGTCAATCAACTGATGGAGACAAATGCCCAGCTGACTCGTGAGGTTGCCCACTTACAGACCTCCATTGATGAGCTTCATGAAGAAGCTGCTTCTCTTCAAGAAGATAACAATCGACTGTTTGACGAGTATCATGCATTAAAGGAAGATTATGATGCCATATTGCTGTAGCTGACTGAGAAGGATGAGACTCTCCAGATCTTGTAGGATTGCAAACAGAACCTTGAAGAACAAGTTCGCTAGCTGCTGACTGCTAAGAAGAAGATTGTTGCTGTTGAGCTGTCCAACTCACTAGTTTCTTCTTCCACTATGTTTGCTAGTCCATCTGTTTATGAGAAGAATACTGATGTTATTGAGCTGCTAAGCTCACCCATTTCTTCTCTACCCCCTGTTGTTGTTTGTAAGCTAGATGTTGTTGATTTATGCTTTAAAACTAATGATTGTGTTGTTTCACCTAGCTTTGAAAAACACACTATAGGTATAGGATCCCAACTACTTAGCAAGATGGGATATATCAGAGGAGGACTTGGGACGAATGGACAAGGTATTGCTGTTCCTATTATGCCTGAGATGAAGTCTCCACGAACAGGGCTTGGATATGATGTTGTTGCGACCTCCTTGCCTACACCTGCCCTTGCTGCAAACAAAGAAGTTTTGTTCGTTGCAGGTGGAGTTCAGACTGATTTGCCAGCGGAGCAATCTACCGAACCGACTCATGAGAAGGATGTTCCCAACATGCCAAAAGCTCAGACTATTACTGATGACACTGTTACTGATATATCGGGTTGTTCTACTCCTGCGAGTACACCAGACCCCGAGCCTATATCTTTTGATCAGCCAATACAAAACTCTGTACCTTATCGTCATCCTCACCATTGAAATCGAAGACATGGCAATCATGCTTTCAGATCTTTTTAAAAGAGACGTGAAAGGCAAAACTGTGGATCCATCCTGACTACCAGGATTGATTGTGGTTGGATTGATGAGTGGTCATGGGTGCATCTGACCAGATGTTTGAAGAGTTCCTACCGTTGTGTTTCGTCGACTGTACATATGTACAACACTCCTCTCCATTGATGATGCTTTGCAGTGGTCGACTACATGATTGACTTGACTTGACATTCGACTGGCACTCAACTGGGATATTGGTTGATTGGGATTCAACCCGACATGGCAGTCGACTGGAGGTATTTTTGACTATGCATTTGTCGACTGAGTTTTGACTTGCTATTGTCCGTTGACTGGTGTTTTTGACGAAGATATTTTGATGATACTTTGATCCCTCAACTGTTTAAGGGGGGGAGTACTTGAAGTTGCTGATGTGTAAACCCAACCGATCTGCTTGGATTTGTTGAGACCGACTGAACCATGTTCGACTGTGTTGTTGGGAGCTGTACTTTTGCTTATTGTACCTAATACAGAGACTGTTTGGATACAAAGAATGTCTAGCTTGGCAGAGACTGATGGATTGACAGAGATTGATTATATTGGTGTGTTCTTGTCTAGTGGACTAATCGACTGGCTGGTGCTATCTTGTTGTCTAGTCGATTGCTGACTGGGACCGTGTTTGGACAACGGATTTTGCAACTAGTTTGCAATAGATGACTGTTCTTTGGCCTTGATCCGTGTTAATGGTGATCAGACTTCCTCTAGAGTGTTGCTGTATCATCTTGTGATCAACTTTTACAGTCAGAACAAATTCAGAGGGGAATGTTGCGGGATTTGTTTTCCTCCAAGCTTAGTTTATGGGGGGATGTTGGAACATGCGGTTCCATCGTAAACGTCACCTTGTTGGTTGAGTGGGTCGACCAAGACTTTGGGTCGACGATTGACTAAATTGGTGGTTGACCATGTCTACTTAAGGATCCCTGATCCATGTTTTATGGACAGGTACAATCACCTTCACTCGAGTTTGTTGGTTTTGGTCCATGACCAAAACCCATTTATAGACGATCCTTGTGATCGGTCTATCATCATCTTAGATCCTCAGATCATCTCGGGAGATCTGCTTTGGCTCATTGAGCGACTTGTGCTTCAGTGCTACGGTGTCTTTCAACACCACTACTTCTCTTGGATCCGTTCTTCTCTACGTTCAATCCTTGTTCCAACAAAATATACATGTTGTTGTCCAAAAAAGGATTGGGCATGGCTTTGCAGCTCATCCTAACCAAATAAAAGAAATCCCCTCTTCCTATACAACATTCAACATTTGTACTTTCTGCACAAAATGAGTACAAAAATCCTAACCAAGCTTGACCATTGTCTCATACTTTCAGCTAGACGCTACAATCCTTCCTTTCCTTAAATCATAAATAAACAGTCTGACAGAAGCTTTGGAAAACATATTAAAACTAAAATTCCATAGACTCAATCTCCTCCCCATCTATAAATTCATAGAAACTAAGGGCGCCAATAGGGAGAGACAAGGCTTCCTTTGATAGCTCGTCAAATTTTCCATTAGGCTCCCTATAGATATGTCTGAAGGAGAGCCATTCAAAGGATTGAAATGAGACTAGAATATCCCGGAGTAGAGGGCCAAGATGCACATCCACCACTGAAGCTATCTTTGAAGCCCAGTGAATGACCAACTTTGAGTCGCCCATCACCCACAATTTTGTTACCCCTTTTTTTGAGGTTGCCTCCAGCATGGTCCGCAAAGCGATACATTTAGCTCTATTGTTTGAACCCCTACTCAGAGTGTACGTAATATGTACATAATGTTTTTGATTCATGTAAAGCACAACGCCCACCCTGCAATCAAGAGGGTGGCCTTGGTTGGCTCCATCAAACATATCCCACAAGATATCAAAGTCCAACTTAGGCGTAATCGGGATCCTTAGGCTTTTACCTTTGGGCTCAACCATAAATTCCTTAGAGATCTTGATAATAAGACCTGCTGTAACTTTCAGAGGAATATCCTCATTCTTGAAAATACTTGACTTGCAATCCCACCATAAACCAAATACCATAATGCATGGAAATCCTTCAAACTGCTTCACTGATTTGTCCACGAGCCAGTCCTTTAAGCAATCCTCTAGCCTCCCTTTTGACCAGGAGGACTTCTGATTGAATTCTTCCTTTACAATCCTCAGAACCTACACTATATAAAGACAACAAATAAAAATGTGAGATGAAGATTCCTCATTGATTTTACATAGTGCACACCTATTTGGGCCAACCCATCTTCTTTTTACTCCATTGTCCCAAGTCAAAAGCTTATTGTTTATCGAAAGCGATAATGTAATTTTACTCTTCAGAGGGGCATTTAGCTTCCATAGGATACCCCACCACCATTGTTTTTCACCCGTGAACTGTGTCTCCATACATGTTTGGTATCCTAGTTTAGCTGTAAATTCCCTTGTACCTGAGTTTTTAGACCAACATAGGACATCCTCCTCCTCCTACAACCTTATATAGTTAGAGACCAACTTGCTGATATACTGATACCATTTGTTCGCTTCGGCGCCTACCATCCCTAAGGCTTCCACCAACTTCCAACCCGACCTCCCTCTGGCTTGGGGTGATTGGGCTTTGGCATCTTCCAGAGAGAAAATACCAGCCGAGTGAAGGGCTTGGAGGAGGGTAGCCAAAAGCCGAAAATCATTCTCTGGTCCCATCCAAGGGTCATCCCCAACTCTGACCTTCTTGCCATTGCTAATCTTCCACACTGCCCATTGCCCTACTAGTGGAAAAACATATACTAACGCTTTCCAAACTATTGATCCTTTTGAAGACTTTCTCGACTGCCTATACCAATCTTCAACTGATATGCCCTGCATGTACTTGGATTGCATGACCCTTCCCCATAAGGAGTCATTATGAGTAAGCCTCCATAGACTTTTGGCAGCGAGGGATTGAGGGAATAAGAAAATATTTTTAATCCCCAATCCTCCCAGCTTTTTGGGAGTTGCCACACGACTCCATTTTACCAAAGGAATGCCTCTAGACCTACAAGACCTTGCCACAAGAATTGAAAACTTATCTTCTTTATTTTGGTCAGAATGCCTTTTGGCACCGTGACTATCGAAGTCCAGTAAACATGTGTACTCTCCAGCACAGACTTGGGTATAACTAATCTTCCTCCCCTTGAGAGCAACCTATTAACCCAAAGCGACACCCATGCCTCGACTTTCTTAAACAACCACAACTAGTCTACAAATATGTAATTATCCGGCTTGAGAAGAAAACTGAGATACTTAAAACCAAATTCCAACTCCTTCCTAAGAAAAGGAAGAATCACGCGATCTGACAAATAATAAGGAATTAAACAAGATTTGTCGACATTAATTTCCATACCTGTAGCTTTACAATAAAGATCCAACGCTCCTTTTAAGGAGGAAAGGTCCCTCATAGATCCTTGAGCAAAACGTAACACATCATCAACAAAGAGGAGATGAGTAATGGTTTCCCAGCCAGACACATTAACACCCTCGAAGACTTCTTTCGCCTTGGCATCGTTTATTAGTTTACCTAGCCCTTCAACCACTATAAGAAACAGGAAAGGAGACAATAGACAACCCTATCTGAATCCTCGTGAAGCTCGAAAGAAACTGGAAGGGGCTCCATTAATGAGCACTACAAAGGAAACTGACTGAACACACCCCATAATCCAATTAACGATAGATAAATCCAGTCCCATTTTCAACAAAACTACCTGAAGAAAGGTCCAGCTTATTCTATCATAAGCTTTGGATAAATCTAGTTTGAGGATAGTCGCAACCTGATTGGCCTTAAAGGAGCGCACCATAGAATCATCCGAAGCTCTGATTTCCTAGATCGTATTCGCATTTTTGCGGTAGGTCGCAAACTGATGGAAGAATTTTGTGTTATTATCACCCTGTTTGATCCAGATGGGTCTGCTTTTAAGCCTCCAGGTTTTCTCCTCCCTCTCTAAGATTGGGTGCCGGGATGATTCATATGCCTGCAACTGAGCAAGTTGAATATCAGAAAGGGAACTCGAAACATTGTCCTCATAAAATTGAGCAATCTTGTCCTTAGCCTCTTTCAGCTTGAGCTTGAGTCCTATCCTTGTAAGATTTTAGCCATTTCTTCGAGCCGCTTTTACTCTGGCTATATTATTTGCAAATTGACACATAACATACTAGGAAGAAGAGGGAGAAAGATGCTCCCAAGAATCCTCGATGAGGAGCCTATAATCTTCATCTCCGAGCCACACATGATTGAATTTTAGAGGAGCTGGGGGTGATTCACCACCGGAATCCAAATTGAATAAGATTGGGAAGTGATCAAAAAGACCTCTAGCAGAAACCTACGACTTCATTAAAAGCACACTATTCATCAATGGCTTCGAAACTGAAAAATCTATCCAATCTTTTTGAAACCGCTTCCTCATTAACATGAAAATTCCTACAGGTAGGAACGAACTTCACTGGCTCAATATCTATTAAATGGTGCTTTTCAAAATAAGTTGAGAAGAATCCGCTTTACATGTCCCGCCTGAGCCTAGCCCCCCAAACTTCTCTTAAGGATAAAGTAAGATTCAAATCCCCTTCGATTAGAATAAAGGAATTGTTCATAGCCCCTGAATATACCAAATTTTCCCAATAAGGTTCTCTATCAGAATAAGGCCCATAAACATTTAAAACATTGAGAATAATTCCAAGATATTTAATCTCCAGTTTAAATGAAATAGCTGAATTGAACAACGTCGTCAAAGAGAGAGCATTGCAGACATGACTCCACCCCATAAGTAAACCTCTCGACTGTCCATCTACGTCCATAGAACAAAAGGACCACCTTATTTAGCCATGGTTCCAAAATGTCTCTTGCTCTAGAACCTTCACACTTTGTCTCCTGAATTAAAATTACATTCGGCTCATGACTCAAAATGAGCTTTTTGAGGGCTAGTTGCTTGCGGGCACCCCCAACTGCTCTTGCATTGAATGAAAGCACAATCATGGAGAAGGCTTCTTAAGGGCTTTCTCTGCTCCAAGGGCCCTTGTGATGGTGGATTGCTTACCTTTCCTAATATCCTAACAACTTTTTATTGTGCCTTCAACAAATGGGACTTCCTCCCCACTAGATTGGGGTGAATAGGGTCGAGGGATAAACCACCAAACGAAGAGGAATCATCTTTTTATTTTATACGAGGCCTAAGGGCATACTCTTTTTCTGGGGAAATGGCTTCCCTCTTATCCTCAGAAGAAGGATCGATCTCCGCCTTCGAAGCGCCAAAACTGATATCAGAACTACACACTCCGACAGGCCTACCATGCGAAGGGTAAATGAGGTGAGGGGCAACAAGGCTACAATTGAGAGTGATCGGAATCGGGGAGCTGGATATTGGCTTAGGGGAAACCAAACCTTTATCACATTCGACCATATGAGCTTCAAAGGAAGGTGGAACCATAGATAAAGGAGGGACAAGGGGCAACATACTAAAGTTGGACACTAAATGGTTTGACTCATCCCTTGACCTGGCCCCTTGTGCAACATTTGGAACCGCGGGGGAGAAGACACCACTTCCAGCCTCCTGCTTGAGCATATTTTGACTACCATCCTTCCGCTCATCCTTGGACTTTTTCACCCATACCTTCTTGGACTGCTCTATGTTCGGAAGAGCTTTTTTGCATTGAGCTTGAAGGTGTCTAGCCTCATGATAGACGAAGCATCGAAATGGCAACCTCCAGTAATCTATTTTTTGTTTACACTTAAAATCATCGAACACCAAATCCATATCCCCAACCAAACCATCTCTAAGATCCACCTTGATTTGAATCCGGGCCCACCACCTATTCACCTTAGTATCCCAATTTGGCTCCAACCCTACGAATTTCCCCAACTTATTCCCTATAGCTTCAAGGACAACTATGTTCCAAAAGACTAGAGGAAGTTCGGGCATGATGGCCCATACTTGAATGATAGCCACAAGAGCCCTAGCAGGATCAAAATCAATTGACCATTTATGAATAACCAGCCTCGATGAACCCCAACTCCATTCTTGTCCTAAAATTTTCTCATAGTCAACCTCAAATTGGAAGATAAAACACAACCAACTGCGCACCAGGACATGAAAGACATGCATATATCCTAACACGGGGGCCCAATTAAATTCCAACCACCCGGACAAAGAATCCATCCAAACCACCTTGCCAATGAACCGCTTGACCAGGGCCTTGCCTAAAAAATTCGGAATACAATCGATCATGATGTCGTTTCCAACCACCATATCAACCTTCTCATTTCATGCTTGCACACTTTTCTTTTTAATTTTAACAGAACTAGTTCCTTGACTCAGACCTGTGCCTGTAATATCTTCCACTTTCCCCTTGATGCTTTTCGAGGATGAAACCGATGAGTTGGGAGTAGAAGTCGAGGGAGTAGGAATTAGAGAAAGGATAGGAAAGGGATTAGTAAATGTTTCCTTAAGGGGGTCTGCACCTTCCGCTGCAATTGCCTCCTTTTCAGAACCCAAGCCCGTGCCATCAACGACCACCTCAACAGAGGTGCCAAAAAATCTGGCCTGCGAATCCAGGCCCTCTCGAGGCATATGCAAAAAGGATCTGCAATAAAAATCAGCCTGCGGACGAAATGCCTTGCTCTAACACAGGCTTTCCCCGTAATCTACTTGCTTGACCTCTGTACTATCCAACCGCACTAGACTCTCATCAGAAACAAAAAATTGGTCATTGAAAAGAAGAATAAATGGCCAGAAAACCCCTCCCTAGGCGCAAAAAAACACCATCGTTCGAAATTCGTATTGCCGTAGGGATTATATTGTACCTCAGACAAATAGAGTCAAAACATGCCAACCTGCGGCCTCAAAAACAAAACCGCAAAGCCATATTAGCAACTTGTCAATCTAGACCATATATATATGTATGTATGTACATTGTATATGTATGCATGTATGTATGTGTGTGTGTGAGCACAAAATTGTTGTAGGTGGAGGTAGGTGGAGGTAGGTGGAGTGTTGGGTGATATCTACAAATATAAAATACAAAAATACAAATATAATACATTGTTGACTAAGTCAACTATGACCGAGTCTCATCATTTCCTCCCCGTTGAGAGGAAATTGTCCTTGATTTCCATTGATGGTACATCATTTCCAGTGAAGGACATACTAGTTTACATGAGCTATCTAGATTCTAAGTGTGTTTGCTGGATTGATCCATGTGGATGCTGGGAGAAGGTGAAAATCGCATCTTCTGAATTGTGTGTGTGCACTATGGGCAAAATATGTTGTTTAATTGTAGAGGTTGGAAGAAGAAAAACTTTGAATATCTTCCTACTTGAAGAACCAAGTTGATAGTGGTTTGTTGCAGAAGTGGGATGTTAGTGGTTTATTTAAGCACTTGTCCAGAGGATACGACTTCAATATCATTGGGATGAGAAGATACGACTTCAATATCCTTGGGCTAAGGTGAACCACAAACATGGTTGTTCTTAGAATTTGGAAGGATGCAACTCAATCTGGGCTGTGATAGAAGTGTGTGAAGCCTTTTTTGAATCAAGATTTGAATTTTGAGATGGTGCTTGGAAGGGCACCTTCTTGCTACAGTGTGAGCTCTTTGAAACTATGCTGCTACAGGGTGGAAGGGGGAAGCATGGGAGTAGATTAAAGAGTTCTAAACTTATGTTGGTTAATTGCTTGACAATCATTCCTCTAGATGGCAAGGAATTAATAGAATGATGTAAGTTTGTAGATTTTACCATCTTTGTGTAATTGATAGGTCTTATGGAAGCCATTGTAGACTGCCTTGTGATTGTATTGGTAGGGAATGCCAAGTATTGTGTCTCAATAGTCTAAAGGTGTAACATCATAGTCAATTGTATCAATGAAGGGTTTAGTGATAAAAGTGAAAAATTATTTTAGGGTGATAAGTGCTAGTGGACCTACTTCCTTGACCCATTGAATATGATATGGTTTCAAATGTGGCATTGTAGGATGCTACAGTGAGGCTAAGAAGCTAGGTTCTTTTGGCGAATATTGTCTATATGATCAATTGTGTAAGTTTTTGCTTGATTTGACAATTATGAGAGAAGTGAGCATCACCCGATGCAATGAGTGCTAAGTGAACTATTCAAATCATGAGAATTATTGGTCAGTTGTGACTAATACTCATGGATATGGGTCATAGATTAATGACTTACACTACGCAGTTAATCCTGAAAATGATATCTAATATGTTTCACTGCGGAAGCCCCTCTATGCTTAAATAATAAGAGTGAAGGGAGCTCTCACTGGATAGTTCGTAAGGCACAATACTTGCTAAGGTTTTGCAAATGGGGTAGCAAGCTAAGTGGGCTTGATTGTGGGGAAAACTCCACAGTTAAGCGTGCTTGAGCCAGAGGCGTCTTGGGATGGGTGACCACCTGGGAAGTCCTGGTTACCGGATGCAAGCCCCGAAAGTGATGATTGATGCTATGCGATTTATTTCGCTGGTTTCAATCCCATTTCTTCACCCCTGTGACCATCACCCGATGCAATGAGTGCTAAGTGGACTATTCAAATCATGAGAATTATTGGTCAGTTGCGACTAATACTCATGGACATGGGTCATAGATTAATGACTTACACTACGCAGTTAATCCCGAAAATGATATCTACTATGTTTCATTGCGGAAGCCCCTCTATGAGAGCTTCCTTGTTGTTGTCAGAACAATCTTTTGTAGATTTTTGAGGAACTAGAAGGCTGCCCAACGGGCCTGTCTTATGACCTCTTTTTGGGCTCTAAGTTTACTATATCAAAGCTGTCCTTGCTGCTGTTTTAGGACAGCAAACAGGTCTGAAAGTTCTGCCAAGAAAACTCCCTTCCAACTGACGGTTAAGTGCTCTTTTAAGGTGACCTTGCAAGTGGTTTTGTAATTGATGTTAGCACATGCAAATACCATAAAACAAATAACAGTCCTCTAGGATCTTTACAAGCTCCTACTGCTGATATACAACTAAGCACACATGAAAAATGAACAAGTGTAATTTTTGGTCAACATGACCCTAGACAAACCCCCCTCGGGGAAAACCAGTTTAGAGTATATGTATATATATGGAATGTCTCTAGCATGGAATACAACAAGGAAGTAAATACAATGGAACCTGTACACTTTGCAAGCTCTTCTCAAGCTATGCAAGAAGGTTCCTTGAAGAATGCGCCAAAGAAGTGCGCTCTTTCTTCCTTTACCAAGCTAGACCACAAATGCGCCCTTGATCTTTCCTTTGGCTGTTTGAGAAACCCTTGCACACGAACTGCCTCTTGTATGCTGACTCAAACCCGTGCCAATCAAATCTGTAAAAGCCTCATTCCAACATGTGCATGCTGAGTTTGCGCCCTCTTCCTCAAGTGCGCCCTCCACCAAGCATGAACACACACAACAAAATAATGAAGCCCTAAGATTCCTTGCGCCCTCCATGAATGAGAGTGCCCAAGCTAGCCTCACCTAATGCCTCCATCCTCATCTCTTAGCTCCTCTCCACACTCTCCAAGTGAACAAAACAAGAATGATGCCTCTCTTGCCCCCTTGCGCCCCCTTTAGCCATCCTTAGTCCAAACCTAGAGATTGATGGCCAAGATCATCTCTTGCCATCTCTAATCAATGGGTGATATCTTCTCACAAGTATCTCACTTAGAAACCCACTTTTGGTTAAGTTTCCTAAGTTTGCCTCATGTCCTTTAATTCACCCACAAAGTGAATTAATTGTCACTTTTGCCTAAAATGACAAAATTTCACTTTTGACTTAAATCTCCTAAGCAAAGTGAAATTAGAACAAAAGGTAAAGTACAAGGGTCTAATCATTTCCCTTTTGTGGTTAGAGAGACACAATCACAAGGGGACCACTTTCCAAGGTACCCCAAAACTCAACATCTTTGGCCATGAGAACCAATAGAAGGTTGGAGGAGTTGGGATTGTTGACATCAATCTCCTATTGTTGCCCATCAATGCCAACCTCTTTTCTTGCCTAACGTTTTTCAACAAGGTTCGCCTTGGCCTTTTTGGCTTGCAAAGCATGACATTCCTCATTGGATCGACTAGGTTGCCTATGATAAGTGCAATATTTCTTCATGTGGCCAGTAGAGGAGGTGGAATTGACTATTCCTGGATTTTGACCATTGGTGGTTGAGGGGAAAGGGGAAGGGGAAGAAGAAAAACCTTTTAGTGGAGGGGGTTGTGAAGACTGCTTTCTATAACTTGGCTTCAATCTCTAATGTAAGTTGAAAGTCTTGCTTCAATGAAGAAATTGAGAAAAGCTCCAATTCTGTTCTAATATTAGGTAATAAACCATAAATGAACTTAATGTAGAGGGCGTCTTTCGGGTCTTGTACCTCAAGTTCGATGGAGAGCTTATTGAAGACCATGATAAATTGCTAGATTGTCTGACCAAGAAGCTGTATAAATTGTCACCATCAAGCTAACATAGCATCTTTACACCTTAATGAGTAAAATTGCTTTCAGATAGTATCCATGAGATCGTCCTAGGTGTTGATAGGATGCTGATTTGTATATGCTACCTATCTGGTAGAGACTAACCAGGGCATCGAACATCTCCTTCGCTGTCTTCTTCTGGATACATGAGGGATCAAATGATCCTTTATGGCATCCATGATTATTCGCTTGGTCTTCACTTCCCTCT
Organism: Picea engelmannii; assembly: GCA_009831015.1. Lineage (NCBI taxonomy): Eukaryota > Viridiplantae > Streptophyta > Pinopsida > Pinales > Pinaceae > Picea > Picea engelmannii. The sequence goes on along the minus strand of ML781684.1, from coordinate 354,571 downwards.
TGTTGTGAGTTTTCAACTGTTGCAGATCTCTAGGTGGAGTCACAATGTCCTTGACAATATCTCAGAGATCATTCTCTTCTAGTAAGAGTGTAATTCTCACCTTCCATGATAATAAATTTGAGGCACCATCCAATCTGTCCTCAAACCTGAGGCTAGCTGATGACATCTTTGAGATCTATTGCACAAACTCCCAAATCTGAAAATAAAACTTTGAAATCCTCTAATTGCCGGTCCTTCCCTGCAATAGAATTATTGCATCAAATCCATGAGAATCTCAATCAAAGATCAACCTCTGATACCATGTCAAAAATCCAAGCCTAGGTGACTAAAGTCCTTATGATCTCAATCAAACAAGTAGATTGCTGAATTTAATTAATGCTGAAATTAAATTTCAGACCATAGCATCAATCCCACATTAACGGGAAACTAAATAGTGGAAGCATAAAATTAATTTTACATATACACAGGTAATTACTTCTTCAAAAGCAACTTTTCATTCCTTAAAAAAACTTACAAGGAAACCTCCACAAGCTGCTCAAAACCAACAGTTGCACGGTTACTGAAATCACCCTCTTAACTGCGCAGAACGACCTGTATGGATCTGGTCCATACCACTGCACGAGTCCATATGGTCCTACCCATATGACTGTACGTAATTGTTTTGTATGTTGTACAGAACTGTACAGATCCTTGTATGCCTTGTAATCGTTCCCCGAAAATGCCTCTTTCTTGTTGGCTACTGTCTCTCTATTTCTCAGTTGCTCAACCTGCTCAACTGTTCATGTGTGTATGAACTCTCTATCTTGACCTGTCTTTATACTTTTAACTGAGACCAAAACCCTAATCTATTTTTGAGATTACTCTTAGTCTAAGTCATGCATGCATGAAATACACTTTTTAGACTTAATTGCTAAAGATAAGACTTTCACTTTGTCAATTTTCAGGCAATTCAATGCATTCAATTTCAGATCTGAAAATTACTTCCAAGTGACTTCAAACAGTAAACTAGGGTTGTTATCACCGAATAATTTGACACTGAAATTATGACAGAAAAATTACAGCGGAAACATAAGGATCAGAGAGAAATCATCCATACACATGAGACACAAAAAATTCTATTCTGTAAAATTCTATGATTGAGAAATTTTGAGGACAAAAACAGTCCTCCGACAAATTACAAATTCAACAAATTCCGGAAAAACCCCAAATTGCAAACCTGCTACAAACCCTAGTTGTACGACTTGTTGATGTTAGCCGTACAACTATTGTACAACTTGCTTACGTCAGTCGTATGGACTGTCGATGTCAGCAGTACGGACTGTCAATGTCAGCAGTACGGACTGTATGGCCTATCCATACCACACGTGTGACTATCCTCTCTTGGCAGAAAAATCAGAAAACAAATGTCTAGAAACCCTAGGCCGGATTTGCCAAAGTGAAGAATTTCCTCGCTAAAATTTTGCCTCCCAATCTCCTTGGCACAAGTGTTCACTCACTTATGCCAACTCCATAATGTCACAATGAGATGTCATAAGTGTCTCCTCACATTGCCTCTCCTTTTATTGGAGTATAATGAATGAATTTAGGAACCCCTTCTAAACTCAACATTAAATTAGAATTGTTTATTCCTCCATGTGGGTGTGAAGCCCCAACTAAGGCCTAGCTCAATATACAAGGGGTTTTCACAAAATGAAAAATGCAATGTGAGTGCCAACAAAGATTCCCACATGCCCGACACCAAGGCCAATGTGGGAATACCTCTTGATGCTACTAGAACATCAACACTCCCTCTTAGCGAGAGAGGTGTTCCATCCACCATTACCTGGACATAGCTCTGTCTCCCACACTGGATTCGCTACCACAGTTGCTCCCTCTAACACAAAAGCAAATCCCGCTGTATGACATGGACCCTTTTTGGAGGACACCCTGCTCCTAGAAGCCTCCAACTTCTAAGCATCTTGCCTGGCTATCTCAACCCATGACACCTTCTTGACAGTCTTGGAAGACTCCTCTCTTCCACCTGAACCTGAAGGTTGGCTTCCTCTGGACGGTTGACTCTCCCTCTGAGCTTGTTGACTCCCTTTGACTCTGCACAACCTTCAGAGCGACCTGCTCTTTGTTCACTATCACTTTGCTGCTTGCCATGGCTTGCATAGGCTGGCCCTTAAGCTTATACAATTTTCTCTCTCTAACTCCAAGAACCACTGCCATGTCTGAGCTAGATCCTTTGGTCATGAATTGTTGATATTGTTGCTGTTCTAATACACACCTGGGTTATCGTGGAAGAAACCTTCAATCCACTTGGTGTGTCCTTGGGGGCAAGTCTCGAGTCAAGGTGCTGTCACCTTATCCTCAACTCCTCCGTCTAGGCCAACTCCTAGCGAAGCCAAGGGGGGTAGTCCCTATAAAATAAATCTAAGGCTTTTCTAAACTAAGAAAGAAAAACACTTTAATCTAGGAGTTTATTGCTGAAAATAAAATTAGATCATTCACCATTTAACATTTATCATCATAAAGAACCCTTTGCTCATGAAACATTCATACATCAAAAGTATACAACATCTGCAATATTCAAGAGCATAAAAGAAGATTAGATAACATGCAGAAATGTAACTGCTCACATAAGGTAAATTAAATGTACTTTTTAATCAGTGCCTTAAAGAGATTCATGGGCAGTGTAGATCGAAAATTTTATTAAGTTAAATTTTGTAATTAGTTAATAAAAAGTGTTTGGCCCCTTTAGAAAGCTCGTTCTTTGCTTGGACTTGCTCAATGCTGAGAGTTTACCGAAACCCAATGGTTTCACCAGTAAACTCACCAAAAGTGCTGGATGTCCAAAATGGGTGGGAACCCAGGTCCCGAGAGGGCCCGCCTTACTTCGCAGGTCACTTTTGGGCTTTTTCCTCCCAATGAACTCACAATCTTAAGAGATTGCCCTATTAAACTAGCAAGGTTCAATTACTTGATAAAACTTGAAATAGATAGATCACACCCTGCTTTGTGAATAAAGAAGCACTTGCAAAAACACTTGAAAGTGTAAAGATAAAATTGCAATAGTTTAGTTTATGTACCCTGCTTTATAGTCGAGAGAGATTAACAAGATACTGCTTGAAAATTAAATACTGTTGCAACACTGATTGAAGAAAGAAAATACTTGAAAACCAGCTAACTAAGTATGCATGAAATCTGAAGAATTAGTTAACATGCATAAAAATTTATAGTGTTGTAGTGTGTTTGATATGTTTGACTTGTGTATTTGATTGTTAGATTTTAAGTATGCACAACTAAAAAAAAAAGACAAAGCAAACCCACACCACAAATCCCTCTAAGGGGATGAAGAAACTGGGCACGAAGGGCCTGCTTTTATTGCACTATTACAATGGAGAACCGGAGTTCTCTTTGAGCCTTTAGCTCTTTTTAGAAGAAGAGGGATCCTTATTATTGGATCGTTAAGAAGAATACAAGAAGAAAAGAGAGAAAAAAAAAACTTCATTTTGATGAAGTCACAACCTCCGAGGGTCCCCAGGAGCCTTGATTTTGCCCAAAACTGGCAGAATCTCCTGTTGAACTTGTATTTGCTGCAAGAAATCAACAAGTAAATCAAGTTAGAATATGATAAGAAAGAGTTCTAAACGATAAAAATTTTAGAAAAATTTTCTAAGGCAAAAAGTGTAAATTTTTTGGGGCCTTTGAGGCTTAAAACAAAGCTAACTTAGGCTTTTTTAAGTGACTTCTGTTTGCTGTTTTAGGACAGCAAACATAAACCCTCTAAACAGCTTGATAAAGAAGTTAAAACTAAGCACAAACTTTGATCTAGACTATAGTCGAAAAGACCAAGAAAATGCCTAAAATTGCTTGGATCTATTCTTTAAAAAATTGACAAATTTCAGCCTAGATCTAGCAAACCATGCATGCAAACTTTAGATGTTTAATAATGAAATATAGACTTGCTTTAACTTGCATGCAATCAAATAAAAGAATGAGGAAAATAGATTTTATCAGTTTTTTGGAGCTTCCGTCTGAGCCTGAAACTTTGGGCTATGGGGTTCTCTTGGTATGAAGAAGAGGGAGCTTGATCTTAGAATCTTTTGGATGATGACAATGGAAACCACCACCTGTCAATTCTCCACCTTGATGAACCTGTAAATTTACTCTTCAATCCTGCACAAACTGTTAAAGGTCTTCCCTACATACACAACTCACAAATGCATGTTAAATTTAACCGAAAATAAAGCATGCATTGAAGAGTCTATGAAGTAAAGAAGCAATAAGGTAAATCAAGCTAGATTACTCTTACCCTATTATATGATAGCATACCTACAAGGCTTTAACAATTAACCACAAAATTAAAATGTAAATCAATACATGTTACCTCATAAGAAGATTTGCATTTAGGTCAAAGCATCCACACATTTGAGTCCACACCAAAATAGCTCCAAAGACTTTCTTATTCCAAATGCTTACAAAATCACAATAGCTTGCTTGCCCAATACTGAACTAACTTGAGGAGAGGTCGACCCTTTCTTAAATAGATAATGGGGTGACAATTCCTAAGTGATGCATGCGTTAGGGTTAGGTTTAGGGTTTAGGGAATGCGTGGGGATGAGGGAGTTGCGCATGAGTTGAGGAGTAGATGCGTGGGAGATGAGTGGAGAGGTGTGGAGTGGAGGAAGGTGAAGGGGAGTGGGAGTGAAGGTAAGAGGAGATGAGTGCGAGTGAGAGGAGTAGTTAGGGATGCGTGGGCCCTTTGGGAGATGCGCCATGCTTCTAGGAATGCACCACCTAGGAGGAGTCGAGTTCCCACATTGGGATCTCCTCCTAGTCCACCTCATCTTAGTTAAGTCAACCTCAACTTAGCTAACTCGCCTTAGGCCTTTAGTCAACTAGGGACATAAAAAAAAACATGTCTAAAACTTGTTCTCCAGTTCTCCTTAATTTTAGGAGATTAATTAAATTACCCCTTTTTCGTAAATTTCGAGTAAAATTGATTTTTTAGTGATAATAATCACTTTTTAGTCTCGAAAGATGAGAAATAGGGGTTTACATGATACTCTGGACTGGAAAACGACTATAAATATGGCATTTGACAATGTTTGATGCCATATTTTTTACATTTATTGACTTAGAATTAATAAATTCCATTTTTGCGGGAATTTAATTAATTCACTGAACACTTAAAAAAAAACCTATCAAACCTAGCCGCAATTTCCAAATGATTCAATCAGTATGTCCTAGTACGAGCTTATATACATTTAAACACTAGACATTGGATTTTCCATGCCAAAACCTGCTTGCCAACACATACTTCGACTTTGGAGCTAAGTCTTCTGAGTGAAAAAACTTAGAAATTATTTAATCGCTCACTAAGGCAAGCATAAAAAATAATTAACAAGTAGAAACAAAACACTCCAAAGTATGTGCTCGCTCCTGGTCTTGGGTGGCCAATAGCCTTTTACAATCTCTCATATTTAGGACATTTATTACAATGGTGGAAATGCGGAAAAAATGGGTCTTTTACAAGACCGACTGAACTCTGAATTCTGCAAATATGAGCACTGATTGCTCATTCTCTGGCGGTTCTTAAGGAAATCCATCTTGTGCAAACTGGTGGATAATAGATATTATGATAGCTGCGGGAGGTATTAACCTCCATATGTAACCTTTGATTAGAATAGAATATTCCAGAAGCAAGAGAAACCCTAAACAAATGTGTGAAAACCCTAGAAGACACGTCGGCTCAACATAATATATAATATTAAGGTATTATCCTCTAGGAAGACAAGTCGGCCTCATAGGAAAAAGATAAACAAAAAATATAATTACTAGAAAGTCAGGTTGGTCCAACCAGAAAAGTCACTGGACAGATTAATATAAATAGAGGACGTCTTGGCTCATTTGTTCACTCACTCTCACCCAGGAAACCAGAAATAGTGTGCAAGTTTGGAGGTGGAGCAACAACAACTGTAGTTGTACGGTTTTCTCTTGTTTAATCTTTTTGGTACTTTCTCTTGTGCGCTACCCTTGGAAAAGGTGCCCTCTCTTAGTTATCTGTTGGTTATGGTGTGGCTTCCTGGAATCATTCTTTCTGCCAAAGGTTAAGGTGCTCGGGGGTGGCTTTTGTTCCTATGGATGGGTGACAATGGTGTAGCATTGTCTATGGTGAAACGAGCACATCGATTTTATTCTAATAGGTTATCATCCCACACTACCTTCATAATAGTCTAACCGCTGGAAGGTAGATCGAGAGTTCTTTGTCAAGCTTGTTGTAGCACCAATTGCAGCTGCAACTAGGGTTTCTGATTTTGCAGCTGCAACAAACCCTAAACCTAAATTCTTGGGCACTTTCAGTGAAGAATTGGACCTAATTTTTGGGTATTATAGTGCACCCTAGCCTAGCACACCCTTTGGTGCCCTCAACGAGCAAAAACGTCAAGTTTGAGTTTTTGGGTCAAAGTCAAAGGTTGACTTTTGGTCAAAATTGATTTTTGTGGTCAAAATTGAAATTTCAGTGTTTCTAGCTTGTTTTAATCATTGAACCTTCTTGATTCAATTTCTAACCTCTTCTTGTCAAGATGGTGTCTAGTTTTAGATTAGAAGACACGCTGAATGATACTACAAATTTCAAAGGTATGCACTTGTATATTCTTTTCAAGTTACATCATCCAACAAAGCATGAGTGTGTTTGCAGGGGATGTGCAAGAGACCTTGTCCAAGCAGTGATTTTGAATTCAATACATTCAGAGGAACAAGTGCACCCTTTCTAGCAATGAAGACTCTAGGTTTGATTATTTAAAAATTGATGTCTCTAGCTGTTATGGCATTATTATGATCTTATGCTGCATCTTGATCTATTGAAGTTATGATCATTATACTAACCCCTTAATACTAGAGATACACTTGTTGATCTCCTCTCTAGGAGATATTCTTGTTCTTATGTAAATGGTTATTGTTTACGAGATGAAGTTGATCTCCTTTAGGAGATGTTCTTGGTTACTGACCTAGACTCCAGGCAGGATATCTTCGATGAAGATTTTGTTGTTCTTGTTTCTTGTTCCGCGCAGGTCATAACTTATAAGAGATAAATCTGAGAGGGAGTCAGAGTCAGAAGGAGTCAGTGATAAAAAAGAAGCCAACATAGTTTCGTGACACTTTGCAGAATGCAAAGGGGCAATGCAGTAGACGGAAGCGTGGTCCGAGGATTCTCTCAGATAGAGGGAGTTGATTTTAGAGTTTGAGATGAATGATCTTGACTGGATATATTGGGATTGGAAGCATGGCTGGCACCAGATGAGATATTCAATGAGGAGACTGAAGAGGTTTAGCATGATGGACAGGAAGTCCATGGCCACACCTATGACGACACATCTGAGGAAGTTGTGTGACAGGATAGACATTTGCTTTGCAGAGAGCACCTTGTGCCAATATATGGTTGAGCCATGACAATATTATTGGGTTACAACACAACATGCAGGTTCCTATGTAGTGGTACAGATAGATATGATTGATCTCTGATGATGAAGTATGGCTGCCGGGATATACAGTTTTTGGATTGGTAGTGCAAAAGAAAGATCTAGCACCTAGGGTGCTACTTCAACTTGGGATTGAGCAGGATTTCCAGACAAGCAGGGAAGCAGATATCTGTAGCACTCAGTCATATATCATAGCCAGTGACGCAAGATATGAAGCAGGGTGGCTTTTCGAAGGTTCTTGCAGAACTTCATCAGACATGGTGCAGGAAGGAGCAGTGAGGCTCAATCACATATCCACAGATGAGAAGATAGCTGACATTTGCACTAACCCTCTGTCTCATACAAGCTTGGCAGGAATGCAAATGTTTCCTTGGGGGAGTATTGGTGATTGCAGCATCATGCCGATGTTCCAAGATTGATCAGAGGGACTTGATCATGTGGGAATAGGCTTAGATGTAATCTTCGATGGATTGAAGATTCGAGTTGCTACTAGATCTCCTATGTGTGAATTGCATCGGGCCTTGAAACTCTCACGAGTAGGTGAGTAGCCTCGATAAGCATTGGGCCGACTCTATCTACACAGGAACTGGGCTGCAGACCAGGGGAGATAGGGAACATCTACATCCAGAGATGTGCCTCGACGTAGTCTTCGACGGATTGAAGACTCGAGGTGCTTGAGGTGCAATTCCACGTGTCCGATAGCATTGAGTTGAATGCATTCACGGAGTGATCCTATGAGAGGATCACTATGAGGTGTTTGTGGCTCCGATGTGGTCATAATTCTTGTCATGGGACAAGAACTACCCGAAGTGCTAGACACACATGTTCGATAGCATCGAGCTAAATGCATTCATGAGTGATCCTATGAGAGGACCAACTATGAGGTGAATGTGGCTCCGATGAGGTCATGATTCTTGTCATGGCACAAGAATGACCCGAGGTGCTAGACACATGGTGGTGGAGATGGATCATCAATATAGCTAAATGAGGCTCATGGATATTGTGATATTGTCTATGACAAAAGAATACCAAGAACAAGTATGACAATATGTTTTGATGATTGCTGATAGTAATGATGATACTTATGATGATACTACCCGTAGAATGGTCTACAAGACTATGTGAGTCTTTCCCATGCCATGTGAAGATGGATGGATGTGTTTGCGACCATTAATACCTCCCTAGCTAAGAGGGAGTGTTGATATTATGGTAGTTGCGGGAGGTATTAACCTCCATATATAACCTTTGACTAGAACAAAATATTCCGGAAGGAAGAGAAACCCTAAACAGATGTGTGAAAACCCTAGAAGACATGTTGGCTCAACAAAATATATAATATTAAGGTATTATCCTCCAGGAAGACAAGTCGGCCTCGTAGGAAAAAGATAAACAAAAAATATAATTACCAGAAAGTTAGGTCGGCCCAGCCAAAAAAGTCACTGGACAGATTAATATAAATAGAGGACGTCTTGGCTCATTTGTTCACTCACTCTCACTCAGGAAACCAAAAATACTCAGCAGCTGCAGTTGTACGGTTTTCTCTTGTTTAATCTTTCTGGTACTTCTCTTGTCCGCTACCCTTGGAAAATGTGAGCTCTCTTGGTTATCTGTTGGTTATGGTGTGGCTTCCTGGAATCATTCTTTTTGTCAAAGGTTAAGGTGCTCGGGGGTGGCTTTTGTGCCTATGGATGGGTGACAATGGTGTAGCATTGTCTATGGTGAAACAAGCACATCAACTTTATTCTAACATGAACAACTCTCGTACATCCCAAAATAATATCTCATAGCCCTTCTCCTCAATCGCTGAGACTGAGAGCACACTCTTTTTAAGTTTTGGCACCCATAACACATTTGTCACTCTCAACACATCTCCTGACTCCATTCAAAATGACACTGTTCTAGATGCCTTCACTACATGCTTGGTACCCATACCAAGTTCCACATACAAATATGAGTCAGACTTTGTGAAGTGCTCGAACTAATCCCGTGCTCCTGTCATATGACATGTGGCTCCACTATCCGCCATCCAAGTCCCACTACTGGAAACTGTACCAGAAAGGGCGGAGACCAATAAGAACTCCCTTTGAAGCCTGTTTGCAACCTCATCCACGTCTGTTGATGATGCTTGCTGCTTCCCTCTCCCTTTCTTCCGCTGTGGACACTGTGAAGCATAATGGCCTAGAGTATGACAAGCAAAACACTTGACCTTGCTAAGGTCCTTCTTCTTCCTCTGTTCTGGAGATGCCTTTCTCCTTGGAGAATGGTTTTCTCTGCCCTTTCTAGTGTGAGCAACTAGGGCCATGTTCTCATCATTGTTACCTCTCTGCTTGCCATTCCTAGACTCTATCCGAGCCTCCTCCTGGATGTAATCGATCCACAGTCTGTCAAATGGTGGAAACTTCTCTTGTGTACAAATCCCTTGCACAATTGATTCACAAGACCCAGGAAAACCATTCAATGCCACATTCACCAGCTCTGTGTCATTAACTGCTTCACCAATGGCTACAAGTTGATCATGAATTTGAGTGATCCTCACGAGGTAGCTAGCAACTGTATCTGAACTGGACATCTCAACAGATCGGAGCTGGTGCCTCGTAGTGGCCTATCGTATGACAAACAAAATACTTGACTTTGCTAAGGTCCTTCTTCTTCCTCAGTTCTAGAGATGCCTCTCTCCTTGGAGAACAATTTCCTCTGCCCTTTCTAGCGTGAGCAGCTAGGGCCATGTTCTCATCATTGTTATCTCTCTGCTTTCCATTCTTGGACTCTATCTGAGCCTCCTCCTGGATGTAATCGATCCATAGTCTGTCAAATGGTGGCAACTTCTCTCGTGCACAAATCCCTTGCACAAATGGTTCCCAAGACGCGGGAAAACCATTCAATGCCACATTCACCAGCTCTGTGTCATCAATTGCCTCACTGATGGCTACAAGTTGATCATGAATTTGAGTGATCCTCACGAGGTAGCTGACAACTGTATCTGAACTGGACATCTCAATAGATCAGAGCTGGTGCCTCAAAATCAACTTTCGACTTGCATTCCCGCTTAGGTATAAGCCCACCAAAGCTTCATACATCTCTTTTGCTGTCTTCTTCTCGGAAATATGAGGAATCAAGTGATCCTTCACAGAATCCAACAACAACCACTTGGCCTTCACTTCCCCTTTCCTATGGGCTGCCAATTCCTGTGCATCATTTGGATCTGGAATCACCATTTCAACATACTCTTTGAGATCATTCTCTTCCAAGAGAAAAAAAATCCTAGCCTTCCAAGCCCATAAATTAGTGGCTCCATCCAATCTGTCCTCCACTCTAAGAGTGCTCACCATTGTGGCTTGCCCAGAACAAAAAATCTGCAACAACAAAAAAATCTACAACCACTTGTGTCTCAAGAAGATGATCCTTTCTCGCTCTAGAGCCTATGCTTTGATACCATGTCAAATTTTCTACGACATTCAATTTCAAATTTGAAAATTACTTCCAAGTGACTTCAAACAGTAAACTAGGGCTGTTATCAATGAATAATTTTACACTGAAATTATGACAAAAAAATTACAGCAGAAACATAAGGATCAAAGAGAAATCATCCATACACATGAGACATAAAAAATTCTGTTCTATAAAATTTTCTGATTGAGAAATTATGAGGACAAAAACTGTCCTCACAAATTACAAATTCAACAAATTCAACAAATTCCGGAAAAACCCCAACTTGCAAACCTGCCACAAACCCTAGCTGTACGACTTGCTGACGTAAGCCGTACAAACTTTACAAATTGTTGATGTCAGCCGTACAGACTGTACTGACCGCTGATGTCAACCGTATGGACTGTACGACTTGTCCGTACCACATGTGCGATTGTCCTCCTTGGTAGAAAAATCATAAAATAGAATGTCGAGAAACCCTAGGCCAGATTTGTCAAAGTGAAGAATTTCCTTGCTGAAATTTTGCCTCCCAATCTCCTTTGCACAAGTGCTCACTCACTTATGCCAACTCCATAATGTCACAATGAGATGTCATAAGTGTCTTCTCACATTGCCTCTCCTTTTATAGGAGTCTAATGAGTGAGTTTAGGAACCCCTTCTAAATTCAACATTAAATTAGAATTGTTTATTCCTCCATGTGGGTGTGTGTTGATATTATGGTAGCTGCGGGAGGTATTTACCTCCACGTGTAAACCTGACGAGAATAGAATACTCTAGGAAGCAAGAAGAAACCCTAATGAGTTGGCTAATAACCCTAGAAGACATGTCGGCTCAAGAAGACAACTTGTATTAGGTTATTAGCCTCCAAGAGAAGAAGTCGGCCAGAAGAAATAATATATAGTGAATAGACAGATACCCAGAATTAGAAGTCGGCCCAGGCAGTTAGCCAGAATTACTATAAATACAGGAGGCCAGTCTTCATTCTGGAAGGCAGTCTCAGAATTGCAGAGCAGCACTTGTGCGCATTGCAGTGCCCAGTTTTGTGCGTAGGTTTGGAGGAGAGCTGCCATTGCAGTTGCTGCAGCTAGTAGATCACGTTTGGCTTGGACTATCTCTTGGTTAGGGTTTGGACTATCTGATCAACTCTTGTTGGTGTGCTATCCTTGGGGAAAGGAGCGCTATCCTTTGTTTGGCTATCTAGCCTAGGGTTTGCTTCCGGAGTGATTCTCTGTCAAGGTTAAGGTGCTCGAAGGGTGGCTTCGGCCTATGGTTGGGTTACAATAGTGATATTGTTGATGGTAAAATGAGCACATCCATTCATATTCTAACAGGTTATGGGTCCACACCTCCTTCATTCAGTCTAACCGCTGGAAGGAAACATAGCCGTAAGGATATTAAGCTCGTTGAAGAACTGCCGCTAGGGTTTCTAGCAGGAGCAGTCACCATAGCACTGTCACTAGGGTTGCTAGCAGGTGCAGTTGCAGAAACCCTAATCCTCTCATTGAGGCACCTTAAGTGAAGGGATTGGCCTAATTTTTGGATAGATCAGTGCGCCCTAGCCTAGCGCATCTCCTGGTACTCTCAGCAAGCCAAGACGTCAAGTTTGAGTTTTTGGTTAGATCTAGGGTTGACCAAGTCAAAGCAAACCATGACTTACTCTATGAAGTCAGAAAACAAGTTAGACGAAGCTTCTAACTTCAGAGCGTGGAAAACAAGGATTGACCTCATCCTTGCCAAGAATAAAGTGCTGGATATCGTGAAAGGAAAGATCGTGGAACCAGAGTTTGAAGAAGGAAAAGAGAAGGAACCGCAGAACGTTGCAGTTATGGAGAAGTTCAAAGACGGTGACATCAA
>ML781684.1:320000-338982 GCA_009831015.1 Picea engelmannii | reverse complement strand
TGAGGGCAGATACTCTTCCGAGATCTCACAGATGTGAGTGGAAGAATGGCCCAAATGATTCAGTTTATATCATAACATTGTTTCTGTGCAGGTTGATATCAGATGATTGTTATGAAGACTGTATGTCTCTAGACAGTATACTATTGTGATGGATGTGTTCCACTGTTTGATCAAGTACCTATGTGCTACTTGGTGTGGTAGTATACCACTGGATTGCAGTTGTGTACTACTATGGATAGACACAGTTGTGTTCTATTGAATGATATTGTTCCAATTGACTTAAAGACTATCGACAGTGATGAAAATGATTATCAACTAGATGGATGATCAATGAACARAGATTTCCCAGACAGAAAATGGTTCAAAACATTTATTCTTCTAGATTAGAAGAATGGTTCTTGTGTCACTCTATGGAGTGAGCATCTTGTCTGATTACTTAGATAGAGTATGGTTCCGAGAGATGATGCAGCTGATGACACTGATGGTGATGATGGTGCTCATGATCTAGTCATGAGATAGTCTATACAACTATGTTGATGCTACCGGGTGAATGGTATGTTTGTGCTCAAGACCATTACCTTTAATACCTCCCTAGCTAGGAGGGAGTGTTGATATTATGGTAGCTGCGGGAGGTATTTACCTCCACGTGTAAACTTGACGAGAATAGAATACTCCGGGAAGCAAGAAGAAACCCTAATGAGTTGGCTAATAACCCTAGAAGACATGTCGGCTCAAGAAGACAACTTGTATTAGGTTATTAGCCTCCAAGAGAAGAAGTCGTCCAGAAGAAATAATATATACTGAACAGACAGATACCTAGAATGAGAAGTCGGCCCAGGCAGTTAGCCAGAATTACTATAAATACAGGAGGCTAGTCTTCATTCTGGTAGGCAGTCTCAGAATTGCAGAGCAACACTTGTGCGCACTGCAGTGTCCAGTTTTGTGCGCAGGTTTGGAGGAGAGTTGCCATTGCAGCTACTGCAGCTAGCAGATCACGTTTGGCTTGGACTATCTCCTGGTTAGGGTTTGTACTATCTGATCAACTCTTGTTGGTGCGCTATCCTTGGGGAAAGGAGCACTACCCTTTGTTTGGCTATCTAGCCTAGGGTTTGCTTCCGGAGTGATTCTCTGTCAAGGTTAAGGTGCTCGGAGGGCGACTTCGGCCTATGGTTGGGTGATAATAGTGATATTGTCGATGGTAAAACGAGCACATCCATTCATATTCTAACAGTGTGAAGCCCCAACATGTGGCTGTGAAACCCTAGCTCAATATACAAGGGGTTTTTACAAAATGAAAAATGCAATGTGAGTGCCAACGAAGATTCCCACATGCCCGACACCAAGGCCAATGTGGGAATACCTCCCGATGCTACAAGAACATCAACACACTTTTTAACTAAAGTGAATTACAAAATAAAATTACTTTTCGAAAATATCTCGAACTACTTCTTGCACATTCACACTAAACTAGTGCAAAAGTTCCCGTTCGAGCTATAATTCTCAACACATCTAGCTCAAGAACGTCACCTGATGTCAAGCAGACTGAGACAAAAACCATTTCGGTAACTAGATAAGTGGCATCATTGCCCAACTCCACTTGCATGCCAGTGTCTCATTCTTAAAGTCCGCTGAAAGCCCTCTTGTTGAACGTCATGTGTCGGGATGCTCCATTGTCCATATACCACCCTACACCAGAGATGATGTTATTGGAAAGGAATGAAATCATGGAGAAAGTTGTCTCATGGTTGGCTCATTCACTCCAATGCATGCTTTCGCACTCCTTGCAAACTCTACTTCCACTACCACTGTTGCTTTCCCTTCCCTTTTTTCTTTTTAAGGCCCCGAGATGCATAGTGGCTCATCTTATGGCACATGAAACTCTTCTCGTGACTTAATTCTTTCTTCCCTTTGGTGTGAAGAACTTGAATCTTCCTTCTTTTCCTTTTGACCCCTATCGATTCCTCTGTTCTTACCTCCTCTCCCCACTTTCTGTTGATGTTTGTAGCATCGGACAGGTACTTCCACATCGGTTTTGTGTCTAACATGTGGCAATCGTCCTTAATGCCTCTCAAGACTTGGGAGATTCACTTTAATTAAGTGATTATTAAAGTGAATGTACTTTTATAATTAATGGAGTTTAATTTAAGTCAACTACCTAAGTATTTGGCATTAGTGAGTTAAATTAAATCTTAGCCATTAGATCATAAAGCGAAGGTGAGATCTAATCTCAGCCATTGATCACTTTGGAGATCTAGGGTTTTGGATTTAGGGTAAACTCAAGATTATAAAAGGCAGCCTAAGTGAGAGGAGGAGACATGTTCGACAACGTAGGTATTCCAACATAGGACGAACACCCTCAGTAACCATTCACACAACCAGATCAAATATCAACACACCGATGTTTTCACATAGTAAAACCCCTACCGGGAAACATCCACGGATCCACGGCCCCAACCAAAGTGGCCACTTGGAGCAATTTATTCATGCAAAAAAAATTTACAGAGAGATTTACAAGAGAGTTTCTCACAATCTATCATCGACAAATGACCCTACATGCTCTTTAAATAGAGATCATAGACCAATCGCGTCTTAAGCCATGGATCAATGTAGCCGTTAAGATCGAGGAGAGTATGAACTGTTAGATCACATCTATGTTGGGAACATATCTTGACCGTCAGATTTCCTAACTACAAATGCATACTAATGCATAATAAAGAAAGACACTAAGAAAGACACTTTTACCTAACAACACATTAGACCAAGTTGATCTTAACTAACGCCTAAGTGTTTAAATATCATAACATCCCCCCTTAAGAACAACTTGGGATAGGTTGAAGGATTTACAAAGGCGACACAATAGGAGAAGGAAGGAGGCATTAGAGCCTATCCCCCCTTAATGACAACTTGAACTCTTAACATAGATTGAAGTTTGGAAAACTTAGCTTTTGTAAGAGACTTTGTGAAAATGTCTGCAACTTGATCGTTTGTAGGGCAGAAGAGAACTTCAATAACTCGATCATGAATGAGCTTTCTAGTGAAGTGCATGTGTAGCTCAATGTGTTTGCTGCGCTGATGTTGAACCGAGTTTTTGGTGAGCTTGATGGCACTCCGAATGTCGCACCAGAGGGTTGTCGGATGTTGCTGCTGGAATCCAAACTCTGAAAGGATCTGTCGAAGCCACAAGGCTTCTTGACTTGCATTAACTGCTGTTCGGTACTTCGCTTTTGTTGAATAAAGAGCAATTGCCTGTTGTTTCTTACAGGCCCAAGTGATAGGTCCCGAACCAAGGTTGAAAACATAACCTGCAGTAGACTTCTATCATCAGGGTCACCGACCCAATCTGAATCAGTGAAACCAACCAATAAAGGAGTCCCCCTTGAACTGTAATGTATCCCGAACTGAATTGTACCCCGGACATACCGAAGTATACTTTTAGCTGCTTTCCAATGGCTTTCATGGTGTTTGCATATATCGGACAACAAGACCAACAACAAAGGAAAGATCAGGATGGGTATGAGTCAAGTATAAGAGGCTACCAACAAACCGATGGTACAAAGTGGCATCAACTTCGGGAGAAGTATAGGTGGCAACAAGTTTGACTCAAGACTGGAAGGGAGAATGGGCTGTGTTACAATCTGCCATGTGAAAGCGATGAAGAAGGTCACACGCATACTTAGACTTGAAAAGAAAAATTCCTTCCTTGGTTTGCAAAACTTGGAGGCCAAGGAAATAGTGCAAAAATCCTAAGTTTGTCATTTCAAATTTCTTCTCAAGGCTGGTTTTCACATGGTTTAAAAGTTTTGGGTCACTACCAGTGAGGATAAGGTCATCAACATAAAGAACAAGAATTATGAGATGGCTTCCTACTTTCTTGGTATAGACATTAGGATCAGAATGACATCTAGAAAATCTGGTGTCCAGAAGAAAGCTGTCCATTTTGGCATACCAAGCTCGGGGAGCTTGCTTAAGACCATAAAGAGATTTCTTAAGGCAACAAACAAGGCTAAAGTCATTTTGGACATAGGCAAGAGGTTGTTCCATGTGGATTTCTTCTTGCAAATCCCCATTGAAGAAGGCGGATTTGACATCCATTTGATGGACCTCCCATTTCCGTGAGGCTGCAAGGGATAGAACATGGCAGATGGAATTCATTTTGGCTACAGGGGCAAAGGTTTCATTATAGTCAATTCCTTCAACTTGGGAGAATCCTTTGGCAACTAACCGAGCCTCGTGTCTTTCAACACTTTCATTTGATGCATACTTTGTTTTGTAGACCCATTTACATCTGACAAGTTTTCTTCCTTTCGGAAGAGGTACAAGATCCCAAGTATCGTTTTCCATTAAAGAATGATACTCTTCATTAATTTCTGTATCCCAATCTGGATGACCTGAAGCTTCTGCAAATGTCTCTGGATCACAAGTCTCTGAAACTTGATCCAAAAGAGAAGAGGCTCACTAGAACTGTGAACGTGTCCGACGTTGATTTGAAGGATTATCAACTGCTTCTTGTGTTGAACGGACCCATCTAGGAAGCAGTGGTGCTGGTTTAGGTTCATGTTCAATGGACTCATCTGGAGGAAGGTGAGCAGGCGGAGGTGGATTTCCATCCTCACTATAATCATTTGAAGAAGAAGAAACCAGAAGAGGAACAAAAGAAGGCACAAACGCCGAAGATGACTCGCATGCCGAAGAAGGCACAAACGCCGAATTAGGCTCGTAGGCCAAGAGATTTTCATCAAATTTAACATCTCTTTTAATAATAATTTCATTACAATGTGGTTGAAGAAGTCTGTAACCTTTGACATCTTCAGAATAACCAACAAATATACACTTGTCACTTTTAGGCTGCAATGCTTTCCTTTTCTCATCAGGAATGTGAGCCCATGCTACACTGCCAAATACTCGGAAGTGACTTACATTTGGCTTAAGTTTAGTCCATGCTTCTTCCAGTGTTATATTTTTAAGAGCCTTTGTTGGAGTGCGATTTACTATGTAATTTGCACAGTTAATGGCTTCCACCCAATACTTTAGACTTAATCCCGTAGATTGGATCATACAATTAGCCATTTCTTTTAATGTGCGGTTTTTCTCTCAGCAACACCATTTTGCTGTGGGTATTGATTGCATCCCTCATTACATACACACCACTTGGGTCTCAATGCATGCAACAATATTGCACACATATGTTCATTTCCTTGTAAGGGGTGACCTTGGCCTTCTCTCAAATGGTTAGGGTGCTTTTAGGTTCTCTCACTTCCTCTTGCCATACTATGTGCATGGGTTGCATGTGGACATGTGTGGTAATTAAATTTGGTAGTTTAGGTCCATGTTAACCCCTTAGTGTTGTATCATCAAAATTTTGAATATAGAATTCAGAATTCTCATCGAAGAAATTCCATGTTTATCTTGGTGGATTGTTTCTTTTAGCTTATCTCGGTTCATTCAGCTTTTCTAAAAGCCCTTGTTTTGTGAATCCTTGCAAATCTCGTGTGCCTAGTGAATTGGGTGTCGCTACAACCCGTGTCAGAGTGGGGTGATACATTTCTCTTTTCTGCCATTTCTACTCGCTTTCTCTCTTCCTATTATTATTATTGCTATTATTTTGTTGGCAAACTAACCAATCTCCAATTGAGTATATTTTTTTGGAATTAGGTTGATGTTTGCAATGCATACTTTAGTTACGAAAGAAGGGGGTGCTCAAGAATTGGGAAGTCAAGAATTTTATGTCTGAGTGTCTATCTTAATCTTCTACACAAACAATGCTATCTCTTTCACCATCTATGAACACTGATCTATTTATTTGCCCATTGCATAACGAAATTTCTCACCTCCCTCTTCTTTCTTCAATGTTTTGATGAGTCCTCATTTTCCCTTTTGAATTAGTATCTTCTTCTCATGTCCCTTCTTTGTTGGTCATTCCTTTTATCTTTATAGGCATTGGTCAAGATTGCTTGTAAATATGTTTGTCTTTAAGGGAATCACCCTTCAGTTTTTCTCTCATTTCTTTTTATAAAAGGAAATATCAATTTTCCACCAGTCTATATTCAGCCTAGAAGTCCTTTTTTAACATGGAAAACAGGCTTGTACATGACTTAATTTGAATATGACCGACGTCTTTTTTCTACTTTTCTTGTTGTTGGCATTCATCTTCATTGTCGTTGTGTAGTGCTGTCCAACACAAAAGAAAAATTCACCAATAAATTGGAAGCAATTGGACTAGACACTGAAGAAACTCTCATGGTCTACAATTATATTGGAAGGAACCCCTCAGTGTTGGTGCTGTCATCTACAAACAACACTAACTCCCCCTTTTTAATTTGAATGATGTTCGATTTAGATGAATGGGTTGCCAATGTTGAGAAAGCAACTACAAATACAGACACTGCAATGGTTCTTGTGAAGATTTAATTTGTAATTAACCATTAATAGAAGGTTACATACTTGTTTGGAGTTAAAGTTGGCTCACTAATACTTTGTCAGTAAATTTTAGAGGATCTTTGCTAGCACTATAAAAGAACATATGTCTCTCCTTATGAGGTTCAACTTACATGCCACTTTCAGCATGACCTACCAGTCTAGGCCTTCATCAAGAAATTCGAGGAAGTGTTGATTAAAGAAAATATGTAGAGGCACTTGAATATTATTAAGCATATATGCAATATGAAATTCAAGCGGATTGGCATTATTCAAATGATCCTCCTCATTAAGCATATATGCAATATGAAATTCAAGTGGAATTGGCATTATTCAAATGATCCTCCTCATTAAGCATATATGCAATATGAAATTCAAGCGGAATTGGCATTATTCAAATGATCCTCCTCGACCATTGCCATTCATGATGCTATGAGAGGTGAACATAAAATCCAAGAGCAACATCCTGAATTTCAATCACCTTCCAAGCCTAGTCTACAATTACATCCTCTTGTTGGATCCTAAGCATACATCCCATCTAGTCGATCAGTCCAGCTGCCTAAGAAAATGAATTCCTCACTCAAGTCAATTTGTGTTTTCAAGGACTTTTCATTGACTTCACTAAAAATTGGGTCTACAATCACAAACATATCTACCTTGCAAAAAAACAACCTTGCATGATGGAGAATGCACATGACCTGCCTACAAATCATGAAGTGAATATCATGGACAATTCCCAATACGATGCACTTCCTCCTCTTTCCTTTGATAGTGGCACCCTTGAAATCTCCCTGGAAGCCATTGTTGGTATCCATTGGCTAGTTACTCCCAAAGTGAAAGAGAATTAGGCAACACGAGGTTATTATCCTCATTAGCCCAGGGACGACACACAAGTTTATTGATGCGATGGCAACCAAACAGCTTGGGTTATATGTTTAAATAAGTCATCACTTTAGCATTACTATCCCAAATAGCTACACCTTTATTGTGAAGGTAAACAACACTGCCAAAAGATAGAAGTAGTTAAAGTCAACTTTTCCATAAACGTTTGTGCCTTCGACACTAGTGTCATTGATGTTGTCCTAGGAGTTGAAAGGATCAAAGAATTAAGGACCTATGCTCTTAATCATATTGAGAATTTAATTCATTTAAAATAGATGGTATGATCCACATGTTGTATGACATTGACACTCCTCTATCACTAACAAAGAAAGTACAACACATACCTTCTATAGGTCATGATAGCTTCATTTGAGCATCAAATCCAAAATTGGAGATCTTATCAAGTGTTGTTTTCCATGTTTGGAGGGAGAGGCATCCTAGGGAGGAAGACGTGTGATTCCACAACCCCCTAACATATGTTATATTCTCTCACAACCTCTTATCATGTATAAATAATATCCCAAGTCTCAAATATCTGATGCACGCAAGAGAAGTGCTAGGCATGGGTGGTAACAAAATTGGTAATTTAGGTATATGCAAAAAACTTGAGGGCCACACACACACACAACATTGAGACTTACCATGGGAAAACGTTCCATGTTTATATTGGATTATAATTTCTTTTATCTTATTGTGGTCAAATCTTGTATGTGCACTAGCCCCTTTCTATGAATCATTGAAAATGGTTGTGCATAACGAAATTTGTATTGCTACATGTTCAGTTACACTATAGCCATAATACATATTACAATGACTTTTAGGAGCATCTAGTTGGGGAACTGGTGCTAACCCATTAGTGGCTCATTATTAGCACCTCAAAACTCATCTCTCCTTGAACCGACTAAATTGATGTTCAAATATGGGACCTTTCACAATGGCTTACTTGTGTACTGCTTGAAAAGTTTTTGCCTAGATGGGTGAAATTAAATCATTGACCACAAGGGCCACAAGGGGAGGATTTGAACACCTCTCTTGCGGGCATATAATTATTTCCTTGGTCATTTTGAAGTTAGATGTGGATATTTTATAAATAATAAACATCGTATTCAGCTAACATAAGCTATTAAGTTTTCAAACCTCTTTACATTTGTTCATACTTTAAGAGAGCAATCTGAATTGGAACACTAGGGATAAACTATTGGCAAATCACTTCTAGATGGATCATTAAAAAATCCACTTTTAGGACATGATACTTACAAAATTTAAAACATAGTTTTTTGAATTCTTTCTTGAAGGTAATTATTTCCAAACCAAACTTATGCATGAATGTGCATGCTGGCAAGCACATAGAGATGGAAATAATTGCATGCATGGGTTTTTGAAAACCATGCTCAAAATTGAGAAAACCCTAAGTGAATGTGTAAAGACTTTTAGAATGACACAAGCTTTCCAAATGTTATTAAGTATTTGTACAAAATCCTTATTTTGTCCGAAATATTCATTTGTAGTCCATAGAGACCAAAAGAAATTGAAAAAACCTTATCATGGTTTAAGAAACTTCTATGATGAGAGAATATAAGTAGAGATTAGAACTAATGTTGTTTCTATTTTTAGTGAGGGGGTATGGGGGACCACTAGAAGGTATGCCCCCAGCTCCAAGGGAAAGGAAACACATGTGGGGACTTCGAAATGTATAAAAAAATGTCATTAAATACACAAAGTAAATGAAGGAAATTCAAGTGCAAATAAGTATAACTTTAAAACAATAATCAATTATCTTTTTAAACAATTCTATGAAACATAAATAGAGTTATCTCATTCTTGATTCCATAAAATGATAGAAAACATAGTTAATATTGGTATATTGATGGATATTTGATAAAAATTAGCAAGCACATAGTCTAAAATGGCAAACTACCCAAACTATGTGCTCAACTACTCACACCAGATAGCCTCAAAGATGATACAATAATACATAAATTCATAAATTAAAATATTTTGCTTCAAGGCTATATAAAATTTTGGAGTCTGATGGGGTTTTGTGTCATCATCATCACTGCCTTATAATACTCTATAATCTAATGGTATTCCAGCTAAGTGCATATACGGATTTGTAGTATTTTCCTTGTTGATTAGTGAAACCTCCTTAGGAACTACATTTTAGTGCCCTATAAACACTAAGGAGCCTTCATTGTATGAAGGTAAAGATTGTTATGCATAATTTTTATTTTTTCTTGTTCTCTTAGATGTAAGTGTGTTCCTCTCATTGGAGTGGATAAATAAGTGGGCCAATTCCTTTTAGTAGCAAAGGAATTGACAATATGAGATAAGAAATGTATAGTAGGCTTCCAGTATTAAGAATTATAGCTCGGACAGGAACTTACACACAGGTTCCATGTGAACGTGCGAGAAGTAGTTTGAGATATTTTTGAAAGGTAGTTCTATTTTTGAAAAGTGATTCTATTTTTGAAAAGTAAATTCTATTTTGTAATTCACTTTAGTTAAAAAGTGAAAGTCTCATTTTTAGCAGTTGAGTCTAAGAAGTGTGTTTCATGCACACATGACTTAGATTAGGGCGTTGCCTAACTGTTCTACGTTTTGGCCCTTTTTGCCGGAATCCGACGACATAAATCTGCACGAAATCACAATTTTCTGTTGTTTAAATTGAATTTCTGAATGCAGAAATGGATTCAGCGTGTTGAAAAATCCTTGGGCCACTCAGATTATACAGAATTAACCACTCAAATCTGCAGATCCAACAATTTCCTGCCGGATTTCGGGCAAAATTAAACAGAAAATATCCCTGGAAAAAGCCAAAATGTAGAACAATTAGACTATGGCCTTAGACTAGGAGTAATCTCAAAAATAGATTAGGGTTTTGGTCTCAGCTAAAACTATAAAGACAGGTCAAGATAGAAAATTCACACACACTTGAACACTTGAGCAGTTGAGCAGGTTGAGCAATAGAGAGGGAGAGAGACCAGGCAACCAGGAAAGAGACATTTCCGGTAGCAAATAGTCATGTGCAATAGTTCCATATAGTCGTACAAATAATGCCGTACGGTCCATGCAATCGTACTAATAGAGCCGTATTGACGTCTGTACAGTCCGTACTCTCCTAGTAGGTTGTTCCGCTCAGTTTGGGGTGATTTTGATAAGTGTGCAACTACTGGTTTTAAGTAGCTCGTGGAGGTTTCCTTGTAAGTTTTTCAAAGGAATGAAGAACTAGTTTTGAAGGAGTAATTATATGTGTTGTGTGAAATTAATTTTTATGCTTCCACTATTTAATTTCCAATTATTGTGTGATTAATGCTATGGTCTGAAATTTATTTTTGCAATAATTAAATTTAACAATCTACTTGTTTGATTGAGATCATAAGGACTTGTCACATAGGGCCTTAGTCACCGGGTTCGACGATTTTCAAGCATAAAATTCGAAATTCGTCGATTTTTATCCAATCCCGAATTTATTCGATGAAATTCGTCGAACTTCAAGCCGAATTTAATGCCGAACTTCAAGCCGAATTTAATGTCAAATTCGAACTTCAAGCCGAATTTAATGCCGAATTTAAACCTAACTAGGAAATTAAAGTTTTAAATTATCTAAATTTAAATTAAGTTTATATATATATATATATATATATATATATATATTATCTTTTCATATTTTAATGCTCATGCATTTAGTATCAGGTAAGAACATTATATATCTGTCATATTGAATTGTTAAATATTATATTAAATTCTAAAAGGTATATTATTTTTAATTTATTTTTTATAAATAAAGAATATAAAATGAGAGAAAATTATAAAAATAGAATATATATATATATATATATATATATATATATATATATATATATATATATATATATACACACATNTATAAAAATAGAATATATATATATATATATATATATATATATATATATATATATATATATATATACACACATTCCAACGAGAGGAATAAAACACTTCAGATTATTGGTCAAGTAAGTTGTCATTGACTTTTATATCAGTTTTGGCCATTCATAACACTCGAAAAATTCAAATATTTTCCAACATTACCGCCTTTGTAGCTTCTCTCAGTTCTTGATCTTGGCATTGAGAGAGAGTGATAGAGCTAGTTTTAAACTTAGTGGTGATCATGCTTCTAGTGGTTTTACTGCTCCTAGTGCTCTTGATGACATAGAGCTTATTGATGTAATAAGTAGGCCAGAGGAACATCAACACTGAAACTTGTGTTCATGTTCTAGTTTTTTTTTTGCATGCTCACTTTTGTAAAACTTTTTAATGTTATGTTTTATAACTTTCATTAACATGTTTTTAGATTTTTATCAGTATTGAATTTTATTATATATATTTTTTTATTTTTCAAATTTTGTAGTCTGTCGAACTTAATGCCAAATTTTATCCCCAAAATTTTGACTGTCGATTTTTTGTCGAACTTCAAGCTTGCCGAATTCGAACACGAACACGAACCAGGTGACTAAGCATAGGTCTTGGGGATTCTTCACATGGTATTAGAGCTTATTTCTCTGATTGAGATTCTCTAGGATTTGTAGTGGTAAATCAATTGCAGGGAAGAAGGACCATCAATGAGAGGGTTTCAAAGTTTTATTTTCAGATTTGGGAGTTTGTGCAATAGATCTCAGAGATGGCAACAACGTGCCTTAGGTTTGATGACATATTGGATGGTGCCTTGAATTTCTTATCATGGAAGGTGAGAGTTACACTCTTACTAGAAGAGAATGATCTCTAGGATATTTTCAAGAACGTTGTGACTCTGCCTACATATCCACAACAATTGGTAGCTCACAACAAGAGGGTAGTGAAGGCCAAGTGGATGATCTTGGATGCCATAAAGGATCATTTGATCCCTCAAGTATACGAGAAGAAGAGAGCAAAGGAGATGTTCGATGCCCCGGTTAGTCTCTATCAGAGTCAGAACATAAACATGAAGATGAGATTGCAGAACAAACGTAGATCCATAATGATGACCATATTAGACATAGTCACTAGTTACCTTATGAAGATCACACAGATTCGTGATCAACTTGCAACAATTGGGGAAAAGGTTGAAGATACATATCTAGTGAACATGGCACTGAATGGATTCCTAGCTTCATGGGAACCATTTGTCAAAGGTATTTGCGCTTAGGAAAACCTTCCTGACTTTGAGAGGCTTTGGGATGATTGTATTAAAGAGGAGACTCATATTGAGTCAAAGGATGACAAAAATGATGGTGAAGAGAACTTAGCTCTATTTGGTCAGTCAAATAAGGGTAGAGGTAAATGGCCCAACAAGGGTAAGGGAAAGAGTGAGGAGTCAACCTCACAGCCAGGAAAGAAGGACTTGAGTAAAATCAAGTGCTTCAGTTGTCATAAGAACGGTCTTTATGCATCACAATGTCTAGATAAGAAGAAGGGTAAAGGGAAGTAGCAATAGAAGCTGGTAGTAGCCTTTGCAAAAACTCAACTGAACGTGTTTGTTGCCAAGTTCGAGAATGATTTTTCATTGGTATCCTACCTTTCTACTAGCATGATTTCGAGGAATGCGTGGTATGTGGACAGTGAGGCATCTTGACATATGACATCAGCCCGATAGTTTTTTTCTAGTCTAAATAAGCAGGACTCGGGAGTACATGTTGAGCTTGGTGATGACGCCAAGTACCTAGTAGCAGGAGTTGGTACTATTCCCTTCCAACTCGAGTCAGGTAATTCTTTAGATTTTGACGATGTCTTGTTTGTCCTAGGTCTTAGGAAGAATTTGCTTTTGGTTTCGGCCATGGAGGATAAGGGCTTTGCAGTTGAGTTCAAGAACAAGCAAGTCCTCATCAGGCCAAAGGATTCTAGCCTAGATACAACTCAAATAATACGGGTTAGAGAAGGTAATTTGTATAGGTTGCAAGGTGAACTTGTTTGTAATGCCCCATCCTTATGGCTGTTATATATTTCCACTTATTGCTGTATTGTTCTAGTGATTATTTGGTCTAGGACTTCCATCAAACAGTTTGCTACCATGCTCTAATATCCCCGAAACAACCCTCTTATGATCGCTGTTATGTTCTAAAGTGATTGTTGGCTCAAGACTTTTGGCAAACACTTTGTTGATATACTCACAACCCACTGTCAAACCGCCCTTTTATGGCTGCTGTAGTGATTTAAGTGTACTTCTGGTTCATGGCTTTTGTCAAACACTTGGTCTGTTGGCCCAGATCCAATGTAAAATACACCTGTTTACTGCTGTTATGTTTGTGTGTGATAGCTGGTATGTTTTATGTTAACTGCCGGGTCAAGGTATTTTTCAAACAGTTTGTAACCAACCAATAATACCACTGTAAAATTACTTTCCTGCTGCTGTTATGTTCTTGTGTATGCTGATTTGGTTTTCTTATTGTGATTTGTAAATGGTGCACAATATTTTGGATGCCAGATAGACTCTTTATTGCATATGAAAAACATAAATTACAAGATGACATTAACTTCAACAATTCACTACACAACAATTAAACATATCAGATCTGATCTGATCTTTAGTAAATCTGACCTGTAACCAACATTGGGCAGCTATGGAAGTACATATCGGCCTCTCCAAGTGAGGTATGTCTCTCCCACAAAGTAGATCTGTCCACTACAGCAAACTCGGCCCCAATAGAAATGAATACAGCCTCCCCAGCCAAGGAAATGGCTGCTACAACAAGAAGTATGGCCTCCCAGCAAATATATAACTGCTACAGCAAGAGGTATGACCATCCCCAGCAAAGATATGCTGTTACAGCAGAAGTACGGCCTCCCCCAGCAAAGATATGGCTGCTACAACATAGGTACGACCTTCCCCAGCAAAGATATGGCTGCTACAACAAAAGTAAGGCCTTCCCCAGGATATGGCTGCTACAGCAAAGGTACAACCTCCCCCAACAAAGAGAAACTCGCCCCCCACACTAGATAACTCTGTCCACACAAGCAATTTGACCTGCACAAGAAGAATTCGGCCTCTTCCAAAGCACTGCAAACTTCAAAAATATACTTCGGTCTTCTCCCAAGAAATATGGCTTCCACAAAAGCCCAAACTACTGCAAAAGATGGATCAACCTCCTCAAGATGAATGCAAGTGGAAGATATGAATGATCTTCCCTATTAATGGCTAGGGTGGAATCTTTCACCACCAAAACCTGATCAGCTAGGGTGGAATCTTTCACCACCGAAACCAATCCATACAAGGGTTTCACTCCAAACCCCAAAGGCTCCAAGAGCTCTCCAGATCAATATCATAAGTAATCATCAACATAATGAGAGAATGAACTCTCATTGTACTTTTATACCCCTTTTCCTCTTTTTCCTTCAAGTGACTTTTTAATTTATCATTAGTATTTCCTCCAAAATCACTTTATTAATTTATTAAGCTTTTTTACTCCCATAAAGTGATTTATTTGACTTTAAAACATTTCTGGGCATTGGAAGTCACTTTTTTATCATCTCAACATTTAGGCTCTTCATCCCGGTTCCAATGAGCTATTACACCAAGGTACCCCTCTTAGATAATTTATTAAAATGACAACCTTAGTGCAATCCATTAAATAATGCTCGTTAATACTCCTAAATTATGGAAACGGTTGAAGTGTATCGAAATCAAAATCTGACTGCGCAGGTGTGATCTCTATGATGAAAGATGATAAGCGGACCTCTGAAAGAATCAGATAACTCCTCTAAACCCCCTAATCTTGTTGGTAACATCAAATCACCCCTTTGATCAAGCTGACACAAGCCCATAAAGTCATCTCCAACTGTAGAGCAAGGGAACCCAAAAATGGGGACATTACAGTCCTCCCTTCCCAAAGATTGCTTGTCTTCAAGCAATGCCATCACAACCCTATGATCAACAAGCTGAACCAAACTGAAACTGAGAATGATCCCAGGGTCCCAAACCAGCTTGAAAGAGGTGAAGCACCCTCGGCTCAAAGCATTGTCTAGCAAGGTGCTAACATGAGAGGCCACCTAAATACTACTGATAGGTAGAGCAATCATGCATTGCAAAAACTCGATTAACCCTTCAGAGAATGGCTCTTCTAGGGAACCAACCCAAAGCACCATATGAGAAAACTTCTGAA
The DNA here is from genome assembly GCA_009831015.1 of Picea engelmannii. NCBI lineage: Eukaryota > Viridiplantae > Streptophyta > Pinopsida > Pinales > Pinaceae > Picea > Picea engelmannii. The sequence continues at coordinate 323,572 of ML781684.1, read as the reverse complement.
TGAAGGACCGACTCTCCTCTCTCTATCAGTGACTGAACTGCCAAACCTTGTAATCCTAGGGTCCCAAGCTAATCTCAGAAAGAAACCACCATGCTGACGTTGCGCCACTCTGATCATAATTGTCTTCCCATCGTGCCCAAACTGCATTCTCCTCTCCTGGAATCCCAAGCTGAAATCCCTGTAAGGGATAAACCCACTACCACGAATCATATCCTACCAAGGCATCTCAGTGAAGTCAAAATATTCAATCCACTATTGGACTCGATCTTGGGTATTAGGAAAGAAAATTTGTCCCGCCCTATAGAATAAGTCTCAACATCTCCTCTCATGATAGTCCAAAAGTGAAACAGACCAATCACTGTCACAACTTTGCCAACCAATATCAAACTTTGAAGCGATGTATAAATCAGATGACTTCCCGGATCCCACAACCAAGTTAGAAGTCCATCATTCCCGATACCTATTGACTCCTGCCGTGCCACATTGATAACCAAAGGAATCCAAATAAACCAAGTTTTTGACCCCTATTTTTGTATGCAACCATCTGGTGGAAATAAGGTACTAGGAGTCAACTATGTGCCTGCTAATCTGCCCAACTCCTGCCCAAATGTACTGAGAAATGTGCTATCTTGATCACTGTCAATGTACTCAGGCAACCCATGGACTCTAAACACCTCCCTGAAAAACAACTCTGCCGCCCATACTCTGATGGACTCGCGAAGAAATGTGCCAACTTGGTGCACCAATCATCAATGATATAAATACAATCTTTGCCATACACCTCTGGTAGACATATGATGAAATCCGTCGACACACTCTCCCACTCCTGTTCTGGAATGATTATAGGCTGTGATAATCCTGTTGGATGGGTATGTTCTGACTTGTTCTGCTGACAAGTCATGCACTCACTCATATGTCTCAACACATCGTCCTCAAGGCCCTTCCATGAGAACCTCTCTTTGATTTGTTGGTAAGTCCCAAAGTACCCAAGATGCCCTACCAATGGCGCATCATGTATAGCCCTCATTATATCCTCCTTAAGTGTGGACTTAGGGACTAAGTATATGCTATCTCTGTAGTAGATAATGTCATCCACCACTATGTACCTGTTTTCTTGGATGTGACCATCCATCAACTCGCAAGCAAACCAATCCTTGGAATATTCCACCAGAAGGTGGGACTTCCAATCAACTAAAATTTCCGTGAGCCAATCCCATATGACCTGGATATTTTCTTGATGTACTTGCACACTCTTCTCTCTCATCCTGATTTGATGGTACCCCGAACGCAAGTCAATCTCCGAAAGGTATACTACACCATGTACCTCTTCCATCAACTCATCGGTCCTGGGTAAGCCAAATTCAATGGTATACTCGAGGCCAATGTCAGGGGGTCTCCTTGGAGGAATTTCCCCAACCCCTTGGTCACGCACATGTGTGCTGAAAAGAAATTGATGAGCATACCTCACCAAACAATCCTCAAGAAAAAAGGATGGGACATCGTTATGACCCAACATACTGTCCTCACCAGAATCCATCTCCTCATACAGATTATCAATAACAATCTTTGCATCATCACGGTATATCACTGTATACCACTGTATACCTCTGTATCATTCTGCTCCCCTTTAATCTTATCCTGCGCATCCACTCCACTAGTGTCACATGAACTTGGATCCCAGATTGATGTGTACACATCTGTAATATACCCATTCCCCCAATCAACGGATGCATACACTTCCCTGCCAGCTGGTCCACAAGGTATATGCTCAACTATCACATCTGTAGCTATGACTTGAGCCTTCATTGGGGTCTCCAAAAGAGGTGACTCATGATCCCCATGATGCAAACTATGTGTATAATCAGAAATTTCTGAATCATACCTCTCTTCAAGTCACTGCAAATCTGAATGCCCCTCGTGCTTGACCATCCCAAGAGCCTCTTCCCCCAAATCCTGAGTACCACTAACACCCTCCTATGTTATGGCTGCCATAGATATTCGAGTCTTTGCTGATGAAGAATGTGCCAAACTCAACTCCACACAAGGCCCATCATAATCATCATGTGTGCAATCAACATGCCGATCATAAGCACTAGTGTTATCAGCTTCATAGGATAGCTTTAATGGTGAATTGAGGGTTGATGTTTTGTCAACCCCATTGCACACTTTCTCAACTTGAGTAGATGCATGCATTTCCAAGAAGTCATCCCGGGGTTATGTCAAATTTCCGTCATGAGATGAGGCATCCCCATCACCAACCACTTCAGATTTGAAGTCTTCTTTTTTCTTCCCAACTAATAAGTGATGCTTCAACAACTTAGAATGCTCTAACAATGTTGCTAGATTCTTCTGACTTTCTTGAGAAGCTTGCAACAATTCTGCCAAGAGTTCCTGTATTGTCTTCATCTACTGTATGTGATGTAGTCCTCTTCACCCGGAGTCATAAAAAAAACATGTAATACACAGGCTGACAGAAATACCAGCTCTGATACCATTGTAATGTCCCTCCTTATGGCTGTTATATATTTCCGCTTACTGCTGTATTGTTCTAGTGATTATTTGGTCTAGGATTTCTGTCAAACAGTTTACTACCATGCTCTAATATCCCCGAAACAACCCTCTTATGATTGCTGTTATGTTCTAAAGTGATCGCCGGCTCAAGAATTTTTGCAAACACTTTGTTGATATACTCACAACCCACTGTCAAACCCCCCTTTTATGGCTGCTGTAGTGATTTAAGTGTACTTCTGGTTCATGGCTTTTGTCAAACACTTGGTCTGTAGGCCCAGATCCAATGTAAAATACACCTGTTTACTCCTGTTATGTTTGTGTGTGATAGCTGGTATGTTTTATGTTAACTGCTGGGTCAAGACTTTCTTCAACATTTTGTAACCAACCAATAATACCATTGTAAAATTACTTTCCTGCTGCTGTTATGTTCTTGTGTCAAGCTGCTCCAACACAAAGGCAACAGGGCCGCTCCCTCACAAATAAGGAGAACACAGCTACATCAGAGTAAAAGAAAGCTGCTCCAACACAAAGGCAACAGGGCCGCTCCCTCACAAACAAGGAGAACACAGCTACAGCTGAGAAACAAGAGGCTCCTTCAACTTCAAATATCAACAGCAGGTTAAGAGGACGGGCCACCATCAACAGCAAATCAAACTGAGGCCGCAGACTTAGAGAGTCCCTCCATGCTATCACAAGAATGATTATTATTAGGTGTAGGAGGGGGGTTCTTTAAATAGTAGATAGGGCAAGGTTAGGGCTAGGTTAGGGCAACTTTAGGGCAAGGTTAAGTGACATTAAAAGTCACATGTTTAAATTAAAAATTTAAACATGTGTCAAATATTAATGTTTAACTTTAGAATCATAACCCCTAAATAAATCAACAAAACCCAAAACAAATAACTAAGGGGGTTTGCAAGGTGGCTTTACTCATTCCTTTAAATCATATGGTGAACCTATTACTTTATCATCACTGCATATGGGACTTTATCCCTCTTGTGGTTATGTCCTTCTTCAAGGAAGGTCATGTACCATCAAGTACTTGATTAAAATCAAGTAGCCCC
>ML781684.1:286278-304102 GCA_009831015.1 Picea engelmannii | reverse complement strand
AACACATCTAGGGACTTATAACAGTTTGGTCCCAGACCAAGAACCCCAATCATATACTGGGGGCCCTAAGAAGGGTCTTTTGCCATGGCACTGACTGTTTGGTCCCAGACCAAATACCCCAGGAGTGCACTGGGGGCCCTAGATCTCAGCTAGGGTCTTGGCCATCCTCCAAGAGAATGGCTCTCACAGCTGCTTATAAATTTAACAAAATGGATGCTACAACAAGAAGTATGGCCTCCCAACAAAGATATAGCTGCTACAGCAAGAGGTACAACTTTCCCCAGCAAAGATATGGCCGTTACAGCAGAAGTACAGCCTCCCCAACAAAGATATGGCTGCTACAGCAAAAGTTTGGCCTCCCCCAGCAAAGATATGGCTGCTACAATAAAGGTACGGCCTCCCCCAACAAAGAGAAACTCGGCCTGCATGCAAAACGTGACCCCCACACTAGATAACTCGGTCCACACACGCAACTCGACCTCCACAAGAAGAATTCAGCCTCTTCTAATGCACTACAAACTTCATAAATATACTTCGGTCTTCTCCCAAGAAATATGGCTTCCACAAAAGCCTAAACTACTGCAAAAGATGGATGAACCTCCTCAAGATGAATGCTAGTAGAAGATCTGAATGATCTCCCCTCCTAATGGCTAGGGTGGAATCTTTCACCACCGAAACCTGATTAGCTCGGGTGAAATCTTTCACCTCCGAAACCAATCCATACAAGGGTTTCACTCCAAACCCCAAAGGCTCCAAGAGCTCTCCAAATCAATATCAGAAATAATCTTCAACATAATGAGAGAATGAACTCTCATTGTACTTTTATACCCCTTTTCCTCTTTTCCCCTCAAACGACTTTTTAATTTATATTTAGCATTTCCTCGAAAATTACTTTATTAATTTATTAAGTCTTTTTACTCCAAAAGTGATTTATTTGACTTTAAAGCATTTATGGACAGTCGAAGTCACTTTTTTTATCATCTCAACTTTTTTATCTCTTCATCCTGGTTCCAACGAGCTATTACACCAAGGTATCCCTTTTAGATAATTTATTAAAATGACAACCTTAGTGCAATCCATTAAATAATGTTCATTAATATTCCCAAATTATGGGAACAATCGAAATGCATCAGAATCGAACTTTGACTGCGCAGGTGTGATCTTGATGATGAAAGATGATAAACTGACCTTTGAAAGCATCATATAACTCCTCTAAACCCCCTGAGCTCGCTGGTAACATCAAATCACCCCTTTGATCAAGTCGACACAAGCCCATAAAGTCATCTCCAATTGTAGAGCAAGGGAACCCAAAAATGGGGACATTACATTGTTCGAGCCTTGGTGCATAACAATGACAACTTGTGTGAGTTGTGGCACCTACATCACGGGGCGTTGCCTATTCTTGGGGACATAGTCACAGGTTTTCTAGAGTTTATTATTGAGCAACATGGTGTATGCAGAGGGTGCATGCTTGGCAAGCATGTCAAGGCTGCTTTCCCAAGTAGTGAGCATGGGTCTAAGGGGATTTTAGACCAAGTACATTCAGATGTTTGTGGATCGATGTCAGTCGCATCAATAACAAAAAACATGTATTATGTTTCCTTTATTGATGATTTCTCTTACAAGATTTGGATCTACTTCTTAAAGACCAAGGATGAGGTCTTTAGTAGGTTTAAGGAGTTCAAAGCTCTAGTTGAAAACCAGACAGGGAAGAAGATCAAAGTCTTGAGATCGGACAATGGGGGAGAGTATACCTCCAAGGAGTTTGAGGGTTTTTTCAAGGCGACAGGAATCAAGAGAGAGAGTTGACAGTTTTGTACAACCCACAACAGAATGAGGTTGCAGAGCGGAAGGATCGTTCCATCATAGGGGCTGCTAAAGCCATGATACATGACCATGACTTGCCCATGTTTCTTTGGGTAGAGGCATGTAACACAATAGTTTACATTCAAAACCATGTCCTCATAAGATCTTGGAGGAAAAAACACCAGAGGAGACATTGAGTCATTTTCGCATCTTTGGTTGTCCAGTTTATATCCATGTGCCAGTAGAGAAGAGGACCAAGTTGGAGCCCTCTATCAGGAAGGGTTTATTTGTGGGTTACAATGAGACTTCAAAGGCTTACAAGGTCTATATTCCAGAGCAGAGGAAGACAATAGTAAGTAGGGTTGTAAAGTTTGGGGAAGACTTTGCATCCAGGAAGTCTCATGAGCCTACTCGAGTGGCAGAGGATGAGGAGTAGGAAGCTACTAAGGTTGAGTTAGGGTCACCAATGATTTCCAGGGTAGTACACCAACCTTCAGGTGAACAGGGGGAGATAGGAGCCCCTTCCACTTCTGTCAGGAGATCTCAATGGTTCAGTCAAGACATTGAGGGATGCTCAGGAGCATGATGAGACTCCTAGGAGCACATTCAGAGAGAGAAAACGTCCGAAGAAGTTTCCAGACTATATGGCATTGATGAGAAACATTCTAGATTCTGAGCCTTCCACTTTTCAGGAGGCAACAGACCAACAGGTATGGCGGTATGCCATGGTGGAGGAGTATACCTCCATCATGAAGAATGATGTTTGGGACATAGTGCCAAGATCGGAGGGGAAGTCAATTGTGAGTTCTAGTTGGCTTTACAAGATCAAACATCCTATAGATGGCAACATTGAGAAGTTCAAAGTGAGGTTTGTGGCGAGAGGGTTTTCCTAGAGAGAGGGAGTGGACTATGAGGAGACATTTGCTCTAGTCGCCAGGTATACTTCCATTAGAGCAGTTATGCCCTTGGTTTCATTTATGGGATGGAGGATACTTAGATGGATGTGGAGACAAATTTCCTTAATGGGATCATTGAAGAAGAAGTGTACCACCAGTGTATATAGAGCAACCTCAGGGCTTTGAGGTAAGTGGGAAGAAGTCCCATGTGTGCAAGCTTAAGAAAGCCTTGTATGGACTCGAGTAAGCACCGAGAACATGGGGCACCGAGAACGTGGTATTTTAGGATCGATGGATACCTACAGAGTATGGGCTTCACCAAAAGTGAAGCAGATCCTAACTTATATTATATATTTGTTTAGATTGATCTACTCATCTTGGTGCTGTATGTAGATGAATTGTTTCTGAAAGGTGTAGAGAAGCTCATTGTAGAGTGCAAAGCAGACATGGTAGGTGAGTTCGGACATTGGCATGATGCATTGCTTCTTGGGATTGGAGGTTTGGCAGAGATCAGGGCAGATTTTCCCTGGGCAGGGTAAGTATACAGTTCAAATCCTAAAGAGGTTTCAGATGGAGGATCGCAAACTTATGGCAACACCCATGATCATTAATCTGAAGAAGGTGATAACTTCAGATTCAGAGTTGTGGATCCCATGTTGTACATGCAGCTGATAAGTTCTTTGATGTATTTGGCCAACACTAGACTAGATATATGTTTTGCAGTGAACACCTTGAGTTAGTTCATGGTGGAGCCAAGGCAATGTTAGAATATAATGGATGTGCTCGTTTAACCATAGACAATATAGCAATATTGTCACCCAACCATAGGCCGAAGCCACCCCCGAGCACCTTAACCTTGACAAAGAATCATTCCGGAAGCAAACCCTAGACTGGATAGCCAAACAAAGGTGGCGCACCTTTCTCCAAGGATAGCGCACCAAGCAAGAGTAACAAAAGTTGATCAGAGAGTCCAAACCATAACCAAGAGAGAGTCCAAGCCAAAATCGAAATCTTCTAGTTGCAGCAGCTGCAACAACAACTCTCCTCCAAACTTGCGCACAAACTACTCAAGTGCAGTGTGCACAAGTGCTGCTTCTGTAGTTCTGAGAATATTGCCTAGAATGAAGACTAACCTCCTGTATTTATACTAATTCTGGCAAACTACTTGGGCCGACTTCTCATTCTGGGTACTAATTCTTTAGTATATAACATTTCCTTTAGCCGACTTCTTCTCTTGGAGGCTAATAACCTAATACAAGTCATTCTCTTGAGCCGACTTGTCTTCTAGGGTTATTAACCAATTGATTAGGGTTTCTTCTTACTTCCCGGAATATTCTATTCTTGTCAAGTTTACACGTGGAGGTAAATACCTCTCGTAGCTACCATAATATCAACACTCCCTCCTAGCTAGGGAGGTATTGAAGGTAATGGTCTTGAGCACAAACATACCATTCATTCGGTAGCATCAACATAGTCGTATAGACTATCTCATGATTAGATCATGAGCACCATCATCACTATCAGTTTCATCAACTGCATCATCTCTCGAAACCATACTCCATCTGAGTAATCAGACATGATGCTGGATAAGTCACTCACTCCACAGAGTGACACAAGAACCATTCTTCTAATCCGGACATATGTCCTAGAACAATAAATGTCCTGGACCATTTTCTATCTGGGGAATCTCTGTGCATTGATCATCCATCTAGCTGATAATCATTTCCAACACTACTGATAGTCTTCAAGGCAATCAAAATAATGTCATTCAATAGAACACAACTGTGTCTATCCATAGTAGTACACAACTACAATCCAGTGGTACACTACCACACCAAGTAGCACACAGATACTTGATCAGTGACATATAGTCACAATCAGTGGAACACATCCACCATAGTAGCATACATCTACTGTCCAGAGACATACAGTATCCATAACAATCATATCATCTGATATCAACCTACACAGAAAACATTGTTATGATATAAATTGAATCATCTGGGCCATTCTTCCACTCACATCTGTGAGATCTAGAAGAGCATCTGCCCTCAGAAGGTAAAACATCAACGATGAGCTATATGGACTATTCTTCTCAAGCAAGGAAGAATAACTGTCCCGATTTTTGAGCCTGGACCATTCACCTATCTGGGCCATTCCTCCGGCACTAAACAAAGTGCAACCTGGAGAGAATGAGTCTGCCCTAGGGAATGCCTATCCCTGATTGCTAAACCTGGACCATTCACTGGGCCATTCCTCCGGCACTAAACAAAGTGCAACCTGGAGAGAATGAATCTGCCCTAGGGAATGACTGTCCGGACCATTTCCTAAGGAAATGACTATCCTGCACCAACCTCCAAAACGAACCATTCTTCGAAACTGTTCACAACTGTGAGCTTCGAAAGAATGACTGTCCGACGAGGCGGACCAGTCTTCTTGACCACTACTGAAAGTGACCGTCAAGAAGAGAGATTGTCCTAGATCATTCCCCCACACTGGCCACAAGGGGAATCGCTGTCTATGGTACATCAACAATCCATCGAACCATTTTCATTACGAAAATGACCGTTCGATCTGGACCATTTTCCGAACTGGAAAATGCCTGTCCGTCAGAAATCTCAAACCACTTTCCAAACTGGAAAGGAACTGCTCATCCTGGACCATTTTTTGAACAGAAAAATGAATGTCCATAAATTAATAACACATCAGTGCTCCCTCCCAACCTTGATCCGGATTATTTTTGGCACGAAATGAGAGCGGAGATATAATAAAGAAATGCACAGAGATATCGCAGATATTCAATAATATAACAGAAATGTATCAAAGATGCAACCATAAACACAGATATACAATAATACACGATTTCTATTAATGAAAGAAATGTACAGAGACTGTAAAAATACAGACTGAAAGACTCGCTAGAATGGTGACAACTTATTTTTGAGAAGAGATGTGATGGCTACTCTCATTCGTAAGAAGATGATTACAATGAGGCTCTGAAGGCCTTTTTACAATAAATAGGAATGCCAAAAACCCTAGACATCTAAAAACCTAACCCTTAGGAGATGAAGCGCCAAAAGTCATGTGGGCCCCGTTTGGGTAAGTTAGTACATCAACTTCCCGGGGTCGTAACTTTTGCATACGATCTCCGTTTTAGGCGTATGATAGCTCGTTGGAAAGGTATCGTCGAGGAGATTCATTTTGGGGGCTCAATCATGCTTTCGACTATCATTGAGAAGCTCAATCTCGAAAAACCTTCATTTAGGCCCTCAAAATAGCCACAAAAGTTAAAATTGTTAAAAATAGTAAATTGCCAAAATTGTCAGAAAACTGTTTTGAGCCAGTTGGAAAAGGTGGGTGGCCACCGATATCCACCTGGATCAAACCTGGGAGTCATCTCTTCCCTTTTCAATAAGGAAGTCTTCTCCACGAGCTCCAGCTTGAGTACACAAACTATTTCATCTTGGATAGAGGCTTTACCAAAATGTCTGCTTATCTGCTCATCTGTGGAGATATATATTGGAGAACCACTTTCTCTTTTTTGGACTTCATCATGGAGAATGTAATGCTTGATCTCAATGTACTTCAGTCTTTTTGGAATACTGGTTTTTTGAAGGCTTCATATAGCTCTGATCATTACAGTATATCATAGTTGAATTTTTCTCTTTTGTTTCCTGCCAGCTCATAACATCGTTGCAAGGATCAAACTGGAACATATCCATGTGGTACTTCTTTTGTCATCATGAGAGTTTGTCATGGATTAGCAATCCATCATCTTGGACTTGATACAATATCTCTATTATAGAAAGTTTTCACCACGCTTCTATTGTGCATTGGAGGCTCTCCACCAAGTTGTCTTTTTCCATTTGCATACAAGAGTCTCTTTCTGGTATACCTCAAAACCTTGAGGTTGCTATACACTTCTTTGTTTGATTATTCTGTTGAGGAGAACAGTCTTTGCATTCATTTGATGTAAACTCCAACCCATGGATATTGCGGACGATACAATGGCTCATGTAGAGGTATGTCTGGTTTACTGGATCAAGCAATCATCATATTCTTCTCCCTTCATATGGGAGAACCTCTAGTTCTGGATCTCGCAATGCTTACATTCATAAGTCTTCCATACACTGTTCTTCATCAGTTCCTCTGCTTGATTGCTTTTAGTGAGTTTAGATCAGGCTGGTAGTCTTGTGATTCTCAATACAATGACTAGTTGTTCTGGCTTTTCCTTCTCTCTTGGAATCTTCATGTTCTTCCTCATGTTTTTCTTTAGCTCTTAGGTCCATGGAGTTTTCTATAGATTCCATGCCCTGAAGATTCCAACTTCTTTCATCATAGGATCATGGATGTGGATGGACAACCAGGGATACTTTAAGGCTTCTTTTCGAAGAAGACTTCTTCTAAAGTCAAACTGAACACGTGCTGCTTTTCATGGTTGCTACCATGGATAGATACTTCATCATCTTTAATGGATCATATAATTTAGGATTAACTCCCTCCTAATCCTTGCTTTATGCATGAATGCATGCTCTTCTTTTGGAAATATATAATCAGCTCCCTCCATCTAACAGAGTCCACGCTTCCGTCTGCATCCTTATTGCCTTCTGCAAAGTGTCATAAGTCTTTTTCCAATTTTCTCTTTGATTGCTGACTTATTTCTGTCTTTACTTCTTCTAGGTTTCTTCAAGATTGATTTTGATTTCGGCTTATCTTGCAGCTATTACTTATGTAATAACTTCCACATGAATTGTTACCAGGGGTTTTTGATGTACTTCATCCTTTCATGTGTATTGCCTAGATTGTAGTGATTGTGATAGCAATCCTTATCTTGTTGTTCTTCCATAGGTATAGTTTCTCTTTGAACATATTATCTTCTAAGAAATAGATATGCAAGATATGTACAGAAAACATGATATGTACAAGAACTATGAAGAGTATTGTTACCTTGTCTTAGAAGAAGAAGTCTGTTTTGTCCCGCTTGGCTTTCTTTGAGGGTTCCCTTTCTTCGGCAACTGATGCTTCATGTGTTTCCTTCATTTTCTTTAACTCGGGACAATGATTCTTGTAGTGACCATATTTTTGATAATTGAAGCATTGTATTTTTGACATATCTTTCTCTTGATTTGGTTTCTTCCTTGAGCCAAACTTCCTTTTGTTCTTGAAATTCTTGAATCTTGTTGTGAAGGCTTGATCATCGTATTTCTTTTGCACCAATCCTTGATTCTTCTTGTGCATAGCAAGTCCAAATTTCTTCAAATGTAGGATACTCCTTCCTTGTGTTCATGCTTACGGCAAATGCATCCCATGTCTTGGGAAGACCGTTGAGTACTATATTTACCAGTTCCTTCTCTAAAATGATTTCTTCAATAGCTTGTAATTGATCTCTTAACTGAGAGATTCTCACAAAGTATGATGTTATGCTGTCATCATCATTCATCTTCATGTCACATAACTCATTCTTCAGACTCATTACTTGTTCAATGTTTCTGATTGAGAAGAGGTTTGTTAGGGCATTGTACATCTTCTTAGATGAATCAAGATGGGAGATGTAGGGTATCAAGTGGTCTTTTATAGAATCCACTATGATACTCATGTCATTGATGTCATTATATTTGAACTTCTCCATAACTGCAACGTTCTGCGGTTCCTTCTCTTTTCCTTCTTCAAACTTTGGTTCCACAATCTTTCCTTTCATGATATCCAACACTTTATTCTTGGCAAGGATGATATCAATCCTTGTCTTCCATGCTCTCAAGTTAGAAGCCCCTTCTAACTTGTTTTTTGACTTCATAGAGTAAGTCATGGCTGCTTTGAATTGGTCAACCCTAGATTTGACCAAAAACTCAAACTTGACGTCTTAGCTTGCTGAGAGTACCGGGGGATGCGCTAGGCTAGGGCGCACTAGTCTATCCGGAAATTAGGTCAATCCCTTCACTCAAGGTGCTTCAACGAGAGGGTTAGGGTTTCGTTGCTACAACAAAAACTAGCTGCAACTGCAACTGCAACTAAGCAAATCCTCCCAATCTATCTTCCAGCGGTTAGACTGTCCGAAGATAGTGTGGGCCCATAACTTGTTAGAACATAATGGATGTGCTCGTTTAACCATAGACAATATAGCAATATTGTCACCCAACCATAGGCCGAAGCCACCCCCGAGCACCTTAACCTTGACAGAGAATCATTCCGGAAGCAAACCCTAGACTGGATAGACAAACAAAGGTGGCGCACCTTTCTCCAAGGATAGCGCACCAAGCAAGAGAAACAAAAGCTGATTAGAGAGTCCAAGCCAAAACCGAAATCTTCTAGTTGTAGCAGCTGCAACAACAACTCTTCTCCAAACTTGCGCACAAACTGCCCAACTGTAGTGCGCACAAGTGCTGCTTCTGCAGTTTTGAGAATACTGCCTAGAATGAAGACTGGCCTCTTGTATTTATACTAATTTTGGCAGACTGCCTGAGCCAACTTCTCATTCTGGGTACTAATTCTTTAGTATAAAACATTTCCTTTAGCCGACTTCTTCTCTTGGAGGCTAATAACCTAATACAAGTCATTCTCTTGAGGTGACTTGTCTTCTAAGGTTATTAACCAATTAATTAGGGTTTCTTCTTGCTTCCCGGAATATTCTATTCTTGTCAGGTTTACATGTGGAGGTAAATACCTCCCACAGCTACCATAATATCAACAGGCCAGAGCATTGGTTAGCAACAAAACATGTGCTTAGGTATTTGAGGGTCACAATGAAGTATGGTTTGAGATATCTTAGAGATGGTGAAGTGAAGTTGCAGGGGTATATAGACTCAAATTGCGTAGGTAGTGCAATAGATCGGAAGAGCACCTCAGGGTGTTGCTTGGGATCAACGATGATATCCTGATTCAACAGGAAGCAAACTTCTGTGGCACTTAGCTCAGCAGAGGCAAAATACATGGCAACTAGTACGACTAGTTGTGAGGCCATATGGCTTCGCAAATTCATTGCAGGATTGTTTGATCAGGAGTTGGATCCCACAATCATTTACTGTGATAATTAGAGTTGTATCAAACTCTCTAAGAATCTAGTGTTTCATGATAGGTCCAAGCATATAGAGATCACTTCATACGAGACAACGTTCAGAAGGGAGCAGTGAAGATCCAGTTTATTCCCACGGATCAACAAGGAGCTGATATTTTGACAAAGCCCTTAGCAAAAGGGAAGTTTGAGGCATTCAAAGACAAACTTGAATTGGCGCAAAATTCCTTCCTCACTAAGAGGGAGTTTTGAGAATTATAGCTGGGACATGAACTTCCGCACAAGTTGCATGTAAACGTGTGGGATATTTTTGAAAAGTGATTCTATCTTCGAAAAGTAAATTCTATTTTGTAATTCACTTTAGTTAAAAAGTGAAAGCCTTATTTTTAGCAATTGAGTCTAAAAAGTGTATTTCATGCATGCATGTCTTAGACTAGGAGTAATCTCAAAAATAGATTAGGGTTTTGGTCTCAGCTAAAACTATAAAGACAGATCAAGATAGAGAGTTCACACACACTTGAACAGTTGAGTAGGTTGAGTGACAGAGAGGAAGTGAAAGTAGGCAACCAAGAAAAAGACATTTTTGGCAGCACGTAGTCTCATGCAGTAGTTTTGTACAGTCATACGGATAGTGCTGTACGGATCCGTACAGTCGTATGGACAGAGCTCCATCGATGTTCGTACAGTCCATACAGACAGGCCATACTCTTCCAACGTGTTGTTTTGCTTAGTTTGGGGTGATTTTGATAACCTTGCAACTGCTGGTTTTAAGCAGCTTGTGTAGGTTTCCTTGTAAGTTTTTCAAAGGAATGAAAAACTAGTTTTGAAGGAGTAATTACTTGTGTTGTGTGAAATTATTTTCTATGCTTTCGCTATTTAATTTCCAACTATCCTGTGATTAATGCCACGATCTAAAATTTATTTCTGCAATAATTAAATTTAGCAATCTATTTGTTTGATTGAGATCATAAGGACTTTAGTCACCTAGGGCTTGGCGAATTTTCACATTCAAAACTTTTAAGATTTCCCCCCTTGCATCCACTACCATCCAATGGGTTTCACCTGTGATATATGTCTCATATCCTTCATCACAACAATAGTGTAAGTGGGGCTAATGAGCTCTACAAATTCTAGAAATTGTTGTCAAGTAATCCTAGCTTCATAAACACGAAGGTTATTTAACACAACATTGATAAACCCTTCTTTCACTATAGGATCCTCTATCGATGCAACTTTGTTTGGCCTCTTCAAGCAACCACTTGGCATTAAGTTGATAAGCAACCATATAAAGAAGGATGTTTAACTTGTTTTACCTTTTGTCTTCTCTACAACTTTTGGAGATCTTTGAAAAAGTCCAAAGAGGGTGTTGGCCCCTTCATTTTTAGTTGAGACATGATGGTGCAATGTTATTAGCATTGGTTGACCTCAAAAGTCAAAACCAGACTAGAACTGTTAAAACATTGAAAACAAAAACCCATCAACCAAAAAATACATAAATATTTTAATTTTGATTAAAGAATTATATTCATCTACATCCATGTGAATCCAAACCTTTAGACACAAATATGCAAACTTTGAGCAAACCTTTGATCGTGTGAGAGAGTTGTGAGGACCCAACAACAAGTGCTGTAGACTTTTGGGTCAAGAATACATTGGAATCTTATGTTGTGGAGTTTGCAGTATGTTAATGATTGCAACTTGATGAGCCATCCTCCACATCGTTCTCCTCTGGACTGAGTTGAGACATCTGTGAGAGAGCCCATGTGTTGGGTGTGCCCATGTGATGGGTGTACGTCAGACTCTGGACTGAGTTGTGATGACGTGTGGTCTCTTGTTTACTCCTTTGGACTGAGTTGAGATGACTTGAGATGGTCTCCTACCTTGTACTCCTCTGGACTGAGTTGAGTCGGCTTGAGATGGTCTCCTGCCTTGTACTCCTATGGACTTAGTTGAGTCGGCATGAGATGGTTCTCCAGATGGTACTCCTGTGGACTCAGTTGAGTAATCTGTTGAGTGTGACGTCCCTGTGGGTGAGCACAGGTGGACGTGTCCCTAGTGGCTCAACACTAGAGGATGTGTGAATCCCTTGCTATATTTTCTGAGAGTAAGATTTGTTGTAACCCTAATTTATGTTGTGAAGGGTACAAGTCGGCCCCACCATGTGAAAGATAATTAATATTGTATAAAGATTAATTATATTTTTGAGTTATAGAAGTCGGCCCTATTGTGCCAATAGACACACCTATTGCTATGTCAGGTTTTGTATAAATAAGAGTAGATCCCCATTGTGGATCTCACTCACTCACTTGTCATCTCAAAATTTCAGACCTACTTGTACGGTTGAAGTGTGCACTTCTCTTGGGCGCTAGTTTCAAGGTTGTAGAGCACCCTCTTATGTGCATCTAGGGTTTATGGTGTGGGGGATCTTCTCTTGACTCTATAGCAAAGGATTGCTGGGTTTTTCCCTTGATTGAGAAGGGTTTTCCCAGGATAAACTCTTGTGTTCTTGTGCACGGTTATTCTTCTTGTGATCTTGGTTATTGTAGCACTTGTGTATGGTATTGCTGCATTGTTTATGGTTCAAGTACATGCTAAATTGAAATAAACCACATGTGCATGACCTAAGCATTAAAAATCAACATGGTATCAGAGCAGAGTTCCTGAAGAGACCATTGCACAAGCCATTGAAGAAGCCAACTGTCACCTCCTTGCTGCAATTGCAAAAACGACTCCCCTTCTTTTGCTAGTTTTTGCACTTTACATTGGAACGTTGAGGCTAATTTTTGCATAGGAGTATACAACCTCCTTCATCGCACCTCCAGAGACTCTTAGATTGCAAATCGGAGAACTTTTGATTTTTGGCGCTAGGGTTTCCGTAATTTTTTGCAGAATTTTGGTTTTAGGGTTTCTGCAAAACGTTGAGGCACTTTTGCAAGCTTACTAGTGTTCCATTAACCCTCTAGGGCTTCTTGTTGGCAGTCATAAGTCCAATGAATTTCTTCTTGAAGGAACGCTAGGGTTTCTAACCCTAGCCGTTAGGGTTTGTGAAGAATCTACAAGAAATGATGAATAGAACTTTGGTGGAAGATAGGCTTGATGGATCAAGCAACTTCATCTCTTGGAAATCAAGACTACAAATCACTCTAGAAGAGAGTGACCTATTGAGCTTGATAGAAAAGACTCTACCAGAAACAACAACCGATGAAGAGAAGGCTGATTGGAAGGAAGACGATGTCAAAGCAAGGAAGATAATTATCTATTTAGTAAGAGATCACCTACTACCTCGTATTGCCACCTTGAAGACAACTTATGAGATGTTTAATGCATTGAAAAAGATGTTTGAGAGCAATAACACAATCAGAGCTCTTACATTGAAGAACCAACTTCAACATATCAAGATGACGAAAGCTGACACCATTGCCACCATCTTCATGAAAATCTCAGAGATCGAAGATCAGCTAGGTGCCATTGGAGAGACCATATCAGAGAGAGCTTGTCATGACTACTCTTAATGCTCTTCCAAGATATTGGGAACCATTTCTTCAAAGTATTAGTGGTAGAGCAGATCTACCTCAGTTTGATCGTCTATGGACAGACTGCACTCAGGAGGAAACAAGACTTATAGCCAGAGGAGTGCAAGACTCCCATCTTGATGACAATCAAGCCCTTGCTTCTCATCCAAGGAAAGGCAAGAGAAGAAATAGAAGAAGTTTCAGCAAAGCATTTAAATACAAGAAAACTTCAGCAGCTCCAAGTCATGAACACAGAAAAGACAACTCAAGGATTCAGTGTTTTAGATGTGACAAGTATGGACACATTGCAAGAAATTGTCCTACCAGGA
Source organism: Picea engelmannii (assembly GCA_009831015.1). NCBI lineage: Eukaryota > Viridiplantae > Streptophyta > Pinopsida > Pinales > Pinaceae > Picea > Picea engelmannii. The sequence continues at coordinate 290,550 of ML781684.1, read as the reverse complement.
AGAAAGGAAGACAACTTGCATCCACTGCCGATGTTGATCCAGAACCACATCAGAGAGATGAAGACATAAAATATGAAGCGTTCTTCTTCATATCAACACTCTCAGGTACGGTTCCTACAGATAGTGATATTTGGTTAATTGACAGTGGTGCTTCCAGAAACATGACTGGATATAGAGATCAACTCACTGATCTTGTTGAGAAAGAGTCCCGTCTACATGTTGTACTTTGTGATAATGTCAGATATACTGTGAAGGGAGTTGGAACTTCTACTTTCCAACTAGATTCTGACATACCCCTTCAGTTGAGTGAGGTACTGTATGTACTTGGGATGAAAAGAAACCTTGTCTCTGTTTCTGCCTTAGAGGATAAATGCTACAAGATTACTTTCTCTAAAGGGAAAGTTCTTGCATGGCACAAGAACTCACATACGGATTTTGCCCGAGTGATTGGTGTTCAAGAAAACAACTTGTACAAATTGACTGTACGATCAGTCCAGGCCCTGTTACATGATACTATCAGCTTGAGTGAGCTATGGCATAGGAGACTTGCTCATTTACATTATAGAGCCCTTCCCGCTCTAGGGAATATGATAACAGGCCTTCCAGAGATACATATTGAGCATGATGGCATTTGCAGAGGTTGTGCTCTTGGCAAGAATGTCAAGGGGTCCTTCTTGAGCAGTGACAGTGGATCTAAGGGGATCTTGGACTTGATACATTCAGATGTTTGTGGACCTATGAATGTTGCTTCCTTGAGCAGATATTTGTACTATGTGCTCTTCATCGATGATCACTCTCGGAAGACGTGGATTTACTTCTTAAAGACCAAGGATGGAGTCCTTGTGAGATTTCAAGAGTTTAAAGCTCAGGTTGAGAACCCGACCGTGAGGAGGATCAAGGTGCTGAGATCAGATAATGGAGGAGAGTATACCTCCAGGGATTTCAGTAATTTCTGTATTGAGATAGGGATCAAGAGGGAGTACACTGTTCCATATAACCCTCAGCAGAATGGGTTTGCAGAGAGGAAGAACAGAACCATTATTGAGGCAACCAAAGCGATGATACATGATCATAATCTACCTATGATTCTGTGGGCAGAGGCATTCATGACAGCTGTGTATGTTCAAAACATGAGTGCTCATCAGATCCTGAAGAGCATGACTCCTGAAGAAGCTTTCATCGGAGTGAAGCCTGAGGTTGGACATTCAGGATATTTGGGTGTGCTTTATACATTCATGTACCCAAGGAAAATAGGACCAAGCTAGACCCTTCAGGAAGAAAGGGTACATTTGTGGGGTACAATGAATCTTCGAAGGCTTACCGGATCTACATCCCTGGTCAGAGATAGATCGAGGTTAGCAGAAATGTCACTTTTGAGGAAGATATAGCCTTTCGAAGATCCAGAGAATCTCATATGGTGATTGATAGCAAGAACATACCTTCTCCCCCTTCAGGAGTTCAGAGGGAGACAGTTACTGATCTAGTTGATCCCACAACTCCAGCTGATGTTCTCAGAGATATTGCAGTAGGCCATAAGAGGTCTGCCTAGGCTCGACAGACTCTACAGGAGGCAGAGGGACATGCAACTCCTCGAGGTACATTTCGAGAGAGCAAGAGACCATAGATATTTTCGAGCTATGTTTCAGCTATGAGCCACATCATTGATACTGAACCTTCTTGTCATGAAGAAGCAACATGTCAGCAAGTTTGGCAAAATGCCATGACAGAAGAGTATTAGTCCATCATGAAGAATGATGTGTGGGATATTGTTCCGAGACCAGAAGTGAAGTCTGTAGTGACTTCCAAGTGGATCTATAAGATCAAACATGCAGCTGATGGAAGTGTCGAGAAGTACAAAGCGAGATTTGTGGCTAGAGGATTCTCTTAGGTGGAGGGAATTGATTATGAGGAGACATTTGCTCTTGTTGCCCGATACACTTCCATCCATACTATTATTGCACTAGCTGCATCCATGGGTTGGAAATTACATCAGATGGATGTAAAGACAACCTTTCTCAATGGTGAGATTGAGGAAGAAGTTTACAGCGAGCATCCAGATGGATTCATGATACATGAGCATAAGTCTCATGTGTGCAGGTTGAAGAAAGCCCTGTACTGACTAAAACAGGCACCTCGTGCATGGTATGAGAAGATTGATGGATATCTGATGAGTTTGGGCTTTAGCAAGAGTGTCGCTGATCCCAACCTATCCTACCATATTGTTGGTGACGAGTCCCTGATTTTGGTCCTATATGCGGATGACCTATTCCTCACTGGTTCAGAAAGTCTTATTGCTGAATGCAAGCGTGCAGTGACTTCTGAATTCGCGATGAAGGATCTTGGCATGATGCACTACTTCTTGGGACTAGAAGTATGGTAGAGGGTTGATGAGATTTTCGTGAGTCAAGGAAAATATACAGTCGAGATATTGAAGAAATTCAGAATGATGGACTGCAAGTCCATGCTTACACCGATGGTGATGAACTTGAAGAAGATGAACGAGGCTTCTTCTGATTCAGGCGAGATTGATCCACATCTTTACAGACAACTGATAGGATCATTGATGTATCTGGTTAACACCAGACCTGATATATGCTATGCAGTGAATGTACTCGATCAATTTATGAGTCAGCCGAGACAGACACACTGGATAGCAACGAAGCATGTGTTGAGATATCTGCAAGGCACAGTTGCTTATGGCTTGAGATATATCTCCGGTGTAGACATGAGATTGCAGGGATATTCCGATGCAGACTAGGCAGGGAGCGCAATGGAACGAAAGAGCAGATCCGGTTGTTGTTTTACTTTGGGATCTGCCATGGTTTTCTGGTGTGTAGGAAACAAAGCTCTGTGGCTTTGAGTACCGCAGAAGCAGAGTACATAGCGTTGTGTGGTAGTCCGCGAAGCAGTGTGGCTTCGCAAGATCCTTGCAGACTTGTTTGGACATGAGATGGATTCTACTGTTATCCATTGCAATAACCAAAGTTGTGTGAGGCTCTCAGAGAATCCTGTGTCTCATGATAAATCGAAACACATTGAGATTAAATACCATTATATCAGAGATATGGTGCAGAGGAAAGCAGTACATGTGTAGTACCTTTCTACACACGAGCAAGTTGCAGATGTCTTCACCAAACCGCTTGCCAGGACGAAGTTCAAGTACTTTCATGAGAGACTTGGCCTGGTGGAGAATGCCTCCCTAGCTGAGAGGGAGTGTTGATGATTGCAGCTTGATGAGCCATCCTCCAGATTGTTCTCCTCTGGACTGAGTTGAAACATTTGTGAGAGAGCCCATGTGTTGGGTGTGCCCATGTGATGGGTGTACATCAGACTCTGGATTGAGTTGTGATGACGTGTGGTCTCTTGTCTACTCCTTTGGACTGAGTTGAGATGACTTGAGATGGTCTCCTGCCTTTACTCCTCTGGACTGAGTTGAGTTGGCTTGAGATGGCCTCCTGCCTTGTACTGCTATGGACTTAGTTGAGTCGGCATGAGATGGTTCTCCAGATGGTACTCCTGTGGACTCAGTTGAGTAATCTGTTGAGTGTGACGTCCCTGTGGGTGAGCACAGGTGGACGTGTCCCCAGTGGCTGAGCACTAGAGGATGTGTGAATCCCTTGCTATATTGTCTAAGAGTAACATTTGTTGTAACACTAATTTATGTTGTGGAGGGTACAAGTCGACCCCACCATGTGAAAGATAATTAATATTGTGTAAAGATTAATTATGTTTTTGAGTTATAGAAGTAGACCCTATTGTGCCTGTTGCCGCCTTATACACACCTGGGAGACGTGGAAGAAATCTTCAATCCACTCAGTGTGTCCTTGGGGGCAAGTGAGAGTTAAGGTGCTGTCACCTAATCCTCAACTCCTCCGTCTAGGCCAACTCCTAGCGAAGCCAAGGGGGGTAGTCCCTAACAAATATACTAAGGCTTTTAAGCTAAGTACAAGAAATTGAAATCTAGGAGTTTATTGTTTCTTCAAACCATTAACCATTAAACTGAAATAAACATGAACAATCCTTCACCACGATATATATATAATCAAATTAACTTGCATCAAAGGATACTAAGAAACAATTGTCAGGTGCAAGTTTCATTTAAACATATAACCAATTGTAAAAGGAAGCATGTGGCTTTTGCTGAGTATGAAAATTTGAGACCAGTGCCTTAATGAGAATCGTGGGCAATGTAGTTCGCGTGTTTTATTAAGGGTAAATTAAAGTTCAATTAGTGAAATGGTTTGGGCCTCCTTGGAGGTTAATTCTTTGCTT
>ML781684.1:240477-274203 GCA_009831015.1 Picea engelmannii | reverse complement strand
CGTAATTCTTGTTGTATCCTATAGCATTATTTGTTTCTTGTATAAGTTGTATTCAATCTTTTAATTGTATAATCTAATTGACCCCTTGCCCAACCTTAGGCACTAGTCATAGTTGACTTAGGGAAAGGCTTGATTCTCATTCTGACATCTTGCATTTGCATTTTTTCTTGACATATAGGCTAGCTTCCCCTCACCTTTAACAAACTAAAATTTACTCCTAGAATTCATCTAATAATTCACATAGTAACTAGGATCTACCCCCCTTGGCTTCCCTAGGAGTAAGCCTAGACGRAAGAGGTTCAAGTCAAAGTGACAGCGTGGGCTTTGAACCTAGGTATTGTGCCTCTAAGGACACACTAAGTGAGCAGGACTTAGCTCACGTTTGCAAGTGTGTATAAGGACGGCAACACCTGGAACCTGGAGTCTTGACCTCAAGAATGAGTGTGTTTCTTTTCTTCTGAGTCTCCTTCACTCAAGATGACAAGTACTTTCTTCAACCTGTCCTCTGTACTAAGACAATATGCTATCTTGATAGAAATCTGAGTTAGGGAATAAACTCTATAATCTTAGCTTTAATCAATCTGATACTTTGACTTTAATTTTGACCAATGGTTAGTATGATAACTTCAACAGATTAAAATGCAACCTGAATATTCATAATATTACAATATTGCCATAACAAGTAGAGGCATATCAAAGTAATCAAATCTGGGGTGCATAGTTCCTCTGAATGTGTTGGATCTGAGATCCCTCTGGATCTACGATTATTGTTTAGACAAAAGATCCTTTCTCCTGCAAATACCCTTTAAAATAATGATACAGTTTAAACATATGTAAGTACATACCTCTGACAACATCGACAGGTAGTGGCACCATTCGACAGCAGTGGCAAGCAATAATGAACCTTTAAAAGTTCAAACTTGCTTCAACTTGTAACTTAAAGTTAGTTGGAGATTTGCTAGGGTAAGGCGCACTAGGACAATAAAAATCTGTCCCAACACTTCACAAAAACTTTCATTGCAACTGGTACTGCAGTTGCAGCTGCAACTGGTACTGCAACTGCAACTACAACCTAGGGTTGATGAAGAAACCCTAATTCCTCAAACTTCGAATTTCTGAATTCTGATCCAGGGACTAGATGCACCCTCCTAGGGAGAATTCCTAGATGTGGTTACTTCCCTCAACGTCCTCCTCAAATAAGGAAAACATCACACTTAGGGTTTATGTAGTAACCCTAATTCTACAACAACTGCAATACTGAAAACTGGATTTTGGATAGGGTGTGTTGGTCTCTTTCAGGCTTGCTCTGATACCATGTTGAAGATTTACTTATACAACTAGCAGTTACTATTCTTCTTTATTATTATAATCATTTAGCACATTAGCTGTATAAATAAGATCATTGAAAGAGAGGCAATCACAGAAACAATAGAGACACACAGATTATCCTGGGAAACCCTCATGGGGGAGAAAACCCAGCAAAAAATTCCTCAATATAGATAGACCAAAGATCGAACAAAAGATCCTACTCTACTCCTTCACTAGGAAGAGTGGTGCACCACTTAACCAAGAAATACCAAGACACAGACCAAGAACCCTCCTTGACGTCACACTTAGCTGCAGTAGCAGTTCCTCCAAGACTTGCGCACTTTTTCATAGCTGCAGAGCTAGTGTGGTGAGTGTGTCCAAATGAGGCGCTAGCCTCTCTTATAAATAGTGGTCTGGCGAGCCTATAATTAGGTCTGGGCCAACTTGTCACTTTACCCTCTTAATTTACATTTAGTTGTCAAGGCACAATAGGGCCGACTTTTACTAAAGCACAATAGGGCCTAATTAAATATAAGATAATATTATTCAACTCTCTCTCAGGTAGAATATTCTTCGAAGTTACAATATTTCAACACATTAAGAGTTGAGGAGAGGGCTGGTGATAATCAAAATGGTGGCTGTGGTCAAGGAGGAGGTTGCGGTGGAGGTAGAACTGAACCAATAAAATGCTATAATTGTGATGAGATAGGGCATATCTCAAGAAATCATCCCATACTAAGAAGACCAAGATGTTGATATTGCAGAGCCACAAGGCACGCTATAGAGGATTGCCTTTATCTCTTGAGAAGTGGGAGGCTAGAGCTAGATGAAGGATCGCTAACTTGGTTAGCTTAGATTCGAGAAGTGTTGAAGTCCTAAAGATTAATATAGTAACTAGAGGAGGTGCTTGCACCAGTGGGACCAAGGTTTAGACTCACCATTTCAGATCTGTAAAGCAACACTTAATAACACTTGCTTTGATGCAACAAAGTGAAAACATACTTATAGAGAAGCTATAGACATCCTATGGAAAGATGCAAATACTATTAATGAAAACACTACTAACATAGTAGGTGGTACCAACCAGACATACTTAAAGGAGGAAGGTCAAACAAAAGCACAATTGGGACCTAGGAAGAAAACAAATCATGGAATTACTTCCTTGGGACATTCTTAAAGTGCTGGATAACGAACGCATGTTGGCTAAGTTGCAAGAGAGCATTACTCAAGCAATGGAAGGAGAGCAATTGGAACAAGAACACAATGCCCCCTACCAGAGAGTTATTCAAATAGGGTGGGGAAAAAGGAGAGGATCAAAATGTGCAAGGAGTTTAGACTCCCAATTGAAATTGCCAGATATGAAGTCAAAGATGTGATTTTGGATTTGTGTTTTGATGTAAACATATAACCAAAGGATTTTTGGAAAATGATGGGAAGCCCAAGGTTAGTTTTCTATTCTATTCAATTGTGACTTGCAAATTAGTACAAAATCTATGCCATTGGTACATCGTAAAATGTTGAAGTAGATCTTGCAGGAGTAAAGACAATTGCTGACTTTGAAGTCATAGATATAGTAGATTAGAAAGATCCACATCCTGCACTACTTCGGATTGAATGGGCCTATGACAACGATGTAATTATTAACCTAAAGAGAGGAAAACTGTCTTTTGAGGTTGAAGGTACTAGAGTCATGCATTTTGTTGATCCATCTAGGACCCATTACATTGAGCCCACAAAAGACAACATGGTTGACCATATCTACAACCTCACTACAGGCATGAGGGATGGATATGTTAACCCTACAACAGACAGAGCTATTAGTTGGAGGAGCACATTCCCTTTCGACATAGACTCCAAGGAGGTGTTACATAATTGGTAAGAACACAACAATGACTATCTTTTAGACGGTGTACTTCCATCGGGAATGTCGAATAGGCACAAAACTCATAGAGCCACCCATATATGATGGGAATGATGACATTGAATATTTTCTAGATTAAATAGAGCACACCACCGAGCCAATGAACTATGTTTTAGACGATGTACTTCCATCGGGAATGTCGGATAGGCATAAAAATCATAGAGTCACCCATATATGATGGGAATGATGACATTGAAGATTTTCTAGATTAAATAGAGCACACCACCGAGCCAAAGAAGAGGATACCTGCACTTGTTATGGTACTCAGAGCTACCTTAGCACAATGGTGGGAAACACATAGGGATTCACTACAAAGAGGAATTAGTGCAACCCGCCATGAGATATTGGTTTCATAATTCATTTGATGAAGAATCCTAATGATCATACTCTACAAATGACTTCCAGTACATCATATCTGTGCCATATCAAAAGGATAAACAAACTCAAATATACATTTGAAGAACTGTATAACTCAATCGTCATGAGTTGGACATCTTAAGAAAATGTGGGTCATATGTTCATCTGCATGCTCGGCCTAATCCCCAAAGCATGATACAATCCATGAAGAACTAAGGAGAGAAACTAAGCTTTGAGATGCAATGTAGGTCTCTGTTTGCAAGGATTTTTCAATTACATGTAAGACTCCATAACTTATTTCTGCATTAAAGAATATCAAAGCATTTATGTTTGATTGCAAGAAGTTGTAGCAAAATATGCTAATATGCCGAAAACATTAACATGACATAGTCACGACAAACACAAAATACCCTTGAACCTCTAAAACGTTGCCACAAAGTTAGACAAAAAGGTGATAGTGACGATGACTGAGATGAGTTGCACCATCTCACATTGAAAGAGATAGAAGGGGAAAGAGTCGTGCATGAAACAATTGATCATTCACATCACCAGATATATCAAGAACCATTAAAGGTTAAGTAGATCAACATCAACTTGCAAGAAAATCCACGATTGGAAATAGTTGGGGATTATTGAGATGAGGAAATATTATGAGAATTAAAAGTACCCCTGAAAGAATATTATAATTATCTCTTCCCTTGGAATTTTATAAAACCCAAAGGTATCAAATGTGGTTTAGGTGAGATGAAGATAGAGGCTAATGCCAAGCCCGTAAAAAAGACACCCTATAGGCTTAACTCACAGGTTAAGCAAAACATCAAGGAAGAGATTGATAAGATGCTTGTAGCTAGGTTGATGTTCCCAATATAAGAATCCAACTGGAGAAGCCCAATTGTTATCTAGGACAAAAGATAGTAATGGGTGAGGTCAGGGTATGTGTAAACTTCAGAGGGCTAAATGCTACTTGTGATCATGACCCATTCACCACACCCTTCAATGATGAAGTGCTGGGCCATGTTGTAGGAAAATAGGCATACTCGTTTACATATGGGTTCCCGGGGTATCACTAGGGATGCATTGCTAAGGAAGACTAAAAAGATATGACCTTTGCAACAAAATGGGGATCCTATGGTTACATTGTGATGTCGTTTTGACTGAAGAATGCTTTGTTTTAAAGATAATCATCATAGCGCTCAAAGATTACATACATAAATTCTTAGGAGTGTATCTGGATGATTGCACCATCTATGTATCACTAAAGGAACATGTTGTGATGTTGCATCTCATGTTCAAAAGGTGCTGACAACTACATAAAAAGGTGCATATATTGCACACCATGTGGAGTTCTATTAGTTCATGTCCTTTGTCGAGATGACATTTTGGTCGATCAATCAAATATTCAGGTAATTGCTAACTTAGCTACTCTCGACAATGTACATACATTAAGATCGATGATCCTCACTACTGGCTTGACATCACAAGACTTCTCAACCATGTAGGAGAAATAACTGGTCTCTAGAGCAATCGACTATTAGCTAATTGTAGGAAAACTATACAAGTTGGGTGTGGATGGAATATTCGATGGTGGGTCGCAGGAGGACATTATGGAGGAAAAGTGACTGCTTGCAAGATCCTACAGGAAAAATTGTTGTGACCGATAGTATTTAAGGACACCAAAGAATATGCCAAATGTTGTGATGTATGCTAGCGTGTGGGGAAGCCATCAAGAATGCATTAATTGCTATTGCACCTAGTAATAACTCTTCAACCATTCTAGAAATGGGTCATTGATTTCATGGAACCCATCAACCCCCTTGCTCACCACTCAGGAGCAAGATACATCATTACGACCATTGATTCTCTCATAAGATGGGCAAAAGCAACACCATTAACATACTGCTCAACAAATACAATGGCTAGGTTTATATTTGAGAACATCATTACAAGGTTTGGATGCCCACACAACCTAACAAGTGATCATGGATGGTGCTTTTTAAATCACTAATGGTTGCGACATTAACACAAGAATTCTTGATACAACATCATATAAGTAGTCCCTACCATCCACAGGGTAATGGAACGGTAGAGGCATTTAAGAAGATTCTGGAAAATGGGTTGACAAAGGTTTGTGTTGTAAATAGAGATCATTGGGACAAGTGCATACCAATATTTTTATGGGCATATAGGACTACTATAAAGAAGATGACCAAACATACACAATTTAGCTTGCTATATGGCAGAGAAGTTGTGGTACCTACAAAATTCCTTGCCCCCAATCTCCTAATCACAACTGCAACAATGATGACTGAGGAACAATCTATACAAGATAGGCTAGAATAACTTTTGCGACTCAAAGAAGACATGTATCTCACTCAAAACCATTAGACAATGAAACAAGCTTGTGAAAAGGCTTGGGGTGATCGCCAGCAATCAAATTTGAAGGGATGGTCTTAATTTCACTTGGAAGGGAATATAATCATCCAACCCTTCAAGAATGAAAAATTATAAAAATAATTGTACTTCAATTGAGAAGTGTAAATTAAGTAAACCCTTCATTAAAAAAAATGCAAAAATAAAATATTGTACTTCCAAATCTTTACAATCTTAAAAAATTAAATAATGGTTACATAAAAAGTTATAAAATTTCAATAAAACTTCATAATTTTTTTTAATTCTTTTGCATTCATAATATCCACAAAATTATTGTTATTTTACATAAATGAACACATTTTAATAAAAAATAATAAGTAAACACATTACTCTTCCATTCATTTGATATTCTTCAAAAGTATTAGAGCTTACATCATTATTAAAAACATGAATCTATTTTCCCACTGGAAGAGACTTTTTAGCTTTCATTTGTTATCATACATCATAAATAACATTCCAATCTACCTCATTTAGAGCATGAAGTGCACTAAGAGAGAGAGACACATTAACATATCCAATATCTCCAATGAAAGTCTTGATCTATCATCATTTTTTATCTTGTTTACTTTTGCGAAGTCTCTTTCACACACTACTTGCTGGAATAACAAGAATAACTTGCCATAATCACATCAAACATAGAAAGCCTTCAAAGTTCAAACCATTCAGGTTCATTTCCACTTAGATCTCATGCTCAAAACATTTGCTTTTTGGGATATGACTTATAAATACTGCATGTGAAATGAAATAGGAGATTTTATAGTGGAAAAAACACTTTAATTGCAAGATAAGTATATCTTACTCAGTCACACAAGTTCCAAAGAAGAGGAAAGTTTAGAAAAAAAGCAATCGTACTTAAAGATTATGTTAATAGAAAACACTACTTTCTTTATAACTCTCTATTTACATAAATATATCTCTAACATCTATAATATAGATGGATATATACACAGTCTATATAATTGTTAAAAATATATATAATACATATGAATATCTCTGTGAACCAAACCATTGTATCATATTCATGACATCTGAACTTTGAGCTGCAAGGAAAAGGAAGGGAAGCTTTTATCGTAGTAGAAACAATTTTAAGAGATATACCATAAAACTTTTTATTTACCTACAAACACCCACAACTTACAGATGAGGAGGGAAGGATGCTCAACGAAAGACATATGCATCCATGGGTAATTTAATAACATGTTAGTACACAAGACCTACTTACAGAAGAAGGGAAAGGCTCTTTGGTTTTAGAGTCTTATAAGCTCTACATTTTATGCATATAGAAAGCAAATATATCATATGAAACTAGCACTAACAAAAAGAATACTTGGAATATCCCAAGGCTCGCACTTGTTGAGGGCGATCTCAGCAATGGCCCTCCCTGTGAAGGTGTTGTCAAGGACCTTTCCAGCAAGATATTGCGTGATCAAATCTTCGTTGGTGGGATGGAATTTGAATCCCAGGGGAGCTATGTGTCACCCTTTTGTCCTGGGCATATGTAAAATTCAAACCTTCCATTCCTGAAATTTCGTGAATGCCACTGGTTTCAAGATTCGGGATTGTGAATAATAATAGAGGATAAATCCCCCTCTCCAGATTACAAGAAATTGATGAAAAGAACTAGCAGGAGTGGGGATGGGTGTTGACTTCTTATATGGGCGTTGTGAGGGGTGAAAGAACGGGATGGGAAGGATGGGATGGATGCGGCAAGGAGATCACTACAGATGACTGAAATGATTTCCCCTCTGTACATGTGTAAGAGAAGCACCATCATAGATAAGCTGGCTTGCTTGGTGTGTAAGAAAAGCATCACCATCAGCAAAGAAAATAGTTGCTTAAGTGTTAAAATGGGGTTTCCTGTCAGAGGATTTTATTGATTCTTTGATTCTTTATGGTAGTGAGTGGTGGAGAGTGGTACGCTCAAAACGTGAAGAGCCATACACCCACGGAGCGAATCCTTGATTTATTGAATCCTCTTAGCACGGTCCAACCTTAAATGCATGATAAATGCATATATTTGAAATATATTATAAATTGTGTAAAATTAATATGGACGGTCACTTTACACAAATTCCCTTCCTTTTAAACATTGCTATTAATTCTCCACTTCATAGTGGACGGGTAAAATTCAGATTTTTAATTTTTTCTGAAGGCCAAATTCTTATTCACACTTCTCTGACGGGCCAAACCCCTTTGGAAGGGCCTGGACGGGTTCAATTTTGAACGCTGGTGATTGCCACATTAAACATAAGTCCTTTAACGAAGACCTAGTATTGTTGTACGACAACAAATACATGAAACATCTGGGTAAATTACAAATGCTTTGGCGAGGTCCATTTTTAGTCAAAGAAAAATGAAACTTGGGCATTGTCCCTTTGGCCCAATTGGATGGAACAGTTAGAAAGGGGTGGGTGAATGCCACACACTTGAAACCATTCACTCCATCACAAGAATAAAACTACACCACTCCTACAAGAGGAGTGTTGTACAATAGAGTTATTTCAATTTAGTTTGTTTTAAGTCAATAAGATTCAACCCTATGGTTAACCAAATCAATGGAGTCATAGGTTTTGACGTCATTTGCATTAGTATATGTTCAAGTTAGTCAAGTAAGTATATGTTGAAGTTAGTCGAGTTAGTTTTGCAATTAGTCAAGTTAGTAGTATCTAGTAATGGTCAACTTAGTGACATTTTACAGTAAGAAGAGTCAACCCTTTATTTCATTTGTTTTTAAGAACATGGACACCTTTGTGGTTCGGGGGGGCGGGGGGAGAAGAACCTGCGATTTCCAATTGGTTCATCAGACCTATGTCACAGGGTTCGTCGAACCTAAAGCTTGAGGTTCGAACTTTGGCGAACCTCAAGGTTCATCGAACCTAATGCCGAACCTGAACGAACTTGAATGCGTGCCCGAATTCGAACCTTAGGACGAATTTGAAGGAGAATTTTATTGAGGTTTGGGATGAGGTTTCATTAGGGTTCAATATATATAGCCGAGCCTAAAGTCGAACCTCATTCGAACCTTATTGGAAAATTCGAACCCGAATCGAACCTAATCGTTGCCGAACTCGAACTCGAACCCGAACCATGTGACTTAGCATCAGACTATGTAGTTAAGAATTCCTAGAGCCGTGAGGTCAAGTTGATTCATAACTAAACATGTTAGATCATAGTGTGACTTTGCTCTATCGATTCTAGCCTAAATATGCCATTAAAGTCGTAATTTTCACCTTAGTCAATGAAAACGATTAAGTCCAAAGTTGATAGGATAGTTTTTGTAATGATGTCATGTTCCACTTTTGTTGAGTAATGCTCAATTATGAACAAAATCTGGTCTTTAATGCAGTCAATCCACTAAATCTCAAATTTAAGTCTATTTAATCTTCATATCTTTGCCCCTTCTTGTAGATTAAGTTTCAAACTGTGAAGCGGTTTACAGAATTATTGAGCTCTGATTTGTGAACTAGTTTGTGGACTAGAAGGAAAGAATTCAAAAGATGCAGGGACTTGCATTAGTTTACATCAAGGGCTGAGCTCAATGATTAGAAGATATGGGTAGGATGAACATCAGAACAATCCTAGATTGCAAGGACGCTGTGCTTGCAGATCCAATAGACATTCGAGTACATCAAAGAGGCGACTTCCAAGGAAGATTGGAGTTTGCCAGGATAACAGAACACGATTTCATTAATGTCAAATAGTTCTCCGACCTACGAGAAGATTTTTCTATGAGACCAGTGCATTTGAGCAATGATGAAATAAGGATGGAGGTAACTAGTGCCAACCATTGCAAGTCATTTAGGGAATTTTGAGGTAAAAAATGGTCCTCAAAACAAAAAAATGTACTATCAAAATCAACTTTAGAAGAACCAATAGGATTCAAGATGATGATGTCAACCATAAGGGTAAAGAGTTTTGGAGGGAAAGGAATAAAAGTATTTTTTTTAATTGTATTTTCAACTTATTTCCTTATAGTTTTACTCAAATTTCAAGTGTAGGAACTTGTTGGATGCAGAATTAAATTCTGCATCGAACGAGTACCCACTATGCATAATTTGATAGACCCACAGTGAGATAATTTGGAAATACAAGAAACACATTTTTTCATGTATTTCGAGTTTATCTCACTATGGGTTTATCAAAAGTATGCAGAGTGGGTACTCATTGGATGCGAAATTTAATTCCGCATCCAACAAGTGCCTACACATTACATTTGAGCAAAGCTATAAGGAGATACGTTAAAAATACGATTTAAAAAAAGTAGTTTTCTTTCTTTCTCTTTGAAAATTCAAAACACTTATTTTATTATTTTAACTATTATTTTAATATTTTCCTTAGGAGTTAGACCTCAAATTTCCCCTAATGCTCCATCATGCTCAACCTACTCTAGGTCCCTACCAGATTAATACATCGAAGAAGCAGTCGATCGAGCAGTGGATTCTGTTGATACAACGAATGTTTACCCTAATGATGGTGAACGTTCACCACCCTATAGTTGTAGGAACCACCCCACTTTCGGTCCTAGGAATACTTGGAAGAAAGAGAGATTCTGTCGTTAGACCTGGACTTGTCTGGCTTGCTAGTGGTTGCTAGGTAGGGGTTGTGCGCTTTCCACTTTGAATTTTGTCAACCTAGAGTTGTATCAAATTTATCATTACTGAGGTACCTGGAGGCCACCAATGGCTTGGAAAGCCAAACCCACTCACATTAGAACACGTCCAAGATATGGCATGCCTATCCATGGAAGGCCCTGATGTCCACACAACGTTCCAAGAGAACAAGCATGTAAGAAAGACCAATGAAGATGACCTCTACAAGTGTGGCATGGGTGGAGGAACCCTAGGTGCCATCATCACATAAATCGCCATGAAGCCAATCCACATAGTGGTCGTGATTCTAGCATGTAGAGTCATGAGAAAACATAAAAGAGGAGAGTATAGTTTGGAGATTCTCTTAGCTATAGACCCTTGTTCCCAAGGTAAATAGCTCAACCGATGTCAATTTTTTGTGAATGGATTTGTTGAGGGCATAAGTAAAGTGTACACAAATGCCAACCCATTCAATAATGGGTTCTTTCTGTTAGCTTCTATTATGTTGAATTGGGAGGCACCATAAGGTTGCAACTTCAACTAGAGCAGGGCTTGGTCTCCACTGCCTTCAATCCTTGGAGGTATATGAAGGATCACGAAAATGTGGAGACCAATGACAGAGCATTCACCGATGGTACAACAAGATGCTAGAGTTGACACTAGTTTAGATATGTTTCCCTAAGTGTATCATCAACCATTACTAGTAGCGGATCAAGTTTGAGGCCATTAGAGACAACAACTATGTCAGGTCAATTATGGAGGGAGGGGATATAATTGAAGTAAATTTCCTACCCAATGTCTTAACATAAGAGGCAACAAGCACATAGATTAAGAACAGGTTGGGCATTATAAAATTGATAGAAGAAGCTGGCAATTTCTTTCTATTTTCAAGAAAGAAGCTCGACCCCATAGAGATAAAAGATTTATACATATTTTCTCTCCTTCCTCCTCCCCCACCAAGTATAGGGATGACATTGACTTGAACTCACAAGAGAAAAGATAGTACAAAAGTCAGAACTGGACCTATTGATGACATAAAGAGAAAAGGGGCAAGGATTAGGGGTGACTGCTCCTTCACACTTCAAGGTGTTTGGAATCCTATGACAGAGGGTAAGTACTACACTAGAAAGAAAGTCACATAAGGCATCAAGCAAGTGGTTGAAATGATAAATGGAGGGCATATCACCAAGAAGCCCAAAACACACCCTTCCAAGCTCGTGTTAGAGTCAACCATCAATCTTATGAGTGTAACTGGTTTGGTTACAACCCAAGAACCAATATTGATGCTAGAAATCATGCCAAAGCAATAAAAGTAAATCACAGTCTTATCAGATTACAAAGATAGAATGCCAATCAAAACACTTGTTAAGCTAGAAAAAACATCCCCACCCTAGATACAAGAGAAAGAACAAAGGGAACAAAAGACAAAAAGAAAGATATAGGAACCATCGAACAATGATCACAAGACTTGAGGAAGTAAGAGACAACACAATAAGAGTAACAAGAAAAGCCACTCGAGTTGGCATGCACAATAGGTGGCAACAAAGGAGAAGACCCTCACAAAAAGCCACAACAAGAACACACTACAGAAAGATCCTAGGAAGGACAAGATGAGGACAAAGAAACAAATCAAGGAGACCAAGGAATGGCCGACCCACCACTCCTAGGCCAACAACAAGAGGACTTGGAGCAATAAATGGATATAGAGATCCCTACTTCATCAATAGCCTACAATGCAACCATGGAAACCATTGAGAAATTAATGGGTAATTCCACACTTGTTGCATCCATGCTTAATAAAATTTAAGAAAATCATGATACTATGTGATATATCACTACCGTCACACAAGAAAGAATTTTCAATGCAGTTTTGTGACTATTATGAAAGGGCAAGGATGAATACACAAGGGATACCCCATAACCAAGTGAAAATATCTATGCAGAACATCTTGCCCTTGGCCATTATGAATCCCTTAGTTGGGCTCCACTCCAACGCCTCAAAGCTAATGGACACAGAGACAATGTCCTTAGAAGATCTAGTTATAACACATTGGTCCTCAAGCATGGAAATTGGCAATCTACTTCTTGCAACGAAGAAATAAGCGATTGAGATACAATGGGAGTTGTATATCATATAGAGCTAACTTAGAGATGTTATGGAGGATAGGGAACAATTGTGGCATGAGAACATAATGTTTCTACATAGATAAGTGATATTTGCATGAAGTTCTTGTGCATGTGGCCAGGGATACAAGCAATAGATCTTGAAGTCGTGACCATCGCTCAATATTAGCTCCCTTTGTAGTTACTCGACAAAGTGCATATTTTATATTCTTGACTACGACAAAGATCAACGACACTTCGACTAGAGCTAGAGACAACAATTGGGCAACAAATGAACTAGGATGTTGATGGAGAACATTGAACCACTGGTACAATATCTAGAACATGAAGATTGCAACTTCGAATTGCGACAAAGTAGAGCACAAAGTTTTGCATCACGAACTGGCCAAGAATCAAGCGACAAAGAGAAGCCACTGTGGATGCAATATACTAAAGGATTCTTTGTCTGCAAGTGGAGGTAGAGAGCACATTAGATCTTCAGGCATGCTAGTAGGAGGAGGAAGCTATTGATCCACTGGATGAGGAGATGGATCAAATGTTTGAGGCTGTGAGCAAAGTGCTACAAGAATTACAATCGTCTAGGCTAGATGCAACAATGAAGTGTGGAGAGCTGTAATGACTCAACAAGTTTTCCAACACAAAGTAGAGCACCATACAAATGTCTAGGCCAATGAAGTCACACAAGGAAAAGGCTCAAATGTTCATTGCAGAAGCCAAGCTACTACTATCCAAATGGTCGCAATGGCTCGCCACATTCGAAGGGTTCCAAAATCAGGTGGTTGAGACAGTCTCAGAGTTGGCCCCTTTGTTTGGGGTGGTAGTAGAGAATAGTGACTGGTCAAGTCAATAGGTGTGGTTGGGGCTTGTTGGCCCTTTCGTTTTTGGTAGAGACATAGAGGTGTTGACCCCATAGACAACAAGGTTTGTGCGATGCCACCTAGAACGAAAAGTAGTTGGCAAAGTAAAGGAAGATAGTGATCGTAATAGACATTGGTTAGACAATTCAAAAAAGATCCTTAGTTTTTGAGTAGCCAACTGCGAGAAGATTGTGTTGAGATTTGTGTACCTTGGGAAGTGGTTCCCTTGTGTTTGTTAGTCTCTAAACACAAAGGGGGAAAGTATTACCCTTGTACCTTTACTTTATGATCTAATTTCACTTTGACTTAATCACTTAAGTCATAAAGTGAAATTTGTCACTTAAGTCATAAAGTGACAACTAATTCACAAAGTGGGTGGATTAATAGACATAAAACAAACTATGGAAAATTGAGTATAGTGGGTTTCCAAGTGAGATTTATTAGAAATGATCTCACCCATTGATTAGACTTGGCTAGATCTAATCTAGGCCATTGGTATTCTAGGTTTGGCCTAAGGAAGGCTAAAGGAGGCAAAAGGGTAAAGATGAGACCCTATTGTTCACTTGTGTAGTAGAGTGAAGGAGAGGAGAAGGGAGGTGCACCATTGAGAGACGAGAAGCCATTTTTGAGAAAAGCTTGAGGAGGTGCTTTGGTGAGAGGCTAAGGTGCTTGAGCATGGATCCTTCCTTGTGTGGAGTGTGAGCTAGGAGGAGGGTGCAACCATTTCTTGGGGGGCACAACTAGCTTGTGAGGGGCGCATTTGTGGAGGGCGCACTTGTGGTTGAGGGTTTTGCTTGAGGAGAGGCTTGGATCTTAGAGGGGTGCATCATCTGAGATAGAGGGTGAAAGGATCCATTCATCAAGCAAGGAAATCATCAAGGGCGCAAGCATTCTCTAGCAGGCACAAAGAGGAAAGGGCACACAAGTCAAAAAGGGGTGCCATAGATCAGGAACTCCAAAGCAATTTGAGAAGGATTGCTGTTGTAACAGGTTCCATTGTTATATTTTCTCTTTGTAGCATTTTTCTTTGAGAACTCCATATATACATCTATCTCCAAACTGGTTTTCCCCATGGGAATTTTTCTAGGGTCACGTTGACCAAAAACTACATGTGTTCATTTGTCATGTTTGCTTAGTATTTTCGGTTGTAGGTTGTTAAAGATCCTAGAGGTGTGTTTGATGTTTAATGCATGTTAAAGAAGGCTAACTTGGACAGCAAAACCATCCATAATTAATCCTTATAACAAGAGGCATTAAAGAGCATCAAACCAAAGATTTGTGGGCAGAGTTTGATAGTACCCAAACATAGTGCCCAAGAAGAGGTCAAATGACAGGCCAGTTGGGCAGCCCATAGGACCTGAAAATTCTTCAGATTGTCGAACATTGAAGACTAAGGAAGCAATCGACTAACATATTGCCTTTACTGCACTAGTAGTAAGGCAACGATCTAGAAAAACCTGATGTCTAAGAATGCGAGTATAAAATGTAAAGGCTTCGGCTTGTAAAGGTTTAGAGTTAGAGAGCTAGAGGAAAAAAGGGATAATGAAAAGTCTGTAATTTGTAACAAGTTGCGACCACTGTGACTAAATAAGATATTATCATGTTGTTGTTTATGGTGAATATGAATGGATTAGTGCCCCCAATTCTAAATTTGAGTATTATGTTAATGGTATATGATGATGATGTGTACTTCATTGCATTGTATTCATCTATAGCCTTTTAAGCTAGTTTATTGTAGTGGATAGTTGCATTTGTTAGAATTTGACTACACCTCAGCTCTGGTCTATATCTTTGACAGTTATACACAAATTTACTATTTGAACTGTAAGCATAAATAAACTGAGATGCCTAACCATTTAACACTGTGGAAGAATCAAAAGCTAGCAATTAGATCATACACAGGTACACAAGAATTTAATGCTCAAATTCAATGTTCTTAAACGAGGAACCAATGGGCTCCCGTTCCAGGGACAATGGCCCAATCTTACATATAGTAAAATACCAAAATTCACTTACAAGGCATAGCTGAAACCTTCCTTGGTTCCCGTGCCCAAACCTGGTCTTCAAAACTGCTGCTGTAGCAGCTCCAAGTACACTGCTGTAACGGCCTTCAAGCTGCTCCACAGACCCAGTGATATCAGCCTTCTTGCTGCCTCAAGACTTGCTGTTGTCACTGCTATAACAGCCCACAGAACTTGCTGTTATACTGGATGTTACAGCACTCAACTCTGCCACTAATCTTGCTATCCTTGACCTCTAGAACAGCCCTCAAAGTGCCCTCAAGTATGCTGCTGTTCCGGCCCTCCTGCAGCCCACAAATTCTGCTGTAATGACTGCTGTTACAGCCTGCAGAAGTGTTGTAACAGCCCCTGTATCAACTGTACCTGCTGCTGTACTTTCTGTACCTGTACAGCACCCTAACAGCAGCCCTGCTGTCACCTCCTGGCACCTGTCCAGCTTTGCTTCCACCTCCTGACTGCTGTCCTAGCCTGTGGCAGCCTTCCAACAGCAGACCACAGCCCCTAACCAGCCCTCCTTGACCTGGACGAACCTCCTCTATGACCTGCAGCTGCCTCCAGCACTGGGCCAAGCCTCTTTGACCCTAGTCACAGCCTTTCCTAGACTGGCCGAGTCTTCTTCTAGGCTGCGGCTAGGCTATAATAGCAGGCCGAGCCTCTCCTAGGCTTCAGCCTGACCTCCTTTGGCTCCTAACAGACCTGCAGCCCTCCAACTCACTTGGTACCTGCCAAGAACAAGAAAATCACACCAAACTAGAGGCCAACCGGCCTCTCTCCATGGCTGGACTGAAGTCACCACACTTGGACTAAAATTTCCAAGCTCTCTCCACTTGTCTCCACAATAATGAAATGTCACAATGACCTCTCTCCTTTATATACAAGTCTTAGGGGTCAACAAGAAGCCCCTCCACAAGTCAACATCAAATTAGGCACACATGTGGGTGTGAAGCCCCATCACAAATCCACAAAGCCCATCACCAAGCCCCCAAGCCTCCAGCTCAAAATACAAGGGGGTTTCCACCAAACGAAAGGGCTAATCTGGTGCCCACGACGATTCCTACGTGTCTAGCACCTAGGCCACTAGTGGGAATGCCTCCTGATGCTACAAAAGCATCAACAACATTTACATTATAAATGTATAAATGGTGTAATATAAGTCAAAACGGTAATTGAAGGGAATGGTCAAATTGTTGAACTGAACTTTCTCCCATCCACCTAATGTCTTGGCAATGCACCTCGAGAGAGATTGATATGTCAGTGCTAAACTACAACCCCTTTGTTGGACAAACCTGTGGACCTTGGTTTTCTATTTCAAGCCAACAAAGGGTTCTCTTTAACAGGTGTTGGAATTTATTGTATTGCATTGTCAATTGCCTCGTATATCTTCAAAGAATAGTGGAATATGGAATTACATTGATGATCATCTCCAATAGATTTTCATTCATTTCACCAACTCATCATCCGAGATCATTGTACTACTTTCTTGCCATGTTATGTTTTGGACTTGTTCTATATTGACCACCCATCACTAACAACAATAGATTGTAAGGCCTCCTGCACCTCAATCATAAGCTCAAGATGAATGAAGAAGGTGATATATTTTGTATTTGTTGGTTTCAAAAATCCATTTACATGCATCTTATAAATAGCTAAGGGGCATGGTTTGTATGGATGAGCATTCATGTTTCTTGCACCCAAAGTAATGCATGCAACCTCTAAGAATTCAGCCATTTTCTTTGAGTGCATTATTTAGTGCATGCACAGAACAAGGACTTAAAACAAATGCTTCTACTTTCTTTGAATTGTCATGTTTTTAGATCTATAAATTAGTGTTGCATTTGTAATAACTAGTACTACATTGTGAGAACCAACCTTTTCATTTGCATCAATTGGCCTTAACAAGTAGGGATTTTTTGAAGAGTTGCCAATAATGTTTATCAAGGTTATTTACCTAGACATTAAATGCAATCCCATTGGCAATGATAAATTCAACGGTGGTTTCCATTGCCTCCTTCCCACGTTGCACATTGTCTGTTTCCATCAAATTTGCATTTCTTGAAGGCCTCTTCTTTGAAATAGAAGGTGATACAAATACAGTGGTAATTTCGTTCCCCTAGGAGGAATCTCTAGTTCTAGGTTTCTTAAAATTCATGTTTTTGCTAGAAAATCTAACTTTTGTTACAATGATGTGAAGCCTAGTCATTTCAACTCTTTTTTCAAGTGTACATTTGCATGCCCTTCATCCTTCACCAAGTCTGCCCAGAGGATGATGCTTACTTGGGTGTAGCTACCCTTAAAAATATGGCTACAGATATTACATTGTCATTAATGAGGAGCCACAACTATTTCAATTCTTGTGTTTTGTGGTTTTTCTCACTAATTGGAGTAAGTTTTTTGTGGATTTGAAGGTATTGAGGTTTCTTTTGGCGATCTTGTTTTAGATTTGGCATTATGGCTTTGTCCCTCCATTTTTAAGAACGTGGTTGTAGATGAATAATTGAAGTTTCTTCAACTCAATGTTGCTAAATCTTTAGTGTTGATGTTTCCCACCTCAAATCTACATTGTTACCTAGTTGAATCTTCAAACCGATTGACAATTGAGTGGGCCTAATGGTTAAGAACATGTGTTTTTTCCTAGGAGGTCACAGGTTCAAATCCAAAGGAGGGTAGGGTATGTACACCTCCGTAGACTTTAGTAGTTAAATTATTGTGCCGAGGGGGTCCCTTGTCCCACAAACAATGGGGTCTCATACACCAATTTGGTGTCTGGCTTGGCCGTGACCTTAAAATTAGATTATTATTATTAACTCGAAAAATTAACACTCCATAGTTCTCCAAGATTGCCTACAATTTTTTGTTTTAAATAATAGAAGCAAGCTTCTCTCTTTCTCTATGCATGTGTATATAAAACCTAAATGCGGGTTGGGTTAGTTAATTAGCAAGGTCAAAGGGTGGGTTAGGTAGTGTGTCATTGTACTTTTTTTTTCTTTTCCTTTTTCCAAGTAGATCTACATATCATGGGCATCGATTTGGACAAGAGACATCCAAAAGTTCTTGAGACAGTGGGCGTAGGTTTTGATGTACCCTTCTTTTTCTAGAGAACTTTACTGGAATGAAGGTATGTCATTAAGGACATCCTTGGGAAAATGGAGACATCCCCTACTGTCCCCTTGCTCCATGGGGACGAGGAAACTTTGGGGCTATGTCCCCCAAGGATGGGGACACATCCTTAGTACAACACTAATTTCAACATTATACTACCTCAACAAACTGAACTCTGTCCTTGGTGATAAGCCTCATTCAAGGTTAAGAATTTTCCCAAAGAACTCTAGCACGTCGTCCAAATTTTGTATACACACATCTTAAAAATGTTATGTAAAACCTATAACATTTAGAAGATTCAACAATTCTTTTTTGAAAGTACTTCCTTTACATTCAAAGAAAAGTATACAATTGGTCCAAAGAGGTCAAGCACCACAAGTGGCCTGCTTACATAGGCAAATTGACTCTTAAGGGGTAAACCATTGCACACACACCCTTTTGTTTGGTTAAGTTGCTATGACGTGAAATATTGTTACAACAAAATCCCCTAGGACTTGCACCTTTCCCCAAATACTTATTCCTGTGTTCGAGGGAATTGAACCTTGGTGGCCTAGCATGTTATCATCTTCACTATTGGACCATAAACCCATTGACAAGATTCAACAATTTGAGAATTGAAAGTTTATCGAGAACCAATAGTCGAAAACTAATCACATCTTACAAACTTAAAATTTTTATAAGTTTTAGAAGATGATAATTGTAAATTAAAAGTTTATGGAAAAATATATAGTTGGAAAATTGCAAGCTATGGTAAATTTGTTATTAAATATTCATTATCACTTGTTAAAGTAAAAACATAGATTGCAAAAAATAGTTGATATTTATTAGGATATGATTTCTTGATCTTTAAAAATTCTAACATATTATAACAAGTTTTCAATACGAAAATGGTTATTCCTCTATATCTTTGGATCCGCCTCTGGAGGATCTAGGATGTGAGTTTCCACAGATCCAAATCCAGATTTTCCTATGGGGCATCTACGATTTGCGTTTTAGTAGATTTGGATTTGGATTCGGGTCTGCTTGGAAAATGTTTTCAATTTTGAAGCACCAGAGGATCCACTCAGCATATGTTTTTGGCTTTGCCAAAAGTATCAACTCAACAGTGTCCAAAAAAACCATTTTTAAAAAACACAAGCATAAAATAATAAATAAAAAAGGCAAAGTGTGGGGCCCTAAAACCTTAACCTTTTTCCTATAAACTAACCCTGCCTCCATCATAATACACACAAATCTGGATTTTGATAGCAGTCTGCTATTTGAGTTTGTGAGAGCAGTTTGGAGTGAAATATATAAGTTGCTGCGAATTTAAAGTTAAATTTATATTAATAGATAAGCTAAATACATCGACTCACAGCTTAGCTGCTTACATAATAGTGAAAAGGTCACTTTCAACGACCAAAAAACATTGAATCATCAATATCCATGAGATTACCAACAGTGTTCATGTAGCATTGACACAAATGCATGTTACAAGTTCATGAACTCCTAGCTCGCCCTTTTTGTTGCATGTGCCAAAATTTAGGGGCTAAATTTTGCCTTTTTTAAAAATGATTGCCAATTAAAATTCAATATTTGCCCAAATTTATAGAGCATCAAGTGATCTTACTTGAAAAAACATCAATTTTTTAGAAATTGGATAAAATTCTTGAAATTTGAAGATTTTTACAAAATTATCGCCAAACATTATAGTAGGCATTTTAAGAATTAGTAAGATTCCCCAAAGTTTCTACAGTTACAATACAAGTATGGATCCTTAAAATTTTCCTTGCTGCACTTTCTAGGTTAAGGATTCTATTAGAGGTGACACAATTGTACTGCCCTTGGAGGGAAGCCTAAACATAAAAAGCAAGAGTCATTGGGGAGTTGCCCACAACCATTATTATTTTGAATTCTATTTTCCACATCCACTATTTTTCCGAACTGTATTTACATCATCTTTGTCCAATCCAAAAGGAACCACTCAATTATAGGTTGCCCCACCCACCACACTAACTTATAGTCGAGGTTGGGGAGGCATGCTTGTCAATGCTTTTCCAATTCTTGCATTGCACAATTCTAAAGTCTTCATTCCCTCAAATTGCACAATAACTTTGAAGTGATTCATGAATCACGAGTCCATATTTTGTGTTCGACTCTGTGGTCACATTCATGATTTAAACTCCAATGCAACATTTTAAATTCAGTATTGATTTAACATTAAAATGAAAATATGATTATTTGTCATCCACATAGGCCAAGTTTGCATGTTGGACCATTAAATCCTTGATATGTTTAATACTTATATAAAATGCTTGTGATGTGGCTTTCTACTTATCCAAATGCTCTACATATTCTATCTTGTTATATGGGTTTTCTATGTTCAAAGTGATGTTCAAAACTTCAACTAGTTTTTCTTACTTGGATGGAAGAAGCATGTTTGTTTTCATCAAGTTTATTTTATTAGGTTGTGAGGAGTTGCTCTCCTCTTATAAGTGTTTTCTTGTTTTAGGTTTTAGGAGTTCATCCCAACCATAAGATAGACATGTAGTGGAGTTGTGGTGTAAGGATTTGTAGAGTAACTTACTTGGAATTGAGCTAAGACTTTTGGGATTTGTTTGGTGCGTCATCAAACCTACATTCAAAACCCTTAGTGGCTAGTAAATTTATAGGTTATATTTGTTTGTTGAAGCAAATGGGTAGTAAATAATGATCTCTTTAAAAGGGCATTTTACAAAAGGTAAGCACTATCATTATGAATCTCTCTAGTCATGATGTGATTATAATCAACTTAGAGGCTACATCTTCATTCAATTTTGAAGGAATTATCTTATTAAGAATATTTTTAAGTTAGATAAGGATCTTTGTCTTGTGAGAAGTAGTACTAAAGACATTCTCTTTACAATGATTTTGCATGCTTCCAGGTGCTACACAGTGGCATTGCTTGAAGATCGAAAGTATTCATCCATGGCACCATTTGGTGGGTTTGCTTTCATTGGTGCATGGGCAAGCCTCTTGTTCTAAATTACTTTTACCATTTCTTGTATATCTATTCAACTTAGCCACGAATTGAATAAATTTGAGGTCATGCAAGTTTGTGTTATATTGAAGTTTATTATCGTTTTCAAAATAATGAAATTAAGTTGAAATATTCAACAAGCTTTTAAAGTTTTGATAAGCATTCTAATGAGGTTATAGTTCTTCCCTCTTTTGGCAATGTTTCCATTTGCTTTCTCGGATTCACAAAATATAATAATTTTGGTCTTGTAACCATCAATTTTAATTCAAACACAAACTTGAGATAATTAATTACATAAGTGTTTTGTATAGTTAATCATTGTTTCAAATGAGTAAACAAATAAGATTATGAAAAATAAACATACTTTCATTGAAATAGACATACAAAGATGTTTGATATTGAGATTTGAGATTTGATTGGTATGTCTCATTAATCTTTTTGTCTTAGGATTATGATGGTCGTTGGCTTGGAATATGTCTTATATTAACATCTTTAATTTTTTTAATTAATGCAAACATCAACAAAAATTGCAATGGACATACTCATGCATGTTATATACAAATAACTTGTTTCCTTTTCCTTTTTCTACATGGTTTTCTTTTGTACAATATAGCTCCCCCTCGTGAGTAAATCACAATATTATTGTAGAAATTGAGAATTGAGCAATTAATATAACTTTTGAATTTTGCCTCAATTTTGAGGTTTCCAGATCTATTCTTTGTGAATTTTCAGCTTTAGGGCTGAATTTGAAATATTAAATATTTCACTTTTGTCTATTCCAATTTACCAAGTAGCCCAAGAAAATAAAGACCAAACAAGTGTAGTTCAATGTCGACAAGTTATAACCTTTAGGGCACACTTCCCAAGGGAATTACCGATATGAAAATGTTTTATTACATTAGATTATTACAGTAGAAAATATACTTTTTTATCTTCTGGATGTGTTAAATCACTTAACCAATTAAGCTCAATTTTACACAAATCAACATGCGCAACCAAGGTTGAAATCTACTCAATCATGATGATAACATACATATGATGAAAATCAAAATTGCAAGTATACAAAACTTGGACAATTGGGAACTTCACATATATATAAAAGATGAAATACAAGTACATACCACAACTCTATCACAACGTTGGTACAAGTCAAGCTTTCCATACCCTAGCCTAGGGAAATCATAGGAAAACCCCAACCACCAACCCCTTCAAGCTAGGAATAATTTCCAAGCAATGTTGATCACTACTCCAAAGATCTTCAACAAGTTAGCATCAACATTGACAAGTTCTCCTTATCACATACACCAAGTTTGAATCACACAAGCTCTCCACACTTGCACTCTTGTCATCATTGTTTCAGTGAAAGATGAATGGTGGAGATCGTCATGGATGTCGTCGGTGGTGATCATCATGGACGTTGTTGTTGGCTACATGCAAAAGAACTCCCCTAATACTAAGAGTAACGCCACCGCCAATGTTGTCGTCGATGAAATGTAGAGAGACGATAGCTTGGCATACACAACACTGTCAGGGAAAACCATTAGCTGCCACATGAAACTGTTCTCTCTGCCACATAAGCATTTATGTATGCCTGTATAAGGTCGCCACGTGTCCAGGGTGACGTCAACAATGGCATCTACGAGGTTTAAAAGATTTAGGTTGTGGTAACGGGCAGATTGACAGTCCAGATTTGATCGGGCCTGCAATGGAGGGTTTATATTCATTTCAAAATGGATGGTCCATATTTGATCACAATTATATACAGATTGTCGATGCTTTGATCGTCGATACATCGAGCGTTGGGTCTACCTTTCGATGATGCAAAGTTTCGTGCTTAAAGATCAACAGTCGTGATCGGTCGCCAAGATAGATCCAACGGATTTTGAGTCTTACACCTGTGCAGATTTGATTTCGAGCGCCCAACAATAGAAGAAATGATTACATAGACTCGTTAGGGACAAAGATCGAGCGAATTTTTTGGCCTGCAAGTTTCCAGCTGCCCTATGATCTCAACATAGCATAATTCATGCAGGTAAAAGTAATTAATTTTGACTAGAGGAGAAACAATCCAAGAATCAAGAAGCAATAATCAGGTATCAAAACGCTGGAAGTGGTTTCAAGAAGCGGTTTAGGGCTTGACACGAGAAGGATAAAAGACAAAGCAGACACCCATTGTCAAGGTCAACACTTTGGGGAGTTAAAGGGTTTCTTGTAACCAGAGCTCATCAACCACAAAAACCTTGAGTACAGTCAATTGGTAAAAGTAGCAGGCAAGCAAAGATTCATCCCTTGCGTTTAAGTTTCAGTCTGTAATTCCTCCTATTGTATATGTGTTTCTGTAAAGCATCTCCTCCTAATTTTTTGCTTTCTTGTAGCGGATATGATTTATAAAAGCTCAAACAACAGGCCATTCTTCATGTTCAGTGTTACTGTATGATGTCTGGTAATGAAACATAAATGATTTCCTTTGAATGTATGACCATTTCTTATCATTTTCTTTATGCATTTGAATGATATGTAGAGGGTACCTCCTTGAATTTGAGTGTATGAAGATGTTAATTGTTTGAAACATGCTTTATAGATTTGTATACATCTCTGTTAGAACTGTTGAATTCTTAATTGCTCAACATGTTATTCCTTTTCAATAAGCTACAAGATTCACTCAGTAGTGCCTTGTATGTTTATTTTGTTCTTCCTCTAAACCATCATTTCATCCTCCTTTTAATCTTGATTGTTTGAAACACTCGTAGAAATATGCCTCTGTTAGTTGAGAGCATTTTTCATCTGAGCTGAGATTGTTTAAGGTCCTATAATTTCATAAGAGAAAGAGAGAGGAAAAACTTCCCAAATATTGCACAATTATTTTACTGCAAATTTGGTTTTAAGATTCATCCCGAGTCTTAGCCCCTGGGGTGCCTCGGCGTCAGTCCAACAACAACCTGGAACATCTTGAGGGATAACATTTAAAATGGCGTCATTGTCGAGGACATAAGTTGAAGAAATCTTCCTTGGGGATACGACATTGTAAGCTCTGAGACTTGACGGTGAACATGCCTCAGGCACTTGGTTGTTAATCCCTCACCTAACGACTCCACAGAAGGAGAATCTAACCTCTGCTAGAAGACATACCAGAAGCCACCCTGGTTCTAATCAGGTTCTGATATATTCAGATCCAAAAAACCTTGTCACTTGGAGAAATGTCAGAGATATTTATGGATAAAATCTGTGTGGAGTTTTGAAACATCCAACGTTTCGAGTGGACACTCCACCCATCATCAGGGACATAAGAGCCGATAGTTTGCCAAAGAGTGTTGAGGTAGTATTTAAAGGAGATAATTTTTTACCGTTGCTGGAGTGAAATTAGCCATTGCAATTTAAAATAATAAAATAATAAAATAATAATGAGGTTGTTAAGAGTTTAGGTGAGCAAAAGAGATTGAAAAAGTGATACGAAAAATTATAATTAATAAATTAATATGCAAGTGTTAAATTAAGACCAGATAAGGGGAGGGGAGTGAGGTTGTTAGAAATATTTAATTAAATAGTGATAGGATAAAGGATTAAGGAGAAGCATTATTAAAAAGAAAAGTTATGGATTGATGATGAAGTATTGAGACATAAAAGAATAAATTTGATCCAGGTGGATATCGATGGCCACCCAACTATTCCACTGGATCGAAAAACAGTTTGCCACCTTGGCAGATTTTTCGACAGTTTGTCGGGTTCCAAACTTCTGGGGCTGTTTTAAGGCCCTAAACGACGTTTTTTAGGGATTTGGGGCCTAGTGGATTACCAAAGGCACTGCCCTGAGCTAGTCGAAAATTGTTCTTCTCGGTTAGACCTTT
The DNA here is from genome assembly GCA_009831015.1 of Picea engelmannii. NCBI lineage: Eukaryota > Viridiplantae > Streptophyta > Pinopsida > Pinales > Pinaceae > Picea > Picea engelmannii. The sequence goes on along the minus strand of ML781684.1, from coordinate 248,654 downwards.
CCAACGGGTTATCGTGCGCCTAAAACAAAGATCGTATGCAAAAGTTACGACTCCAAAGTTGATGTACTAACTTACCCAAACAGGGCCCACATGACTTTTGACACTTCATTTTCTAGGGTTGGGTTTCTGGATGTCTAGGGTTTTTGACATTCCTGTTTATTGTAAAAGGCCTTCAGAGCCTCATTGTAACTATTTTTTGGCGAATGAGCGCAACCGTCACATTTCTTCTCAGAAATAAGCCGCCACCATTCAAACAAACTTGTTTTCCGCGAAAGATCGCAGCCACATCCCGAGCCTCCGCGACCGATCTCTCCACACAACAGAAGCAAGTGGATAAAGTCGTGAAATGATACTCATATATCTTCTCCTATCCTACCGGGGTACCTTTGCACAACCAGGTCAAGCATCCCATCAATCTGACCCGAGGCGCACCACTACCCAATGGGCTAGTCTACCGTCGCTCTTTGTTAGAAAACGAGGAGATCAAGAGGCAGATCCAAGAACTGCTCCACAAGGGGCACATCCGTCCCAGTTCATCGCCTCGTTGGAGCCTAATCGTGTTGGTGCAGAAGAAAGACGGGACCTGGCAACTCTATATTGATTACCGGACACTGAATAAAATCGCAGTTCGAAACCGGTACCCGATTCCCCGAATCGATGACCTTCTTTATCAGCTCACAGGGGCCAAATAATTCAGTAAGATTGATCTGAAGTCTGGCTACCACCAGGTCCCAATAGAACATACATGTATGGAAGACTGCCTTCAAGTCAAAAGAAGGTCTTTTTGAATGGTTGGTCATGCCCTTTGGTTTGACAAATGCTCCAACAACTTTTATGATGATGATGGATGATATCCTACGACCTTTCACCAATACTTTTGTAGTGGTGTATCTGGATGACATCCTCATCTACAACAAGACTTGGACGAAACACTTGCAACATATTCAACAGGTTCTGCACACCCTGCGACAACACAAATTATATGCAAACTTGGAAAAATGCTCCTTTGACATGGACATGGTCCATTACTTAGGTTACATTGTTGATCAACACGGTGTGCATGTGGATCTAGCGAAGATCCAGGTCATCCGTCACTGGCCAACCCCAACCACACTCACTGAACTTCATAGCTTCTTGGGCCTCTCCAATTTTTATCGCAGGTTCGTGCTGGGTTTCTCTCATATCGCATGGGCCCTCAGCCAAGTAACCAGGGGTGGAGGTAACGAAAAATTTGTGTGGGGCCTGTCCCAACAACAAGCCTTTCATGACTTGAAGAAGCGTTTGTGCTCATCCCTGGTACTTTCATTACTGGACCTGCAACATCCCTTTAAGGTCAAGACAGATGCTTCAGACTATGCTGTGGGCATCGTCCTCACTCAACACGACCACCCTGTGGCATATCATACTGAGACACTATCAGATGTTGTTCGTAAGTACCCTACTTACGACAAAGAAATGTAGTCCATTGTGCAAGCCTGTCGCCAGTGGAGACATTACATTCTTGGGAAGGAGACAGTCATCCACATTGATCACAAGCCACTACAATTCATGCATATCCAAGGCAAATTGCAGAATGACCGCCATCAGAAGTGGTCAACATACTTACAACAGTTCCACCTTAACATCAAGTATAAAACATGAAGTACCAATCGAGTTTTTGACTACCTTAGCTGACCTCCAGTCGCGACACTCACCATGGTGCTAGACTCTTGCAGTCACGAGACCTCCAGATGGCCCCACCTCTATGAGACAGACCCTGACTTCTCCACCACCTACCAAATGTTGGGCGCCAACTCAATGGTCGCTAATTTTTTTCTTCAGGACAAGCTGTTGTGCTGTTTGGGCCATCTCTGCGTTCCATCAAGCGAGCACGTGAAGCTAATTTGGGAAGCTCACTACAGTCGGGTGGCATGACACTTTGGCATCGAAAAGACAGTGGGAGTGTTGTAGAAACATTTCTACTGGCCGAAACTTCGACAAGATGTTGACAAGTATATCAGGTCCTGCACCGGCTGCGCTATTGCCAAACCGACCACTAAGAAACATGGCCTGTTCACCCCTCTGCCTACTCCTAACAGGCCGTGGGAATCCATCTCAATGGACTACTTGTCGGGCCTCATGTCCACCAAGAGTGTAAATGACTGTGTTTTTGTGATTGTTGATCGCTTTTCCAAGATGGCGATTCTAACCGCCTGCAAGAAGAACATCACAACAGAAGCCACTGCCAAGCTCTTCTTTGAACGAGTAGGGGTGCATTTTGGGATCCCACAAACCATTATCTCAGACCGTGACAGTCGGTTCCTCAACTCATTCTGGTCGAGCCTTTGGTCACACATTTGGATACCAAGCTCATCAAATCCACTGCCTTCCACCCCTAGACAGATGACCAAACTGAGGCTGTACATATCCTGTGCATGTACAATTCAAAACACCCCCGCACATGGGATGAGAGTCTTCCCTATGTCCAACATAGCTACAACCAAGCCCTGCATAGCTCAACTAGACACAACCCCTTTCAGGTGGGGTTGGGATTCCAACCATTGGGCCCCGTGGATGTTGCAATATCCATGGTGACCACCTCGACCGACTCATCCCCTGCTCCACCAGAAGCTGAAAAAGCCACCCGGTTCATTGAGCGGATCCAATACATCCGCCAACATGTTCAAGATATTCTACATAAGCCTAATGCCAAGTACAAGCAATGCCATGATCAACATCGGGTGCCACATAAGTTTCAGGTGGGCGACAAAGTTTGGTTGCATTTGTAGAAAGAACGCCTTACAGGGCCCCCATCAGAAGCTTCACCCACTTTGTTATGGGCCATACACCATCACCAAGGCTGTGGGTGACAATGCTTTTGAGCTCAACATTCCCCCCTTCCTTGGTCTGCATCCAATTTTCAACGTGGCTCTCCTTCGACCATATTTCCCACCATTATTGGACACCTCAGAGATAACAGAGCAGTTGACACCAACATAGCTCAACCCTGACTGCATGCAACATGCATCCAATGATCAGATTGTGGACACATAGATCAAGGGCACTCGACAACAAAGGATCCAACTTTATCGAGTCGTCAAAGTAGGGCAACTCCTGCACCAAGGCAAGTGGCTCACCCGGGGACAAATTCAGCAGGAATTTTCTCATCTGATGGGGGAACTCAACGCAATGGAGACCATTGCTTCCTAAGGAGGGAGGATTGATCCAGGTGGATATCGGTGGCCACCCACCTATTCCACCGACTCGAAAAACAGTTTTCCACCTTGGCAATTTTTCGACATTTTTTCGGGTTTCAAACTTTCGAGGCCGTTTTGAGGCCCTAAACGACGTTTTTTGGGGATTTGGGGCCCAAGGGATTGTCAAAGGCAGTACCCTAGGCTAGTAAAAAAATGTTCTTCTCGGTTAGACCTTTCCAATGGGTATCGTGCGCCTAAAACAAAGATCGTATGCAAAAGTTACGACCCCGGGAAGTTGATGTACTAACTTACCCAAACGGGGCCCACATGACTTTTGATGCTTCATATTCTAGGGTTGGGTTTTTGGATGTCTAGGGTTTTTGACATTTCTGTTTATTGTAAAAGGCCTCCAGAGCCTCATTGTAACTATTTTCTGGTGAATGAGCACAACCGTCACATCTCTTCTCAGAGATAAGCCGCCACCATTCCAACAAGCTTGTTTTCCGCTGCATTTTACAGTTTCAGCGTATTTCCTTATTGAATAGAAAACCAGTTTTACTGTATCTCTGTTATTTTGTGTTAAGCATCTTTTAATAATCTGTTTTCATTTTGTTCTGCTCATAAAATACAGATCAAAATTGCAGTGAAATTAAGAGTATTAAAATAAAATGAAAAAGAATGAGAAATAAAATAAATTGAAATAATACAGTCATAGAGGGAGGGATGGAAGAAAAATGGATGTAATCAAAGTAGAAAGAAAAATAAGTTTAATAAGTCATGTGGAGTTAGGCTAGGAGATCAAAGGTGAAAGGATAATAAAAGAAGGAATAAATTAGAATATTCGATATAGAGGGAGGTTAATAAAGAGCATTCGAACATAGGGAGGTTAATAGTCAGGAAAGTAAATGTTAAAAGAGATTTGATGAAAGATAAATCTAGGGCGAAGATGAGGTTAGGAGACCGAGAGAAGTCAATTTTTTTATGAGAGAAGCAGAGAAAATAAAGATTCCGAGATAAAGTGTCACAGGGGATCAGAAAGAAGATCGAGACCTGATTGTCCAAACATAGGTGGGGGGATGGGGGAAGTCTTCAAGATAGGGGGACTAATGGTTAAGATGATAAATGGCGGGTTTCCAAGAATGGCTAACCTTGTAGCCATCTTCCCAGCTACAAGCTTACCTATAGATACGTAAATGCCAACTCCCACCATCACTCAACTCAAAAGTCTGTTATCCTAAAAATCCTTATCACTCGTGCCCTCCGCATATATGCCCCCCAATTCCTTGCAGAGGAAAAATCCCATTTAACTAAATCCCTTATGACCAATGGCTATTCTTTATCCCAAATTAACCAAGCCTTCTGCTCAACCTCCAAACCTAAACCAAAGACCCCCTCTTCCTCCTCTCCTTCATGTGCTCTCCTTTCCCTTCCCTATATCCAAGGCACCACCGATCATATTGCAAGACTCTTGGAGAAAACGAATATCAAAACTGTGTTCAAACTGTTAGAATATAATGGATGTGCTTGTTTTACCATTGACAATATCACTATTGTCACCCAACCATAGGTCGAAGCCACCCTCCAAGCACCTTAACCTTGACAGAGAATCACTCCGGAAGCAAACCCTAGGCTAGATAGCCAAACAAAGGGTAGCACACCTTTCCCCAAGGATAGCGCACCAACAAGAGTTGATTAGATAGTCCAAACCCTAACCAAGAGATAGTCCAAGCCAAACGTGACCTGCTAGCTACTGCAGCTGCAATGGTAGCTCTCCTCCAAACCTGCGCACAAAACTGGGCGCTACAGTGCGCACAAGTGTTGCTCTGCAATTTTGAGACTGCCTGCCAGAATGAGAACTGGCCTCCTGTATTTTGGATAACTGCATGGGCCGACTTCTCATTCTGGGTATCTGTCTGTTCAGTATATATTAATTCTTCTGGCCGATTTCTTCTCTTGGAGGCTAATAACCTAATATAAATTATCCTCTTGAGCCGACATGTCTTCTAGGGTTATTAGCCAACTCATTAGGGTTTCTTCTTGCTTTTCGGAGTAGTCTATTCTCGTCAGGTTTACAGGTGCAGGTAAATACCTCCCGCAGCTACCATAATATCAACACTCCCTCCTAGCTAGGGAGGTATTACAAGTAATGGTCTTGAGCACGAACATACCATTCACCCGGTAGCATCAACATAGACTATCTCATGACTAGATCATGAGCACCATCATCACCATCAGTATCATCAGCCGTATCATCTCTCGAAACCATACTCCATCTGAGTAATTAGACATGATGTTGGATAAGTCACTCACACTACAGAGTGATACAAGAGCCATTCTTCTAATCTGGACATATGTCCTAGAAGAGTAGATGTTCTGAACCATTTTCCTTCTGGGAAATCTCTATCCTTTAATCATCCATCTGGTTAATAATCATTTACCAAATTGCTGATAGTCTTCAAGGCAATCAGAATAAAATAGAACACAACTGTGTCTATCCATAGTAGTACATAACTACAATCCAGTGGTACACTGCCACACCAAGTAACACACTAGTACTTGATCAAACATTGGAACACATCCACCACAGTAGTATATATCTACTGTCATACAATTTTCATAACAATCATTTGATATCAACCTGCACAGAAACAATGTTATGATATAAACTGAATCATCTAGGCCACTCTTTCACTCACATCTGTGAGATATGAAAGAATATTTGCCCTCAGAGTAGAACATCAACGATGGGCTATCTGCCTTATTCTTCTCTAACAAGGAAGATTGATTGTTCTTATTTCTGAGCTTGGAGCATTCCTCACCCTGGGCCATTCCTCCGACACTAAACAAAGTGTAACCCGGGGAGAATGAATCTACCCTAAGGAATTTCTGTCCCTGATTGCTGATCCTGGACCATTCCCCACCCTGGGCCATTCCTTCAGCAGTAAACAAAGTGCAACCTGGAGAGAATGAATACACCCTAAGGAATGACTGTTCGGACCATTTCCTCTGTTAACCAAAAGAGGAAAAGACTGTCCTGTATCAACCTCCAAAACAGACCATTTCTCATGTTAACCACAATGAGAAATCGTTGTCCAACGAGGCATGCCAGTTTTCTTGAGTAACCCTCAAGAAGAGAGACTGCCCTAGACCACTCCCCATGTTAACCACAATGGGAATTTGTTGTTTATGATACATCAACAATCTGGACCATTTCCCACATTAACAACAATGGGAAATCATTGTCCGTCATAAATCTCAATCCACTTTCCGAATTGGAAATAATCTGCTCATCCCGGACCATTCTTCGAACTGAAAAATTATTGTCCATCAATCAATAATACATCAATGCTCTCTCCCAAATTGGGATCCATCTCTTCCTTTTTCAATAAGGAATTCGTTTCCACGAGCTTCAGCTTGAGTATGCAAACTCTTTCATTTTGAACAAAAGATTTTACAAAAATGTCTGCTTATCTGCTCATCTGTGGAGATATGTATTAGAGAACCACTTTCTCCTTTCTGGACTTCATCACGGATAATGTGATGCTTGATTTCAAATGTTTTTCTCTTAAGGATTCATGTAGCTCTGATCAATTAAGTATATCATTGTTTGGAACACTGGAACATATCCATGTGGCACTTCTTCTGTCATCATGAGATCTGATCTACTGAGTAATCATCTTGATACAATATCTCTGTTATAGAAAATATTCACCACGCTTTTGTTGTGCACTGGAGGTTCTCCACCAAGTTATCTTTTTCCATCTGCATACAAGGGTCTCTTTTTGGTATGCCTCAAAGTCTTGAGGTTGCTCTTCATACGCTCTTTGTTCAATTGCTCTGGAGAATAGTCTTTGCATTTATCTGATGTAGAATTCCAACTCATGGATGTTGCAGATGATATAATGACTCATGTAGAGATATGTCTGGTTTACTGGAACAAGTAATCATCATAGTATTCTCCCTCCATCTGGGAGAATCTCTAGTTCTAGATCTCACAACACTGTTCTGCATCACGACTTTCAGTTCCTCTGCTTGATTGCTTTTTAGTGAGTTCATATCAGGCTGGGAATCTTGTGATTCTCGATACAATCACTGGTTGTTCTAGCTTCTCTTTCTTTCTTGGAATCTTCATGTTCTTCTTCATGTTTTTCTTTAGCTCTTGGGTCCATGGAGTTTCTTATAGATTCCATGCCCTAAATATTCCACTTCTTTCTTTTATCATAGGATCACGGATGTGAATGGACAACCAAGGATACTTTAAGGCCTCTCTTCGAAGAAGACTTCTTCTAAGGTCGAACTGAACACATACTGCTTTTCATGTTTGCTACCATGGATATATACTTCATCATCTTCAATGGATCGTAGGATTAACTCCCTCCTAATGCTTGCTTCATGTATGGATGCATTCTCTTCTTTATGGTGATATATAATCGGATCCCTCCATCTAGGAGAGTCCACGCTTCCGTTTGCACCCTTATTCCCTTTTGCAAAGTGTCATAAGTCTTTCTCCAATTTTCTCTTGATTGTTGAGTTCTTTCTTCTAGGTTTCTTCAAGATTGATTCCGATTTCGGCTTATCTTGTAATAACTTCCACAAGATTTGTTTGATATATTTCATCCTTTCTTGTATAGTGATAGAAATCCTTATCTTGTTGTTCTTCCATAGATATAGTTCTTCTTGGAACATATTTTTAAGAGATAGATATACAAGATATGTACAGAGACTTATGCAAACAAGATATGTACAAGGACTAAGAAGAGTATTGTTACCTTCAGAAGAAGAAGTCTCTTTCATCCTGCTTAGTCTTCTTTGTGGGTTCCTTTTCTTCGGTAACTGATGCTTCGTGTTTCTCCTTCCTTTTTCTTTAGCTTGGGACAATGATTCTTGTAGTGACCATACTTTCGACAGTTGAAGCATTGTACTTCTGAAATGTCTTTCTCTTTATTTGGCTTCCTCCTTGAACCAAACTTCCTTTTGTTCCTGAAATTCTTGAATCTTGCT
>ML781684.1:227354-240222 GCA_009831015.1 Picea engelmannii | reverse complement strand
CATCTTCTTTGATGAGTCAAGATGGGAGATGTAGGGTATCAAGTGGTCTTTTATAGAGTCCACTATGATACTCATGGCATTGATGTCACTGTCTTTGAACTTCTCCATAACTACAACGTTCTGCGGTTCCTTCTCTTTTCCTTTTTCGAACTCTGGTTCCACAATCTTTCCTTTCATGATATCCAACACTTTATTCTTGACAAGGATGAGGTCAATCCTTGTCTTCCACGCTATGAAGTTAGAGGCTCCATCTAACTTGTTCTCTGACTTCATAGAATAAGTCATGGCTGCTTGGACTTGGTCAAACCCTAGATTTGACCAAAAACTCAAACTTGATGTCTTGGCTTGTTGAGAGTATTAGGAGATGCGCTTGGCTAGGGCGCATTGATCTATCTGGAAATTAGGTCAATCCTTTCACTTAAGGTGCCTCAACAAGAGGATTAGGGTTTCTACAACTGCACCTGCTAGTAACCCTAGCGACAGTGCTATGGTGACTGCTCCTGCTAGACACCCTAGCGACAATTCTTCAACGAGCTTAATATCCTTACGACTATGTTTCCTTCCAGCGGTTAGACTGAATGAAGGAGGTGTGGGCCCATAACTTGTTAGAATCTAATGGATGTGCTCATTTTACCATTGACAATACCACTATTGTCACCCAATCATAGGATGAAGCCACCCTCCGAGCACCTTAACCTTGACAGAGAATCACTCTGGAAGAAAACCCTAGGCTAGATAACCAAACAAAGGGTAGCACACCTTTCCCCAAGGATAATGCACCAACAAGAGCTGATAAGATATTCCAAACCCTAACCAAGAGATAGTCCAAGCCAAACGTGACCTTCTAGCTGCTGCAACTGCAATGGCATCTCTCCTCCAAACCTGCGCACAAAACTGGGTACTGCAGTGCGCATAAGTGTTGCTTTGCAATTCTGAGACTGCCTGCCAGAATGAGAACTGGCCTCCTGTATTTATACTATTTCTGGCTAACTGCCTAGGCCGACTTCTCATTCTGGGTATCTGTCTGTTCAATATATATTAATTCTTCTGGCCGAATTCTTCTCTTGGAGGCTAATAACCTAATATAAATTATCCTCTTGAGCCGACATGTCTTCTAGGGTTATTAGCCAACTCATTAGGGTTTCTTCTTGCTTTCCAGAGTATTCTATTCTCGTCAGGTTTACACGTGGAGGTAAATACCTCTCGCAGCTACCATAATATCAACACAAACACCATAAAACCATCAAACAACTTTTTAGAACAACAAAATACAAATCTGACCCAATGATCGGCCCAAGAGTCTACCCGATACCGTGCTCCTGTGGGAAATATTATATAGGCCAAACTTGAAAAACATTTAAAGCCAGGCTTAAAGAGCATATAATTGACACCATCCACAACCGAATCTCCAAATCCGCTATCGTTGAACACTCTTCTAAATCTAAGCACCTCATTTGCTTTGACCAAACAAAAATCTTATCCCTAGCCCCTCATTACTCTTCATGTCTCATTCGGGAAGCCCTTGAAATTGAAAAACACCCTGATAACTTTAATTAGGAAGATGGCTACAAGCTTATCCATTCTTGGAAACCCGCCATTTATCATCTTAACCATTAGTCCCCCTGTCTTGAAGACTTCCCCCATACCCCCACCTCTGTCTAGACAATCAGGTCTCGATCTTCTTTTTGATCCCCTCATGACACCTTATCTCGAAATCTTTATTTCCTCTGCTTCTCTCATAATTTTTTTAACTTCTCTCGATCTCCTAACCTCATCTTCACCCTAGATTTCTCTTTCTCTTTTAACATTTACTTTCCTGACTATTAACCTCCCTTTGTTCGAATACTCTTTATTTCTCCAATCACTCTTCTTTTACAACCTTCTCAGATACTCCCTCTATATCGAATATTCTAATTTCTTCCTTCTTTTGTTAGCCTTTCACCTTTGATCTCCTAACCCAATTCCACATGACTTATTACACTTATTTTTCTTTCTACTTTGATTACATCTATTTTTTTTTTCCATCCCTCCCTCTATGACTGTGTTATTTCAATTTATTTTATTTTATTTCTCATTCTTTTTCATTTTATTTTAATACTCTCACTGCAATTTATTCTCTTATGTCTAAATACTTCATCATCAATCCATATTTTTTTTTTAATAATTCATCTCCTTAATCCTTTATCCTATCACTATTTAATTAAATATTTCTAATGACCTCGCTCCCCTCCCCTTGTATGGTCTTAATTTAACACTTTCATATTAATTTATTAATTATAATCCTTCATATTACTTTTTCAATCTCTTTTGCTCACCTAAACTCTTAACAACCTCAATATTATTTTATTATTTTAAATTGCAATGACTAATTTCACTCTAGCAACGTTAAAAATTTATCTCCTTTAAATACTACCTCAACACTCTTTGGAAAACTATCAACTCTTACGTCCCCGATGATGGGTGGAGTGTCCACTCTAAACGTTGGACGTTTCAAAACTCCACACATATATTTGATCCAAAAATATCTCTGAAATTATTTCTTACTGTGGAAACTTGCATACTCAGACCCTGGAGAAATGTTAGAGAACGTCAAATCCCTCTTTATTTAGGTAACCCTTATATCGAAATATTTCCTTCAGCTGTTCATCAAAGTGTTGAATCAGTAAATCTAGCTGATACACCTAAAGATTCGTTTTTGGCTTTAAAATCTACACCAAAACTTTTGATAGACCTCCTCAATCCTTCTTGAGAATCATGTCAAGAAGTAGGCTCTTCCATTCAACGTTTCTTCAAAATATTGTTACTCCCCTATCCACTGTGATCCCACTGGAGATTCCACTTTGTTTTAATGGCAGGATCAAGTAATGCATGGGTCACTATAAGGTTTGCTCCATTTCATTTTTCAAACTTACTCGGCTTTACTAATCTCGTACCTAGTACAAGAGTATGTGAAGACTGTCTTCCTAGATTCATAGAAGATGATGATGATAATCCGGCTCAACGTTTGATAGATTTCCACTTATGTATGCATCAACTGAGTTTTGTTCATGCATATGTCCTCATGAAAATGTTTATGACCTCTTTAGAGAGACACTCGTGAATGGTACATATCCTTGCCTGCTGCTTGTATAGATTCACTAAAAGATTTTTATATGATGTTTCATTCTCATTACAAAAGGAGGTATCCCATTGATCTTCCTCTAGGAAGCTGCTACTATAAAAGTTTTAAATTAGTTTCAGAGGATATAGGAGACTCTTCCTGTGATAATGAAGAGGAAGGGAAGATCACAAATGATGAATCTAAACAAGATTTTGAAAGGGAATTTTGTTATAACAGTGAAAATGAAGAAACTAGTCTTGCAAATTCCATTGAAGATCACTGGAGGGTGTTTACACATAAGCTTCCGAGAATCTACCAAAGGATACCATACTTCTTCCTACCTTGAAAGATACAAATCAATACCCTATTCAAAGATAGAATTCTCCTTTTGAAGATGATCATGAGTTGCGAATACCTACTTATGTTTCAAGAAATATGGTATGTGTTGATGAATTTTTACATTTCAAGAAGATCCAGAGAGCATTTATAAATTTCCACATTCTGATTTTCTTTTTGAACACTATTGTAATGAAGAACTTGATTAAGTTATAGAACATGAAAAAAATTGTTCCTACAACAATGAAGAGGAGAAATAATTTTCTGAAATTGATTTTGAAAAGGATGTCAGTTATGGATATATTCACGAGGATTTTCAAGAAGAGACAATGTTTTCTTTCACACCTATTGATCAAAATCAGGATTGTGTTGCTAAAAATTCTGTAAATCTATTTCAAGGTAACATTAATGATGATGCGTTGCCCCTTGTTTTCTATGAGCAATCTGCTGCTAAATGGTGGGTTCATGAGAAAGTTGTTGTACTTCCTCATTTTTCTTCATCAAAATCACAAACAAAGAAATGGAAGAGTATCCAAGAACAGTTCAATCAAATTCATCATGAAGAGGGAACCTCAATTCTGGTCAAGCCCATTATTATTTCTGATACTTTTCATGATCTTGTGGCATTTTATTTGGAGTATACACTAGCCCATGTCTCAAATTACTTGAGTTACGAGGATAATATTTTTAGATTATAAGTGTGAACTTCATAATCATATGATGTTACAAATTCCTCTTTTGTTGATCCTAATTTTGCGAAAGCACATACAAAGAGCTCAACCCAACATTAATGAACTTGTCTGGTATCATTGGAAATGTCATTTCACTTTATTGAAGTGGATGAACTAATTATAGTAGGAGGATTATGTATATAAATAAGCTGGTAGTCGAGCATCTGTTCTCAGTTTGTAGAGTTTGTTTTAATTTTACTTCATTCACCTTTTGTTACTTGAGCAAGTAGGTAGGTTGCTAACGCTGTAAGTTATTGAGCATTTTTGTGTCACACATCAGATGAATTTTCAGGTCTAAAGGAGACATAATGTTTTAGGCAGACTCCATAACCCAACAAAAGAAGGCACTTGGTCATTTTCGGGCAGACTCCATAACCCAACATAAGAATGCACTTGGTCTACAGTTCTCAGCAGACCACAGAGGTATGTTGTCCTCGTTGGAGCCAATGTTAGTACCATTTTTGTTCTTATCAAATAAATGAGGATTTGATGAAGTGGCCAGGCCAATATTGGGTGAGTTAGTGGCTAAAGGTGAGCTTCCAGAGCCTATGGATAGTCAGGAGAAAAAATATTCCAAGGCAGATGGAAGAAAACAAAAGAAAATCCATGCCCTTTTGCGCCTAAGGGAAGATTTAATCCCTCAGGTGCTTATCGGGATCAAAAAGGGTTTATCGTGCCCCAAAAGAGCTTAAGCGCCAATAGCCTAGGGGCTTATCATAAGATTGCGACCTAAGAACCAAGGTCAACATTTCAGGACCTCGATAGATCGAAAGAATGTAGGCAAGGAAGATCAACGACTGACATGCAGTTTTAGAGTCCCCTCTTCAAAGTCTTGTTTGAAGCCCAAGCCTCGAGTGCTTCGATGGCGTATCTCCGATCATCGGCCTAGATTTAAGTAGAAGAAACCCCCGATGGACGGTCCAGATCCAATCTTTGATCTCAAGTTGTCCCAGCCAAGTGTCGTGTTAGTGCACCAACAACGCACTGTCAGAGCCAATAAACGGTTGCCACGTGGACACGTGGAACCTGCCACATGCATAAGTAAAAATCTCAAATGCCGGTGACACGTCTCTTGATCCCCTGCCACGTCAGTGCCACCATGAGCCAATAGAAAATTTCCACATGTCCAGGCTGACGTCAGCATGCCAATTTTTTCCTTAGCCACATTTTTCCATTCAAATGTGGCCAGATCAACGACCCTCAGTGATTCTCGTACCTCCGATGGATGGTCCATATTTGTCTTGCTGAGTCCCTTCGTAGTCCCCTCTTTGGAGTCTTGTCTGAAACTCAAGCCCCAACCCCTTCGATGAGATGCCTTCGATCGACGGTCCAAATCCGATATTATCTTTAGCCCTAGATTGACGGTCGTCATAGTTCCTTCGTCTAAGTTCCTCACGGGTCTTGGATCTAGATAGCTCCAATGGGCACACCTCTGAAGGATGGTCCAGATTTGGTAAAGGAGAGTGAGATCAATGACCCAAGATCCATCACGGTTTCTCTCCTGCGCAAAGCAATGATGAATGGATACATGTTTCCGGTGATGTGTGCATGAAGTCACTACCAATAGGGCTTCCAGTCAAACCAATCAAAAGTTTCCACTTGGACACGTGGAACCCGTCACATACATAGGTAAATGTCTTGAAATCAGGTGACATGTGTCCCATTTATTTTCCATATCAGCGCCAGTGTGGACCAATGATAAGGCACCACTCATCTAGGTGACATCAACGTAATATTGTTCATTGTCTTAGTCGTTTCTGGCCTTTGGTCGAGCCCAGATCAACGACTCTCCTCGCGTTGACGAAAGATCAACAATGGAGATCAGGTTGGAGGTCATCGTCGAAGAAACGCAAAGGAGATCCCTTGATACCTAGAATAACATCGACGACGACATCGTCGACAACGAAATGTAGAGGGATGAAAACATATATGTCATTGTTGACGTCACACTGGACATGTGGCGACCTTATACATGCATACATAAATGATTATGTGGCAGAGAGAATGGTTTCATGTGGAAACTGATGGTTTGCCCTGATAGTGTTGTGCTGACATGCCAAGTTGTTGCCTCTCTACATTTCGCCGATGATGATGTCGTTGTCGGTGTTACTCTTAGTACAGGGGGAGTTATTTTTCGTGTAGCCGACGATGACGTCCATGAAGATCTCCACCATTCATCTTTTGCCGAAACAATGAGAGCCCTTGATATTTCGCTGACGTAAGGAGAATCATTCATCTTTTGTCGACGCAAGGAGATCCGTTGATCTAGGCTCGGCCAAAAGCCACAATCGACTAAGGCATTGAAAAGGTCATGCTGATTTCACCTAGATACGTGGTGAACTTATACTGGTTTATGTTGACACTGATGTGACATGGAGGATAGTACACATGCCACCCATTCTCATGTGCTTTGACGAATTTGGGGGGTACCTGGGTGTCCACGTGTTAGTTGTTTATTGGTTTTGATAGTGCTAAGCTGGCTTGCCATGCTGTCATCCCTCTACATTTTGCTAACGAGGACGTCGTCGTCAGTGTTACTCTGGGTATTGGGGGAGATCCTTTGCATTTCTTCGACGAAAACCTCCAACCTGATCTCCACCGTTGATCTTTTGCTGATGCGAAGAGAGATGTTGATACGGGATTGACCAAAAGCCATAAACGACTAAGGAAATGAAGAACATTATGCTTATGTCACCCTAGACGCGAGTCTCCTTCTCACTGTTCCGATCTGGCGCTGATATGGCAGATAGATGAGACACATGTCCCCTGATTTCAATACATTTACCTGTGTATGCAATGGGTTCCACATGTTCACGTGGCAACTTCTAATTGGTCTGACATGTAATTTGCTGGCAGTGACTTCATGCATACGTCACTAGGGACATGTGTTCATTCGTCGTTACTTTGCGCAGGATAAACTGTGATGGATCATGGGCTATCAATCTCGCTCTCCTTTACCAAATATGGACTTTCCTTTGGAGATGCGCCCATCGGAGCTATCCAAAGCTAGGACTCGTGAGGAACTCTGACGAACGTTGATCTGGGGCTACAAATAATATCGGATGTAGACCGTTGATCAGAGGCGTCTCATTCGAGTGGTTGAGGCTTGAGTTTCAGACAAGACTCCGAAGGGACTCGACAAGACAAATCTGGACCATCCATTGGAGGTATGAGAATCACTGATGGCCATTGATCTGATCGCATTTGAACGAAAAATTTTGGCTAAGGAAAAAATCATCATGCTGATGTCAACTTGGGCACATGGCAATTTTCTATTGGCTCACGATGGAATTGACATGGCAGGGGAGCAGGACACGTGTCACCCGGATTTGAGATTTTCACCTATGCATGTGGTGGGTTCCACATGTCCACGTGGAAGCCACTGATTGACTCTGACAGTGCTCTATTGGCGGGCTGACACGACACCTGGCTGGGACAACTTGAGATCAAATACTAGATTTGGACCGTCCATCAGGGTTGCATCTACTTAAATCTGGGCCGTTGATCTGAGATACATCATCAGAGGGCTCGGGGCTTTGGATTCAAACAAGACTCTAAAGAGGGGACTCTGAAACCGCATGTTGGCCGTTGATCTTCCTTGCCTGCATCCGTCCAATCTGTCAGGGTCTTGAAATGATGGCCCTTGGTTCTTAGGCCACGATCTTATGGTAAGCCCCTAGGCTTTTGATGCTTAAGCTCTTTTGGGGAGCGATAAACCCCTTTTGACCTCGATAAGCACCAAAGGGATTAAATATTCCCTTAGGGGTAAAAGAACATGGATTTTCTTCTGTTTTCTTCCATCTACCTCAGAATAATTTTACTCCTGACTATCCATAGACTTTGGAAGATCACCTTCAACCACTAACTCACCCAATATCGGCCTGGCCACTTCATCAAATCCTCATTTATTTGATAGGAACACAAATGGTACTAACATTCCCTACAAGACATCTCCAAGACAATACAATGATATAATAGAGTACAGTGATGATAATAATCAAAAGAGCTCTCTCCCTTTATATATAGAGTAAGTGAGACACTAACATAAAACAAGGACTTATGTCCATACAAGTAATCAACAAAGAAAACCCACATGGGGTGCTTTACAATAGAAGGATGTACAAGTGTCGTAGTATGGTTTATTCAACCCTCAAGATGAATCACCCTCCAAGCATGATTCTCCTAGGGCTCAATTCCCCTCCTCTAGTATGGTGTGCTCTTTGATAAGATGTTAGTCCAATGCATCTCTTCCATGGTGGTATCCTGGTAGCGTTTGGGGTAACTTTGAAAGTGTTTACACCATGTTTAGGGTTTCTTCACGAGATGTTGGGTCTATGGCGTATGGTTAGCCTTTGATTGATATGTGATGGAATTGCACATTGGAAGTAGCTTACTCATTTATTGTTAGACCTCATATGGATGCTTGATTGAAATTATTCCTTGGTGTGTTGTAGATATTTAGAAATATTGGTGACATTCTATATGCTAGCCACATGGAGGAGGTTTCTTGCTTTGAGAACGCCTTGCATTGAATGAGGATAATTTGGCATTCTAGAGGAGGGTGTTGAGCTGTAGACAACATTGGGTTGCTTGGATGTTTTCATGGAGGCTTGGTGTTGATTTGAGACATCTACATTATGACAATCATCATGTAGTTGGAGTAGACTTGGAGGAGCACATGGCCTAGGAGAGACATTGAAGCATTGGATCCCTTAGACGATGAGCATTGGACCTTGGATGAAGGGTTTCCTTGTCTTGGAGCCTTGCTTGTGGATTGTCATCACCTTTTAGCTTTACATGTGTCACTTGTAGAGGGAGCACTTCACATGTGTGGAACTACTTGTTTCTTGTAGGTTGCTTGTTGTGGATTAGGTCCACTTATTATTGTGGACCTCCCTTCACTACTCATATAAATAGAGGAAGGAGAGTCATTCTCATCATTCACGCTTGGAGAGCTTACATTTTATATTTCATGGGTTAAGAGATGTAGGAGGATGAGCACTAGTCTCTCTCTCTCTCTCGTTGATTCTTCTTTCTACATTATCTCCCTTGTCTTGAGGTGCTAGGGTTAGGGTTAGGGTTAGGGTTTCATCTTTAAGGAAACATTGGAGTTAGGGTTTGTGGATATAACCCTAAGTTGTACTTTTGTCGAGGATGAAGATAAGAGAAGATGTCTTGCATGAATCCAAGGACTTGTTAGTGTTGACTCTAGTGTGTTGGAGTATCTTTGGTGGAGTTCGGGTTTTTCATGTTTTTGTAATGTACCCCAACTTAACCATGTAACATTACTACATGGAAAAATACATAAAACATGAAAATTTCTCTTGCTAATCGAATCACGTAACTTACCAGCTACGATTAAAACACATTTTTCAACTAAATCACTGATACCCATAATTATATGCAACTACAACATTTTAAAAAGTACCTATGCAACTGATAAAACATCTATAACATCATATAAAAACCATTCTCATTCACAGAGTAAATGCACATCCATGAACTCATAAATAATTCAACAAAATAGATAAACTTATCTTTTATAAAACGTTTGTGCAACCAACTGCTTGGGAAAGACGTTACAACCAACCATAGACCTGCTATTCCAAATCTCAACAACAAATCACCCCCGAGTTGGGGCTAGGAATCCACAAAAGAAGGATGCCTTACATAGTCTCCTCACATCTCAGTATCACACAACCCATTGATTCTCTCCTACAACTATCCCAAATTTCCTCCGACTCTCTTCCTCTTGACCTATCCAACCCAAGGAATGTACCTCGTCATTGCTCTTTGTCCATAGAGCATCCCATTCATTTATCAGAGTCTCTTTGGCACATATAACTAAGAATCTCTCTGCTGGGAACTCAAGTGAACTCACTGCAAGGAAAAACACTAGAACAATAACAACAACCATTTGTTGATATAGTGAAACTCACCCATGAGTTCACTCTTCAGGCATGACAACCCGACTCTTCAATTTCTAGCTCCAAAATGCTCAAAAGACGCTCCAACATGCTCCACAATTCGCCCAACCTTGTTGTTTCAATTCCTAAGATCTTCTTTTGTGTTTTCTCTTGGTTTTTTTCTAAAACATGATTGTCTAAAACTGTTGTTACTACCCATACAAATTTCCTCTCTTTCTCCAAGACAATTGACTACTCACTCTGCCCAATGTTGATTGCTTCTTCCCCATGCTTTCCAATAACTATGAGATGTGACTCTCACACCCACCCTATGACAAATATTCAATGATTAGGCTTTCATACACTCAACTAGAAATTATAAGTTTTCCCCAAGTGATAATAAAATTCAGAAATGTGGGTTTGAATTAATACTCATAAATTATTTTCCCTTTGAACCCCTCTTGGATTCTCTCTAGGCATTCCCCCTATTTTGTGGATTAATTAGCCCCCATTTCTGTCCATTCCCAACAATTGGTGTTTCATTATATTTATTTACAATTCGGAAAATACATTTCACAATTACATTTCTTGGCCACAAACATATTCTTATCTGCATTATGCATTAATTAAACTGAGGATTATAGTGGGGATTTTCAAAAAATAAAACAATTTTCTGCAAATTTTTACCCTCTAACAACTATCCAAACCAAATCTCTCGTTCTGATCAACCGACTGACCTAAGGAATGCACCCCCTTCACCACCTTCATTCCATCAATCTGCACAATTCTTTTATCAGGGCTACCATTGCTGACCCAAAATTCTGAGATGAAGTTCTAGAACTCTAGCTGTCAATGGAGTCTTATATTTTTCAGCTTCTATTTTCTTAAAAATTGACAAAAAGTTGCAAGTATTCCTCCCACATGGTTTCTTCATGCTCCCATGTTGCATCTTTAGGACCATAGCAGGTCCATTGAATCTTTATTATCCCTATGGATTTGTTCTTGAGCACTTTGGCTTTCCGGTCCAGGATGCGTATTGGTTCCATCCAGAAATACCCCTCGTTCTCCACTTCGATCACAGTGCAATCAATTATATGGTTAGGGTCAAACACATATTTATTTAATAATAACATATGAAATACATTATGCAATCTCATGGATGTAGGCAATGCTATCATGTATGCAAATGGCCCTATCTTTTCTAATATTTCAAAAGGCCCACAACATCTCGCTTCCAACTTTGGGAAACAACCCAATATTATCGAACTTCTTTTTGTTTTCACTTTTAAGAAAACATGTTCTCCTACTTTAAAATCTCTAAAAATTTTGTTCTTGTCTACATATCTTTTTTTCCTGTCCTGGGTAGCCTTTAAATTCTACATGATCTTTGTCATCTTCTCTTCCATTTCTTTTAACAAATCTGACCCAATGATGGATCTGTCTACTGGGTTATCCCAATTCACTGGTGTGTTACACTTTCTGCCATACAAAGCTTCAAAAGGACTCACTTTTAATGAGACATGATACCCATTATTATAGGCAAACTCCACTAAGTGGATACGGTCTTCCCATTTTGATGGTTGATCCATCACATACATCCTAAGCATGTATTCAATTATCCTATTGGTCCTTTCTGTTTGCCCATCAGATTCTGGGTGATATGCCATACTAAGATTCATATTTGTCCCAAATCCTTTGAACAAACCTTGCCAGAATTTGGATTTAACTTGGAATCTTTGTCTGAAACTATTGCCTTAGGCAATCCAAGTAGCCTTCCAACTTCCTTCATGTAAATTTCTGCAATGTTTGCTGCCTTGTGTGTTGTCTTCACAAGAATAAAATGAGCTACCTTAGTCAATTCGTCCACTACCACCATGATGGAATCATGTTGCTTCACTGTCCTGGGAAACTTTGCAATAAAATCTACTGTGACCACCTCCCACTTCCATTCTGGAATGGGCAATGGCTGCAACAACCCCACTGGATGTTTGTGCCCCGTCTTTACCTTTTGGCAATGTAGACACCAGACTATGTAGTTAACCACTTCTTTCTTCATCCATGATAAAAAATATTGGCTCCTCATAGTTGTAATGGATTTTTGATATCCTAGGTGCCCAACATATGGTGCGTTGTGCATTTCTCTCAACACTACATTTTTCATCTCCATGTAGTTTGGCACATACACCTTGCCCTTGTACAAGAGGATTCCATCGTCTTTTAATTCATAATTTTTAAATTTATGTTGTGAATTTTCTTGTTGTAAGTTTTCTTTTATTTGCAAATAAAGATGATCTGAATTTGCTGCTTTAGAAATTTTATTCTTTAAATCCGTTATGTACATTGATCTGAAAATAGAAGGCTGACTTGTTATGCTATGCAAGCACCCGCTACTTCATTAAAATAAACTTTACAGGACCTTGCTTCATGTGTTAAAATATGCAAAATAAACTTATGTGTTAAGTTCATGTATCTTCTTGTAAATGCTTATGTGTGAGCAAATGTTCTTTTAAATGGTTTATATATATACTTGCAATAAATACACAACAACACAACTTGCAGCAAACAAACCATCAAACTCAGAACAATCACAACATGATAAAGGAGTTCACCCCCCTCCGGGCTACATCTCCTTGAGCCTCCATAATGGACCTGGCTCTCTGGGATTAATTAGTCAAAAGTTATTTTACAAGCTTCTTCTCAACTCCAATGGAAAAACAAACTATACCATTGAGATCATAACACACAAAAACCCCAAAAATGACTAATAGAACTCTGAAAACAGATCATGGCTCATC
>ML781684.1:183111-219974 GCA_009831015.1 Picea engelmannii | reverse complement strand
TTCAAGCTTCCTGGAGCTTCCTTGAACTTCAATGGTGAAAAACTTGCAGAAGAAGTCTTCAAATGGATTTGAAAACAACACCAATGGATCCAGCACGTCCAAAAACCCCTAGCTGGGCTTTTACGGCACCTCAAGCGACCAAACGATGAAGAAGTTAGGCCTCCTCCATTTTGCTCCTTCAAGCTTTGCTGGAACTGGTTCTACAAAACGCACCTCTGTGTGCATGAACCTGGAACACGCTCCAAAATGCGCGTTTAACCCTAGCACCGAGCGGTTTTGAATAACCGTGCAAACTGTAGAATGGTTAGGGCGCCTCCAGCCCCCAACCGCCTAGCACTTGGGCATATGGTCCATGTGACCTCGCGTTGGGGCTAAAAGGTCGTTGACCGTTTTAAAAACCGCATAACTAACCTCCGCGCTCCAAGTCGGGGTCATATGGGTTAATACACGTGACCACATGTTATTAAAAATCCCGCGCACATGCGATGTGGTTACATATCAATGCAATGGTTACATATGTTAACGCGCAAAAACCGTGGGTCATAGTTTAAACCCCGCGGCAATCATTTAACACAATATATATAATGTAATGCACGCGCAATATATGTTAACACATAATAATCCACGGCTACTCCACGCGCAAATGGGTTAATACATACGACATGGTCATATATAATATACACGCGACCACGGGCCGAGCTTAGCCCCGGCCCGACCCCCTGCCCACATTACAAAATGTTAAACACAAATACAATGTTTCCCATTGTTATAACAAGCAACAAACGTGTGGTGTAGTGGTCGGGCTAGATTTGTTAAGACTTTGCGAAGGAGAGGTCCACGGTTCCAATCCGGTGGACTATCAAAATTTTTGAACCACAAAACAATAGAACATTAGCCAATAAACGAGGGACACGTGGCGCCCAAGGATTGGGCCACGTGCCCTCATACCATTTGCCACATAAATGACACGTGTCACAATCCAATTCGCCAGCAACCAACCAGTAAACGCATGCCACATCATCGCCACATGTGCTGCTGACGTCATCCGACACGCAGGATGCTGACATCATCATGTGCCACGTGTCACCCTTCCAGTGGTGACACGTGTCACCTCAGGATTGGCCATACCGTACGCTGAAAAGTACAAAAATGCATGACATGTGTCATGCCCTAGAGCCGCCACGTGTCCTGTACGGACATGCCACACATGCTGTACGATCCTGCCACGTGTCCTGTACAGACTGTACGAACAGGTACAGTCAGCGTCAAATTTTTACCTGTCTGGCTCGGCGAACAGATTGCGATAACTTCTCCATACGGACTCAGTTTGAGAAAGTAAATTTACCGTCGGAATCAGGAAGACGAGACGGACGCAATGGCACCATTTTCGTCGCATTCCGAGCACTTTGAAAATTGAGCAAAATTTTGCCCCCTGGTCCAGATTTTGATCATACATGATGATGGTTGAAACATGCACTTCATGGGCTCTTCTGTTGAGTGCATCAACCACTTGATTTTCCTTTCCCTTAATATGTTTAATTTCAAAATCATACTCATTAAGAAACTCCAACCATCTAGTTTTCTCGGCATTAAGTGTTGGCTGTACAAATAAATGTTTCAAATTGTAGTGGTCTGTTCTCAACTCAAACCTCTTCCCCATGAGGTAATGCATCTGCATTTTCAGTGCGTGTACAATCGCTGCTAGCTCTTAATCATGGGTAACATAATTTCTCTCATGCTCATTTAGTTTTCTAGATTCAAAACATACCACATGGTCTTTTTGACCGAGGACTCAACCAAGCCCTTCCTTGCATGCATCCATGCACGCCACAAATTCTTCATCTGGCTCTGCAATCTTTAAGATGGGCACACTTGTCAAAATTCTTTTCATCTTCTGATTTTTTTTTTCACATTTCAGAGTCCACTCAAATTTCATTATTTTCTTTCGCAATGAAGTGATTAGGCATGCAATCTTTGAAAACCCTTTTATGAGTCTTCGTTAATAACCTGCAAGACCCATAAATGATCCGACCTCTGTCACATTTCTTGGTGCTGACCACCCTTTAATGGCCTCTATTTTCTTGGGATCGACTGCTATCCCATCTGCTGAAATAATATGCTCCAAGTGGTGGATCTTCTTTTGATAAAAGATTCACTTACTTATCTTGGCATACAACTTATGCTCCCTCAAAACATTTAGCATCATTATCTTATGCTCCTCTTTGGACTTATAGTGGATGAGAATATCAACTAAGAAAACAATTACAAACTTGTCTAGGTATTCCCTGAACAATCCATTCATTAGACACATAAAAACAGTTGGGGCATTTGATAGTCCAAATGGCACTACCGTTAATTCATAATGCCCATACCTTGTTCTAAATGTTGTTTTGTTGATATCTTCTTCTTTTATCCCCACTTGATGGTAGCCTGATCTTAAGTCAATCTTGGAAAAGCTTCTCGCACCTTTCAACTGATCTAATAAATCATAAATCCTCGGCAAGGGGTATTTGTTCTTTATGATCTAATAAATCATAAATCCTTGGCAAGGGGTATTTTTTCTTTATAGTGACCTTATTCAACTGTCTAAAATCAATAGATAGCCTTAAGGTTCCATATTTCTTCTTCAAAAAAGGAATTGGGGATCCCCACGGTGACACACTTGGGCGTATGTACCCCTTTTTCAAAAGTTCTTCTAATTTCATTTGCAACTCTTTCAATTTTGGTGTGCCCATTCTGTAAGGTATTTTGGACATTGAGGTAGCACCTGACACCAAATCAATAAAGAAATCAATATCTCTCTTTGGTGGCAGTACTGGGATTTCCTCAAAAACAAATGCAAAATATTTTAAGGCTGGATGGTCTCTAAGACTTACCACTTTATCACTAGCTATCTCTTCCATGTGGGATGCAAAAAATTGACACCCTTTCTTGAAACTCTTTTTTAGCTGCGTGATTGAAATTGATCTAACAACCACAAATCTTGGAATGCCTTGAATATTTCCTCGCTACCCTTTCTCATCAAGATAAGTTATTGTCTTGTTGTAACAATCTAGTACAACATGGTGTTTTTCCAACCAATCCATGCCAATTAGACAATCATATGAACCCAAAGGTATAATGTTCACATTTACCTTTGTGTTGAGTTCATTCATGTCTATTGACAATATTTAACCAGCTCATTGATCTTTCTCTTAGCCCCCATGACAAATTTAACTAACCAAAATTTCTTATGCTTACTCCTTTGCAAATGAAAAATTTCAATATTATTAGAGTTTATATAAATATGGCTAGCTCCAGAATCAATTAAAATTGCTATGAGATGATTATTGATCTTACTTTCCACTTTAATCATGGGGGACTAATACTCTGCTTGCTTGTTGTCCAGGGCTTCATAAATCCTTGGCATGCTTCCTCCCATCTCTTCCACTGTTTCAACCTCTTGAATGTCGTGAACAATTCTCATCCTTTCTCCTTTGTGAGGGAAATTCCTATATAAGTTATTCTTCTTAGATCCCCAACATTGTACAAGATTTTCTCAAAAGAATCAGTTGTTTTCTATTCATTTTGGGCTGACTGGCCTTGCTGATTCGCTTGAGATTTATTCTTGAAAAAGGGTGGCTTAAAACCTTTCTGCCTTTGCTCCCGCTTTCCTTTCATCTTGTCATTCCAAGTCCTTTGAAAGACTGATCTCCCTTTGCTCTGCTCATAGAGATGCCTTGCTTTCCTTATGGTCGTATCCAAAGTTTTAGGGTTATCATATTGTATCTTGTCAATATAGAAGGAGGGTAACCCACTAAAAAACCTTTGGATTTTGACCTTTTCATCGTTTATGAATTCAACATACTTCAACAATTCAAAGAACCTCTTCTCATACTCATCCATTTTCATGTTTCCCAACTTGAGTTCAAAGAACTCTTTCATCTACCTCTCATAGTAATGCTCAGACAAATATTTCTCTTGGAAGTATCCTTTGAATTGCCTCCATGAGACCCTCTTCTTATCTAGGTGCTTGGCTTGCTTAAGATGATCCCACCGCATGGATGCATTTCCTTGCAAGTGGTAGGTTTCAATTATTGTTTCTACCTTGGAGGGGTAATCATGAAACTATAAATATTTCTTCATTTCCAACAACCAGGCCTCGATATATTCTTCCTTCCTATGCTCACCATTGAAATTTGGTGGCTTGATCTCCCTGAGTTCACCTTGCAATATGTCTCCCTTAGGCCTTCTCCTTTGTCTCCTAACAAGGGACACACTTGGGATGCTCTCTGGCCCTGAACTAGCATGAGCTCTCCTAGTGGATTGCTCTAGGGAATGATGGCACCTACTCGTACTCCTTGACTTCCTGTCATTCTAATGCATATCCCTTTTGCTGTGGGATTTGGATGCTGTCACTTGCCTAGCAATAACTTCTTTCCTTGTGCCAAAACATTTTTTTCTTGCTTCTGCAACATGTTCAAGATCTGAAGTATCTCTTCCCAATCCTTCATAATATTTTCATTATCATCTCTATAGCTCTGCACTTTACTATGCATGCTTCTCATAGTTACAAACTCTTTCTCGTCCTTTCTTCCATTTGACTCTGCCTCAACATTACCCATGATGATATACAAAACTCTAAATTCTTCCTCGTGACTGTAGGACCCTTGGGCATGTTGCATTGTTGTGGTTCTCATATAAAAACCAAACTGATTCTCTAAACCTTTAATTCTGCATAAAATGTGCATGCAACAACTTATGTTAGATGAAAATAAATACATACACAATTTGGAAAATAATTCATAATTTTTTATTTATGCCCTTTAATGCCACCAGTCATCTTATTTTGGGTTGGATGCAAATTTTTCTGCTCAAATTAATTTTTTGGGTTAATAGATGGGTTCTCCTCCTCAATACCTTTCCATCAACTATTTGCTTTCCCAATTCTGAGTTCCGAGAAGAAAGTTACAGTCTTCAAAATATTTGACCATTTTTCCTTTTATATCCCTGCATGTTACATGTGTTCTCTTTCTTTTCCAACACATTTTTAGGTACCAATAACTTAAATATGGCTCCATGGATGACTTCTATAGTCCATGAGATTTCCATAGACTGCTCCTGGGCCCCAAGCTAACTCCTTAGCTAGGAGTTATGCCCTCTAAAAGAAATCTAGTACTAAATTCTACCTTTCACTGTTTCGGTTGTAACTCCATCATACAAGCTCCGTTTGATGAACAATTTAGCTTGATGGAAAACTCTCTTCGAGCTCTATCATTTTAGAAGAACAAATTGTGCCCTAGAAGGATAGACAATTTTGTACAAAATCGATTTTCTAAAAATGTTGTTTCGGCCCTAAAAAATGCCTCGCAAGATGAGGACCTTCAAATGGAATATCTATGGAAAAAATCTCTAAATTGCTATTGTAACAGTGTTTAGATCCAACCGTTTCTCTTAAAATCATGATTAATCCTAATCGTTGATATTTTGGGCTTTTCTAAGCCGTCGCTAGACCTCCGCAGGCTTGTTGGAACTCATCTTCGGAGTCTTCCCATCAAAACTTCAATTTTTGGGTACACGAATTCCCCGAAAATTGTAGTTCGAACATTGTTGGACTTCCTCCGAAACTCGCAATATGAAGCACTATCAGACTCCTGTCGAAGCCTTCCAAATCAAAGGCTTTGATCTACTCATAGCCTTTCTTCATCGTTGGAGTATTCCCATCGGAATGCTTCCACTCTTGACTTTCCTCTGCCCTTTGACAGATATGACGGTCCTAAGAGTTGACAATCAACGACTCTAATAACGTCGGACCTTCAAACTTGCACGAATATTAACATCCCTTCAAATATATTCTCACTTGACCCTATGGGGCCCATGACAAATCAACGACTATCGTTTCATCGCTCCACTCCGATCGATGATCCAAGTTATTCCTATGAGAACCTTCCATCTGAGTGCATTCCCCTTCGGGACCGCAACTCACTCCGACCTATTGATATTATGGTAGCTGCGAGAGGTATTAACCTCCATGTGTAACCTTTGTCTAGAATATAATATTCTGGAAGCAAGAGAAACCCTAAACATATGTGTAAAAACCCTAGAAGACAAGTCGACTCAGTAGAATAAATTATATTGAAGTATTATCCTCCAGAAAGAGAAGTCGGCCAAGAAGCACTATAAATAAAAGGCACTTGAGCTCATTTGTAATCATGTCACTCACTCTCTCAAGTATAGTGCAAGTTGGGAGCTGCAACTGGAAGAATGGAAGGTATGTATTCTGGGGTGATTCTTGGTCTCTCTCTCTAGCACTATCTAGCCTAAGATATGCACATTACTTTCTAGAATCTCTTGGTGGTATTCTTGGTGACATTCTTGGTGGTATTCTTAGTAAGTGCAATTGCAACTGCTGCAGTTGAGTATTGTTCTTGTTCTGTGCTTTTGGGACTTTATGTATGGTTCTCTATCTTTGGAGAAAGACGCTCTCTCTTGGTTATCTGTTGGTTCTAGTGCTGCTTCTGGAATCATTCTATTTAGCAAAGGTTAAAGTGCTTGGGGGTGCTGCATGCCTATGGTCGGGTGAAAATATTGTGATATTGTCTATGGTGAAACGAGCACATCGAATATTTTAAAAGGTTATGGGTCCACACTACCTTCAGAACAATCTAACCACTCGAAGCTAGAGCGAGAGTTCTTTGTCAAGCTCGTTGTAGCACAAGTTGCAGCTGCAACTAGGGTTTCTGATTTTGCAGCTGCAACAAACCCTAATCTAATTCTTTGGGAACCTTAAGTGAAGCATTGAACCTAATTTCTATATATTCTAGTGCGCCCTATTCTAGTGCACCCTATCCTAGCGCATCCTTTAGTGTCCTTAGCCAACAAAAGCGTCAAGTTTGAGTTCTTGGTCAAAGTCAAAGTCAAAAGTTGACTAGTCAAAGTCAGGGTCAAAGGTTGAGTTTTGGTCAAAGTTGATTTTGTGGTGAAAGTTGAAATTTCATAGTTTCTAGCTTGTTCTAATAATTGAACCTTTTTGATTCAATTTCTAACCTCTTCTTGTCAAGATGGTGTCAAGTTTCAGATTAGAAGACAAGCTAAACGATGCTACAAATTTCAAAGGTATGTACTTCTCTATGCTTTTCAAGTTATATCATCCAACAAAGTATGAGTGTGTTTGCTAGGGATGTACAAGAGACCTTGTCCAAGCAATTATCTTGGATTTAGTACATTTAGAGGAACAATTGCACCCTCCCTAGCAGTTGAGGCTCCAGGTTCATGGTTTCATTGATCAAATTGTTAAGTTTCAATTTTCACATATCAAGTTTGATAGTTTCTACAATGCAAGTAAACACTATAGTTGTGACAACAATATTTGAAAGGTTCTATTATTGCTAGTTATACTTGGCTGCATGTAATTACTATTGATATAGATGCTTATTGCACTTGTTTCCAAAATGAACTAACATCTTTTCTAGGAGATATTTCTTGGTTTGCTTTCGAGAAGGTCACCTTGGTAATTCTATGATGACTACCATCCTTGTTACCATGTATATGTTCTTCTGAAAATACTATTGGAAATACTTTTTTCTCTTCTTGTTCTTTTTCCGAGAAGGTCACAGGCAATAGCTCTGAGAAAGAGCTACAATGACAGTTGCAAGCATGGATTAGATGACTCCATCAAGTTGTGAGGCAGGTGATCTCACCAATTACCAATTATAAAGGAAGTGTGTAAAGAAAAATGAGTTTTGGACATTGTTCACTTAGATGTGTGTGGACCAATGTCAACGTCCTCACTAAGCGGAAGATACATATCTTGAGGTTCTATAATGGAGGAGAATACACCTCCAAGGAGCTTGTTGCATTTTGTAAAGAAACCGAGATTAGGAGGGAACTAAATGTCCCACATAATCCTCAACAAAATGATGTGTTAGAAAGAAAGAACTGATCTATTGAAGAATTTTATAAGGCAATGATGAATGACCAGAATATATCCATGTTTCTATGGGGAGAAGAAGCTATGGCATCCGTATATGTTCAAAATAGAAGCCCTCATCGTATAATAAAGAACATGACTCCAGAAGAAGCTTTCTCCGGAAAGAAGCCAAGTGTTGAACACTTGAGGATATTTGGTTGTCCTGTCTATATTCATGTTCCCAAGGACAAAAGAAATAAGTTGGAACCTTCAGGAAAGAAGGGCATATTCGTTGGATATAACAAGTCATCAAAATCTTACAAAATCTATGTCCCAGGTCAACAAAAGGTTGAAATCAACACGAACATGAATTTTGATGAGAAGGTTGCCTTCAGGAAATCCATAGAAGATTCCATGGATTCCAATGATGAAGAAGAACATGAAGGTCCCAAGGAATAAACTACATGTTCTCCAGAACATCCTAAAGAAGATCCAGAACAACCACTTGAATCTATGAAACCAATTATTGTACCCGAGACTAGAAAGAAGCATAAAGACATAAAGCTCCTAGTGGCACCTTTAGGGAGAGAAAGAGGCCCAAAAGGTTCTCTAGTTATGCAGAAATCATGATAGGTCTTGTCAATGCAGAACCTTCCACTTTTGAAGAAGCAATCAAGAAGAAGGAAAGGAAGGAAGCTATGATGGAGGAATATCAATCCATCATGAAAAATGATGTATTGCAAATTGTGCCTAGACATGAAGGAAAGTATTTAGTCACTTCAAAATGGGTTTACAAGATAAAGAATGCAGTAGATGGAAGTATCAATAAATACAAGGCAAGATTCGTGGCTAAAGGGTTCTCCCAGCAGGAGGGAGAAGACTATGATGAGATGTTTTCTCAAGTTTCCATATATACCTCTATTAGAGCCATCATATCTCATGCAACATCCATGGGTTGGAGTTTACATCAGATGGATGTAAATATCGCTTTACTCAATGGAGTAATTGAGGAAGAAATATACATAGAGAAACCTCAAGGTTTTGAGGTACACCCGAGAGAAACCCATGTATGAAGATTAAAGAAGGCCTTTTATGGACTCAAGCAAGCTCCAAGAGCTTGGTATGCACATATTGACAGTTACTTGACGAGACTTGGATTTTCCAAGAGCTATGTTGATCCAAACTTTTATTACAAGGTTGTGAATGATGCACAAGTGATACCTGTGATCCTACTACTATATGTTGATGATTTGTTTCTGACAGGTGCAAAGCCTCTCATTATTTAGTGTAAGAGGGATCTAGCCTCTAAATTTGATATGAAGGATCTTGGTCTCATGCATTATGATTTGGGACTAGAAGTATGGAAAAAGTGTGGTGAAATCTTTCTAGGGAAAGGGAAGTATGTTGTAAAGATCCTTTCGAAGTTTGGGATGATGGATTGCAAATCCATGACAACTCCCATGGTGACAGATCTAAGGAAGTTGAGAGACTATGATTCTGATCCAGTAGACAAGTCCCTGTACCGACAATTGATTGGCTCATTGATGTATTTGGTTAATACCTGACCGAACATTTGCTTTGTTGTGAACACGTTGAGTGAGTTCCAGGTGCAACCTAAACATGAACATTGGATAGCTGCAAAGCACATTTTGAGATATCTTTGTGGGACACTAAACCATGGTTTGAGATATGGCTCAAACAATGATGTACAATTTCATGGATTTACTGATTCAGATTGGGTAGGGGGTGCAGATGACATAAAGAGTACCTCTGGTATATGCTTCAGTGTGGGCTCTGCTATGATATTATAATCTAGTATAAAATAGAACTCTGTTGCATTCAACACTGCAGAAGCAGAGTATATTGCATCTTGTTATGCTTGTATGGAAGTAGTATGGCTCTGCAAGTTGATTTCTGGACTATTTGATCATGTGTTGGATTCGACTGTGATATATTGTGATAATCAAAGTTGTGTGAAGATTTCAGAGAACCTCGTGTTCCATGACAAGTCAAAACACATTGAGATCAAGTACTATTTTACCCGTGATAAAGCCTAGAAGAGAGAAGTAGTTCTCCAGTACATCTCCACCGATGAGCAGACATATGATATTTTGAAAAATCCTCTGCCCAAGATAAAGTTTGCATACTTGAGGGACACACTGGGACTCATGGAGATTGCTCCCTTGGATGAGAGGGAGGAGATTACTTCCTCGGTTGGGAGGGGGTGCTGATATATGGCATCATGGAAAGTCAATGTGTTGGTGGACAAGCATTCTCCAGGTGGAGAATGGTCCATGCAGAACAAATTGCTGTTGGGCAGACATTCTCCCCGTGGAGGATGGTACAGTTTGACAGATTGTTGATGAAAAAACATTGTCCCTGTGGAGGATGGTCCAGGTTGACAGATTGTTGGTGCAAAAACATTCTCTCCGTGGAGAATGGTCCAGGTTGACATATTGCAGATGTACCATGGAAAACTATTCTTCTGAGGCATTTCCCAGACATGTAGAATGGTCCAGGACAATTATTATTCTGGGGCTTGTCCCAGACAGGTAGAATGGTCTGTCTCCATGAGTTCACAATAGTGACTAGAGTGGGGAGATTGGCACAATACAAACATTTTCCTTGAGTTCACAGTAGTGGCCAAAGGGGGGAAAATGGTCCAAGACAATCATTCTTCTAGGACGTATGTCCAGATTAGAAGAATGGTCCCTATAGCCCATGGTGTGGCTTTCAACATCTGGGAGGACAATCATTCTTCTAGGACATATGTCCAGATTAGAAGAATGGTCCTTGTAGCCCATTGCGTGGCTTTCAACATCTGGGAGGACAATCATTCTTCTAGGACGTATGTTTGGATTAGAATAATGGTCCTTGTAGCCCATTATGGGGATTTCAACATCTGTTGGGACAATCATTCTTCCTATGTCATAGGCAGTGACCAGGATAGGAAGAATGGTCCCTATATCACTCTGTTGAGTGAGTGACTTATGCGAGACACTTTTTTGAGTGCACTAAGTCCAATACATGACTTATTCAACATCATGCCCGATTACTCAGATGGAGTATGTCCTCGAGAGATGATGAAAACGATGATATGATTTGATTCCAGGAGACTGTCATACTTCATGGTGATAACTTGTGTAGCTAGTAGCAGTGGAGAATGTATGTCTCTGGACAATATCTATGTACTACTCTGGTGGATGTGTTCCATTGGTAGTGACTGTGTGTCACTAGATAGTAGCTTTGTGCTACTAGGAGTGGTTGTGTACCACTGGATAACAATTGTATACTACTATGGATCAACATTGTTCTGATCTATTGGATGGCATTGTAGTAACTGCGTACTACTACCTGATTTCCATGGAGACTACCAATAGTATTGAAAGTGTTTCCTAGGATGGTGTGTCAATCAATAGTGTTGGAGGTGATTTCTAGCTAGATGGATAATGATGATGATGCTCGTGACTTGATCCACATGATCATGAGATAGCACGTGTGGCTATGATGATGCTATGTGTATAATGGTTTGCAAGACTATGTGAGCCTTGCCCATACCATTTGAAATGGATGGATGTGTTTGAGACCATTAAAATTAATACCTCCCTAGCTAGGAGGGAGTGTTGATTTTATGGTAGCCGCAAGAAGTATTAACCTCCATGTGTAACCTTTGGCTAGAATAGAATATTTCAGAAGTAAGAGAAACCCTAAACATATGTGTAAAAACCCTAGAAGACAAGTCGACTCAGTAGAATACATTATATTAAAGTATTACCCTTCAGAAAGAGAAGTCAACCCATGCATGTGACAAGAAGCACTATAAATAGAAGGTGCTTGATCTCATTTGTAATCATCTCACTCTCTCTCTCAAGTATAGCGCAAGTTTGGAGCTGCAACTACAAGAATGGAAGGTGGATCTTCTGGGGTGATTCTTGATTTCTCTCTCTAGCGCTATCTAGCCTAGATATGTGCCTTATCTTCCAGTATCTATTAGTGGTATTCTTGGTGACATTCTTGGTGGTATTCTTGGTAAGTGCAACTGCAACTGCTACAGTTGAGTATTGTTCTTGTTATGTGGTTTTGGGACTTTCTGTTCGGTGCACTATCTTTGGATAAAGATGCGCTCTCTTGGTTATCTGTTGGTTCTAGTGCTACTTCCACAATCATTCTATCTAGTAAAGGTTAAAGTCCTCGGGGGTGGTTGCCTGCCTATGGTTGGGTGTCAATATTGTGATATTGTCTATGGTGAAATAAGCACATCGAATATTTTAGGATGACCAACACCCTCCGATGAACGGTTAGGATCTAACAATGTCCAGATCCTATGGTCTAGGTTAAAATCAAGGCCATAAGGCTTCCATCCTCCACCTGGAAACTCACATCCATTGCCCCCTCCTCTGGTGAGACATATGTCACCATTAGGACCGTTGATTTTCCAGGTCAAATTAATCTAGGCCGTCGATTTCTAAACTTCACGTCTACCATGAAATACACAGGAAATCAATTTCCATGGTTGAATTTGACTCTGCAACCTATAACTTGACACCATGAATTACTTTCATTGGTTGCTCTGAAGGACTGAAACTCGAAAATATGCTCATAATTTGAGGGATTTTACTTCTGTTCACCAATTTTCCCCCAAATCCATCACAAGACGAAATATGCAACCACGAATATGCTCAATTCATGCTGGTTCCTAGCCCATACAAACTTAGTGTTGAACCTTGAGCTCTGATACCATTCTGTAATGACCCCTAGCTTAACCAAGGAACATTACTACGCGGAAAAACACATACAACACGAAATTTTATCTTGCTAATTGAATCCTGTAGCTTACCAAATATGATTAAAACACATTTTTCAACTAAGTTACTCATACCCATAATTATATGCAACTACAACATTCTAACAAGTGCCTATGCAATTGATAAAACATCTATAAAAAAAACAGATAAAATCCATTCTCATTCACAGAGTAAATGCACATCCATGAACTCATAAATAATTTAGCAAAATAAATAAACACTTATCTTTTATAAAACGTTTGTGCAACCAATTGCTTGGGTAGGACGTTCCACCCAACCATAGACCTGCTATTCCAAATCTCAACAACAAATCACCCCCGAGTTGGGGCTAGGAATCCACAAAAGAAGGGTGCCCCTCACAGTCCCCTCACAACTCAGTATCACACAACCCACTGGTTGTATCCTACAACTATCCTGGATTTCCTCCATCTCTCTTCCTCTTGACCTGCCCAACCCAAGGAATGTACCCCATCACTGCTCTTAGTCCATAGGGTGTCCCATTAATTTATCAGGGTCTCTCTGGCACAAGTAGTGAGGAATCTCTCTGCTGGTAACTTAAGTGAATTCACTGCTAGGAAAAACACCAACAAAAACAACATCAACCACTTGCTGATATAGTGCAAATCACCCAAGAGTTCACTCTTCAGGCCTGCCAACCTAGCTCTTCAATTTCCAGCTCCAAAAACTCTCCAACATGATCCATAATTCGCTTAGCCTTGTTGTTTCAGCTCCCAAGCTCTTTTTTTTTGTTCTGTTTTCTCTTGTTGTTTTTCTAAAAATTGATTGTCTAAAACTGTTGTTACTACCCATACAAATTTCATCTCTTTCCCCAAGACAATTGACCGCTCACTCTGCCTAATGTTGATTGATTCTTCCCCATGCTTTCCAATAACTATAGGATGTGATTCTCACACCCACCTTATGACAGATATTCAATGACCAGGCTCTCATACACCCAACTAGAAATTAGAAGTTTTCCCCAAATGATAATAAAATTAAGAAATGTGGGTTTGAATTAATACCCATAAATTATTTCCCATTTGAACCCCTCTTGGACACTCTTTAGACATTCCCCTCTCTTGTGGATTAATTAGCTCCCATCTCTGTCTATTCCCAACAACTGGTGTTTCATTATATTGATTTACATTTCAGAAAATACATTTCACAATTACATTGCTTGGCAACAACTATATTCTTATCTACATTATGCATTAATTAAAATGGGGATTATAGTGGGGATGTTACATTTTTCCCTAGATAGTGTTTTTGGGAGCTTGGAGGGTTGTACTAACATATATTAAGGTTAGAGCATGTACTTGAACTTTATCTATTATATGTATATATGAAGTATTTAGATGTCCAAACTTGTTTTACTGCAAATTTGATTTTTAGTTTTCATTGTCTTCATGGTTTGGTAATTTCCAACACTTGTATGTCTCTTTGATTTGACATAGGTTGAGACTGAAATCGTTAAGGGTTCAACATTGATATTGAAGACAATAGGACATAATTTGCTTCTATAATTATTGTTATCCTAAAGTGATTTTTGGTTTTGGTTTATGGATGGTTTTGGTTTATGGATGATAAGATTGTTGAAACTTGTTGGCATAAGTTTGATATCTTTTCTTTTGAATTTCCCCATGGTTTGGTGTTGGTTAGAAGTGAAACATTATTTGTTTCTTGCTATTGTTTTATTATATTTCATACTAACCCTCAAGATGAAAATTCGTGGGGACTAGATCCGATATACTTATAGTACAAAGGTGGAATTCTCAAGTTGCATTAATTGTCCTAAAACCAAAACTTTCTACATATAGAAGTGTTCTCATGAAAGGAACTCCACCTCTAATTGTGTGCCACATGTCCTTTTAGGTGTGTCAATATGATTACCATCCTCCAATGCTCCTCGATGTTTTTAGGTTCTCAACGAACCTCCATGAAGTATGCTCCTAAACCCAAGCATCCTCAAGTCAAGCGTCCAACCCCCAAGGTGTATATCACATTGTCCCAAGGCCCTAGGTTCAAGTGATCTTCTCCAAGTTCCTAACGCTCCTCCTCCTAGGTAGGTACCTCTCCTAATCAAGGCATTAACTCACCCATTGTTTGCAGCCAATCGGATAGTCATCACACTGATTAGGACAACAACCTCCTAGGTGAGGGTGCCATGCTATCTTTCTAACCAAGGTCAACCATCCACCCAAAGTAAGCCATCCATATGTCCATGACACATTGCCAAGGGACTAGCGCTTGGTGAAAACATTATGAAGTAACCCCAAAAGCTAACTATTATCATGTTAATGCCAATTGTTTTTGAGCCTTTCTATCACTCACACATGCCAAGTATGGAGCATATAATAGGAAATCAAATTATAGTCAACAAATCACTATAACACTTGATATACCAAAAAATAAGGTGAATCCCTTTGGGAAACCATACTTCTCTTATGTAAATGCCCAAATAGAAACACTCCAAGGACCCTAAATAGATGAAATAATACATTTTCTTTTAAAGAAGAAAAAAAATCATCTATTAGCAACATGCACATAATTTACAAAATGACATCATAAACTTATTGTAACACATATCTATGTGTACTCCGTGATAAGGATTTCTCAACCCTTGGAAGGAGGGTGGTTGAGAATGAATCTCTCATCTCTTCTCTTACACACAACGTGCAAATGAGAACCCATAAAGAAATGATGAGGGTTTCTCAACCTTTGGAAGGTGGGAGGTTGAGAATGAATTCTTTCATCTCTTCTCCTCTTGTGCACAACATGCAACTGACAAAATGAAAACCCATAGAGAAAACAAGGTTTTTATATTATAGAGTCGCAAGGTTTCTACTTTTCCTAATTTTGTTTTTTGGTATTTATATTTCTCTATTTTTGGTATTTCTATAATTTTCTCATATATATAAAACTAACTTTGTAATTTGCATGAATGATTCCACTATAAAAAAAAACAATACAATTAATTACTCAAATAAAACAAAAGAAACGTTCCTTACTTAAGATGGAAATTTTAATTCAAAATACATAAAGGTCGTTAAATTTGAAATATAATCTATACATTACCACAAGGTGCTTAGAGTTTGCTCTCATTGATGGGTTGAAATATAATCTAGTGGTCCATATAGAGAAATAAATATTTCTTCGTTTCTTCACACTACTTCAGGCCAAGTAGATTACATCTTTGGATTCAACCCAACAAGATTTGGACATTTGATGGTTTTTAATCCATGTTTCATGCACGAAAAAACAATTTTGCAAAAGAAATATCATACAACCATTTAATTTTTTTAAAAATCTTCAATCTCGAGATCCCACAATTACAAGGTGGTGAAAGATAAAGTATTTGTTTTCATTAAGATTTATTTCTTTACAAAGCAAGTGAATTTACATGTTTTTGAAGGTTTGTTTGAAGGGCTTGATCTTGCAAGTGATTTGGTGTGATTATGGAAATTATAATATTCTTTGATGTGATATAAAATTGAAATATTATTTAATGTAACATTATTATTTTAACATTATTATTTTTTGATGTGATATAAATGTTTTTATTATTTGATCTTTTATAAATGTTTATTATTGAAAGTGATATAAATGTTTTTATTTTTTGATTTTGCAAGTGATTTGATGTGATTAGGAAACTGATAATATTTTGTGACGTGATATGAATATTTGAAATATTTTTTGATGTACCATTATTATTCTTTGATGTGATGTAAATGTTTCTATTCTTTGATCTTGCTGGTGTGATTAGAAAAGTTATAATATTCTTTGATGTGATATAAACATTTGAAATATTTTTTGATGTAACATTATTGCTATTCTTTGATGTGATATAATTCTTTCTATTATTTATTTGATGTGTTATAAATGTTTATTATTTGATGTGATATAAATGTTTATATTCTTTGATGTGTTATAAATATTTATTCGTGGATGTGCTATAAATGTTTGAAACATTCTTTAATGTAACATTAATAAATTGTATTCTTTATTTCAATTATATTGAACATTATTTAAATTGTAAATGTTTGAAATTGAAATATTGTTTGATGTAACAGTAAAAATAACATATATAAATGTTTCTATTATTTGATGTTTTATAAATGTTTATTATTGGACGTGATATAAATGTTTTTATTCTTTGATCTTGCAAGTGATTTGGTGTGATTAGGGACCGATAATAATTTTTTTTAAGTGATATGAATATTTAAAATATTCTTTGATGTACCATTATTATTCTTTGGTGCGATGTAAATGTTTCTATTCCTTGATCTTGGTGTGATAATGGAAGTCATAATATTTTTTGATGTGATATCAACATTTAAAACATTTTTTGATGTAACATTATTGCTATTCTTTGATGTGATATAACTCTTTCTATTATTTGATGTGTTATAAATTTTTATGATTTGATGTGATAGAAATGTTTATATTCTTTGATATGTTATAAATGTTTATTAGTGGATGTGCTATAAATGTTTGAAATATTCTTTAATATAACATTAATAAATTTTATTCTTTATTTCAATTATATTGAACATTATTTAAATTGTAAATGTTTGAAATTGAAATATTGTTTGATGTAATATTAAAATGAATATTTTTTTCTATTCTTTGATATTTTATAAATGTTTATTATTGGATGTGATATACTTGTTTTTATTCTTTGATCTTGCAAGTGATTTGGTGTGATTAGGGAGTTGGTAATATTTTTTGATGTGATATGAATATTTGAAATATTCTTTGATGTACCATTATTATTCTTTCGTGTGATGTAAATGTTTCTATTCCTTGATATTGTCAGTGATTTGGTGTGATTAGGGAAGTCATAATATTCTTTGATGTGATATAAACATTTGAAACATTTTTTGATGTAACATTATTGCTATTCTTTGATGTGATACAACTCTTTCTATTCTTTGATGTGTTATAAATGTTTATTATT
Source organism: Picea engelmannii (assembly GCA_009831015.1). Classification (NCBI taxonomy): domain Eukaryota; kingdom Viridiplantae; phylum Streptophyta; class Pinopsida; order Pinales; family Pinaceae; genus Picea; species Picea engelmannii. Next base: position 202,324 of record ML781684.1, on the reverse strand, counting down.
TGATGTGATAGAAATGTTTATATTCTTTTTTTCCAAATGAAAAATTTCTCTTTGTATTAAATTGGAATTTTCAGAGATGATACAAAATTATATTCTTATATTCTTTGATGTATTATAAATGTTTATTCGTGGATGTGTTATAAATGTTTGAAATATTATTTAATGTAACATTAATAAATTGTATTCTTTATTTCAATTATATTGAACATTATTTAAATTGTAAATGTTTGAAATTGAAATATTGTTTGATGTAACATTAAAAGAAGTAATGAGTTCTTTGATTCAATTATATTGAACATTATTTGAATTGTAAATCTTTGAAATTGAGATATTTTTAGATATATTCTTTGTTGTAACATTATAAAATTGTGTTTTTTAATTAAGTTATATTGAACATTATTTAAATTGTAAACATTTGAAATTGAAATAGTCTTTAATGTAACATTAAAAAAATGTTTTTTTTTTTTTTTTTTATTTTTTTTTTTATTTTTATTTTTTAATTCAATTATATTGAACATTATTTGATTGTGAATGTTTAAAATTGAATATGATTTGAATTGTAAACATTTTGAAATGTACATTTCGTTTTTACTGATATGATTCTAATTATAAACATTTGAATATCAAACATTATTTGAATTGTAAAAGTGTTCAATTATATTGAATTTAGAACATAAACAAATTATAAATGTGTTCAATTATATTGAACACAGAACATTATTTGAATTGAACAATTAAATAGAACATTATTTGAATTGTAAACAATGTTCAATTATATTGAAGATTATTTGAATGAGTTTAACTATATTGAATATAGGACATTAAAAAATTGTAAACATGTTAAATTGTGTTCTTTGATGTAACATTATTATTTTTTGACGCAATATAAATGGTTCTATTATTTGTTGTGTTATAATTGTTTATTCTTTGATGTGATATAAATGTTTATATTATTTGATGTGTTATAAATTTTTATTCGTGGATGTGTTATAAATATTTGAAATATTCTTTGATGTAACATAAAAAATTATACACCTAGATGGGGTGCCATATGTTAGAGCCACTAGCCTTCACATGAGCTAGGTGGATGATGGCTTGCACATTGATGTACATGACATATTGCAAATATGAGGGAAGGAGCAGGATGAGGGCATTCATGCCCGAACAATCCCTTCTATTTTACAAATATGCAATTGAGTTGGTGAAATGATTGGAGTTATGTGCCATCATGGAAGCAATAGGCACCTAGTTATTCTAGTTCCTGAAAGTTTGGGAAGGTCCAACACTCGTGGATACTCATGCAACTTAGACATTCAATGTCGACGTAATATCTTTCCTAAGACCTAGTTTCGACATTGCATATCTATTTCTCTTGGTTAGATATGTCATCACATTTCCTCTCTTTCTTTGTTCAACAATCACCAGTTCTATTTATTTGATTCTTAGTTTGAAAATTAAGCATTTCATTAAGCTAATTTGGGTTACCTCCAACAGTTAGTGGATTTTGGTGTTGAGCCTCATCACATCGAATCAATATCAAATTTCGTCCTCAATTCGTCACTACATCATTTCATTTCCATCTCCTACTCTTGCTGTCCTTGTTAGTTACCATATTAGCCATTGGCCTCACCTGTAACCTGAAAACTTCATCTTCGATTGGTTTGGGAGTATGGCTATGTTGAACACTGAACTAGACTCAAAATCTAGCAAAAGAGGGTATTGCAGAAGGTCAAAACCAGAGCCAAAATGGATGCCATGAAGGCAACCAATGATTTCCATTCTAGATTCTCTCATGCGATCAAGGAAGAGATGACACACCTGAAAAATCTAGTTAAGAAAAAGAGGAAAATGATAACCAAAGAACAAATTGAGGAAGAATACACGGGTTGGACCCCTAATTTGGGCTTGTTTAGAACCAAAGAAAAAACTTGTCAGGATGACAGATCTTTACTAGCTCAATAAATCTTTCACCACCCAAGTTGCGAAGGAAAGAGTCATCCATCAACATTCCATTCTCCACAAGTTGGATTTAATGGATAGTAAATTCAAAGCGATTTTCAAAGAGTCTTCAACATTAACATCATAGTTTCCAACCGACCTAGGATAGTGAGAATGATAACATAATAGCTCCTGAAGGAACTTTAGGATCATAGGTCACTCCCTCCAACACAAACCTAATTGAAGAAGACCCCTTGCCTTCCAAAGGTGGTTAGAAAGAGGTGCCACAATCACCCAACTTTGCAGGCCCATTAGACTAAATTGGCCCTGTCTAGTTTTATTCTCACTTCAAGGATGTTACTCTTTCATCACGTTTTCTTGTTATTTCCAAGTATATCTTATGCATTGCTTAAGCTGGTATATGTTTAAAATTTAAAGGTTATATAACCTTTTTTTGAGATTAAACTATGACTATTTTATGACTTGCAGTGGCCTGGCTTCTATAGTGGCAAGCCGTAGGAAAACATGATTGTACTATTTTTTTTTGTATGATATTAATATAAGAACCTGCTAATTTACGCAAAAAAACATTAAAAATTGTATTATTTAATTCAATTATATTGAACATTATTTAAAATGTAAATGTTTGAAATTGAAATATCTTTAGATGTAACATTAAAAGAAAATGTTATGTAATTTTATTATATTAAACATTATTTAAATTATAAATGTTTGAAATTGAAATATTCTTTAATATATTCCTAAATGACGCTCTGGTTGGAGTGAGGGCTGTGCATTTTCATAGTGTGGGAGGAGGGGAGATGCATGTGCCAATGACATGGCTGGTACCGTGCTGGCAGACGCCGTCCCCTCCACTTGGACACTTGTCTCCAACTAACACCCCATCCTTGGGACACATATTAAATTGTTATTCTTACATTAAAGATATTATATTTTTAAAATATAATATCTACTTTTATATCTATCATAAAGTATATCTATCATAAGGGAACATAAAATAAAAGACCCCCAAAAATTATCTAAATGTTTAAATATTATTTGGACATTTAATAGTGTAATTAAACATTAAAATCTACTTTTATATTCATCATTAAGAAACGTAAAAGAAAAGACCCAAAAAATTATTTAAATGTTTGAATATTATTTAAACATTAAACAATTGTAATTGAAAATTAAAATAGTATAATTAAATATTATTTAAATATTAAAAAATCATATAAACGTTTGAATATAACCGTATTTGAAGCATTTTTAAAAATAAAATCTACTATTATGTATTTTTCCATTCAAATGTTTCAAAATGTTTCCATTTCAAAACTCAAAAATGGGATTTAGTTTATGCATTTTTCCATTCAAATGTTTCAATGCGTTTCTATTTCAAAACTAAATAAGAGAAATAGTTGCCAAGTAGCTAGTCCCTGCCTAGTTCATATGTCGAGTCGTTGAAATAAGCATAGTTTCATATGCCTAGTCATTGAAATACACATAGTGACTTATGGTGCAAGATCCAAGATCTTTTATTCACACATTATAATTAACACTGATTCCAAGAGATAGACCTTCAACAAGAACAATATAACCTCAGTTTGAGGAGAGAATTTTGCAACTTTTTCACCATTATCAAACTTACATTACGATATAAATGTTCATTATAAAATTAATGCTCGATGACATAGGTGGAATATATATATATATATATATATATAATGCACTTTCGTAAGAAATTTGTGTCCTATTGTTCAAATCAATAGTTACATAATAGCTTGCATGAGTATTCTAGTATCTTGAAACACACTTGTTTCTTTAAAGTGTTATTCTACCAGAGTATCATATTGTGCAGCCTTAGTTATAGTTGTTACAGTAGAGAGTCACAACTGTAGATATTTTTCATTGACATAATGTTATTCAACCCTAGTATCATATTGTGCAACCTTAGTTATAGTAGTTGCAGTAGAGAGTCTAGTTGTTGCAGTAGATAATCACAACTCTAGATATCTTTCATTGACATAGGTGAATAACTAAGGAAGAAACACTTACGTTAAAGAAGTTGTGCGAAGAGTAACTCTGCTGCAAATATCTTTTGCTCAAAGATCATATTATATTTATTCCTCGCCTCTCAAGGGACTTTGATCAATTTTCGCCTTTGAACATGAACTGTTGGAGTTAATTTCAATAAGTGATGCAGCTAGTTGCAGACATATCATTTGTACTAGTTGTGGTTGGAAGTGTTGTAGCAGATGATATTGTTGGGGATAGAGAGACTCATACTATTTGTTTCCTTGAAGATACAACCCTACTTGTTTGTAAATATGTTGAAGGTGGGGATACTTTTACTTGCTCCATGTTTTCAAAGTTGGCCTTTTCTCCAAGAGATTCTACTGCCATAATTACCCTCTCTAACCTTGCCAATATTTCTATTAGAAGAGTAGAAAAGCTAGTAAGTAGAAGGATCTCCATAAATGAAAAATTGTTTCATTTCATTTCACACATGTTGCTAGCTTGATCTCTTGACATAGCTTTGTGTATCGTCCCCTCAAGAATAGTTCGCGATGATGTTGTATTTAGTTCACCTGCCTATTTTTCTGGGTTTGGTGTTGAGGATGCATGCAATTTGTCTATTATAGTTAAAATTTTGTGGGAATTTGGTGGGGTCCTCAAGGGCTTCTCCTTTGCAATTTTCCACCTCTTAGTATCAAAGAAAAGCTCAATCTGTTCTCTCAAATAATTTTGCACATTCTCCACCACTGTTGTTAATCGATCCATTATTAAATGGGAATTTGTAATTTTTTTTGTCATCCTTATGCTCTCTTCCACTTCACGCAAAATATCTACAGACTCTTTACCGATGTCCATGCATGGCGTTTTAAAAATTTCTCTGACATCAAGTGGAGCTTAACCATACAATGTTATCACCAATTCTTATGTCACATTATCACCAACTATCATTATAGTATAAAATGCAAGAGTAGAATACTCGGGTTTCCACAAATACCTGAATCTCAGAGTTTAAAAGTCCATTTAAAGCCTCCACACAATGGGCACAATATCAGGTTGTTTTTCCAACTTTTACATAAAGATTCCATGGATATATGAAGAAGAAGCATCCATGGGGTGGTTCCCATCTAGTGAAATTCATCTGCAAAATTAAATGTTCTTTTTGAAAGAAAAACGAATAACCAAACTTACATGATAGTAGACGATAGTATATACTTATGAATTATGATATTTACCAATGATTCTTCTGTGACCTTCGAGTTCAACACACATTTATAGCCTCGTAGGATCTCGTCACCACCTAATTCCTGGTCATCTTTTGGCTTCACGAAGTATTGTGTGATGTATAATGCAAAAACACAAACAAATTCATAGCCTTTGTTAAAAAGTATGCACATACGATAAAAATAAATGAAAGTTTATAATTAACATTTTAATTGTTTACTTTACTTTATGAATTGTATTTTTTTGAACAAAATGAATAGAAGTTAATAATTTATTAAAAGATGAGACACTTTTCATATTCGTGAGTGCATGAATAGTGCGTGGAGGGAGATACAATGACTCTTCTTATGAACTGTATCATGTCAAAACTGGTGGTGTACCCTAAAGCTCAGAAGAGATCCCAGGAAGAGTTGGAGAATGCCCATGTAAAAACTGAGAACATTTTCTTCCACGATAAATTCAGAGCCAAGCTATCAAGATATCACCTGAATGGATGCTACACGGGTTGCCTCTGTCCCTGGTGCTTTTACTCAATCATTTTTCCATATTTGTAAAATCCATTTACCATTCATTCTTAGTTGTTCGATTTTATTAGATGCATGTTTAATTTCATTTTCATTTTATTATCTGCGTGTGAAGTAAATGATAAATCTTAACTTCTGAATATGAGCAAAATGAAATATGGGTTGACTGTGTGAGTCGTTGAAATTTGGGTTTTTGTAAGCCATTCACATGATATATGTTGAGTCATACGAGGTTTACATACAAATGATTTTACACATTTACTTCAACTCAGAAAAGTTGTTTGTAACAATGAGAGCAGAATTTATGTGACTCTTTCCCTAATGTTTGGAAATTGTATTTTTTAGGCAACTGAAGAAAACCAAAACAAAACTAATCTCTGAATGAATTTCTAAACAATTCTATAGAAAAAACCACAAAACAATACAATAATTTCTCTTTCAAGAGAGCAATAACAAAAACATGGGAAGGGAGTTGAATGACACGACCAAGAAATCTTGTGATGAAAAAGCTATCATTTTTGAGTCGTTGACCCAACAGCTTCAACAACTTTAGAGTTTACAAAATAACTTCAATAGCTTTAGAGTTTATCTTAATTGTCAGAATCGAGTTCATAGGGGCTCTCGAGGCAGGGGGAGGGCCGGACCTATAATTCTTAGAGAGTTGTTGGATCAATTGCTCTAAACCGAAGCCCATGAAATAATCGTCCTTGTTTGCAAGAAAATAGATGGGTTATGTTCCTCTGTCATGTTGATTAATGGGGTTGGTTGTCATTGATGTCAACCCTTGAAGAAAGTCTGGTAGCACAAAGGTATGGGTAAGGGACCCAAGTTTGTTTGAGGTATAAGGGAATGAATATCAATGAATTTACATGTAAGACTATTCTATATGGATAGTACATGTCATGCCCTTTCGGGTGATATGTGGAACGTCACATAACTCCTCACGGTTAGAGAGTTATGGCCTTGGGAAGTTTGAGAACCCTCATGAGTTATCTAGAAGCCCCTAGAAGGTCAAATAAATCAAATTACTCTAGAAATTCCTAGAATAAGTTTGACTAGTCAAAGTGGGTAAAAACATGAGTTAATCATAGGTATAGTTGTTGCATTAAGAAAATAAATTAAATAATAAAGGAGTTGCAACAAGCAGTTTTGAGTAAAGAGATTTTTTTTAAATAATAAAGTAGTCAAAGTGGTTAAGTGGAAAAAGTGGATAAATGGAAAAAATGGTTAAGTGGACAAAGTTGGTTTAGTGGAAAAAGTGGCTAAGTGAACAAAGTTGGTTAAGTGGACAAAGTGGTTAAGTGGATACTTTTAGAGGAAGCTACTTGGAAAGTATAAATAAGAGAGAAAGGGTCTCCCATTAGTATTCCATTGAACATATTGAATATCTAGAAGTGACCGAGGTAAAAAAATGATATCTAAGGCGAGTTTCATAGGGAAGGTGAAGTAAAGAAGGCCGAAATTCAAGGGAGGATAAATTCTTTTGATGATGCTTTCTAAGGTATGTTATTTACATGTCATCTCACTATTTTCGCAATAATTTTTTTTCTACAATGATTCAGACAACGAAATCTAGAGGCCGTTGAGAAAATATATCCAAGTAATTGTGATAAAAATTTCATCTTGTGGGTCGTTGTATTTTGGGAGTTACACTCCGTGGAAAATAGGGTTTGTGGCTAGTCTTGAAACTAGTCTAAAACAAGTGTTTCGGGTAAAAACGTCATAACTTCTTCATAATAGATCCAAATTCAGCAAGACCAAATGTATTGGTTAGAGCACAGTTTGTAGTATTCTATGTATCATTTTTTAGATCCATACAAAAAATATTCCATGCGGGGCACTCTATACAAGTTCGATCTCTAGAATAAGCCAAAATTTAGCAAGGTATGCCATTTTTTCTATAACTCATTTTCTGGGAGGTTCCAAGAAGTGAAACCTGAAGAAATTGCAAACAAGACACTGAAGAACATTGTGTACTATTTTTAGAATTTTATTCATTATAAGTACATAGTTATGATTATTGCAAGTTAGAGTTGTTGACTAATCCAAAACTAGTCATGTGAGACTAAAGTAAAATTTGATGAAAATGCTAGTCTCTTGTTAAGGAAGGTTTGCAGGTATGTGATCATATACACCAGGTATGTTACAGATTTATAAATCATATTTGAAGGATGAAATTGATGAGGGCTTATTGTTGAGTTTGAGGTACAATTTGATGCATGGTTCGGGCTATTGGTACATGTTGTTTGGTGTAGGTTGATTGGTATAGGTTGACAGTGGGAGTGGTTGATTCAGTGAAAGTGACATATTGTCTACATTTGACATTTATGTTTCAGGGCAGTTGGACGGGGCAATAATAGGTGGTTGTAGCCACCTCCTGATTGTAGCAGGAGAACATAGGGGGATGTAGCCTCCTTCTGGTTGTAGCTAGATAATTAAGGAGTTGAAGCTTCCCTTAGGTTGTATACTGAGAAACTAGGGGGTTGGAGCCTCCTTCCAGTTGCAGTTCGAAAACAAAGGAAGTCGGTGCTTCCAATGAATGTAATTCTTAAAGACATATAAGTAAAAAAATTCCGTGGTTTTCTCCTGCTTTGAGTTTCCACGTAAAAACATTGGTGTACTGTGTATGTGTATGATTGCTAATTTGTTCATTGTTTATTTACTATGCAACTATTGAATGATAATTCTACATTGATCATAAATAAGTATAACACTTGCATATTATGGTTAAAAATGATTAGATTGCTCTATTACTGATTCACCCCACCTCTCAATAATCCAAAAATTGGTATCAGAGAAGGTTCCTTCAGGAATCAGATTAACCATTAAAAGGTAGATCATGGAGAGAAACAACATGCATAAAAATGAAATACCACAGTTTGATGGACAAAAGTATGCATTTTGGAGCAGAAGGATGAAAACATATATACATGCACATGGATTTGAAATTTGGCGATCAATTGTAGATGGATACAAAGAACCAACAGTTCTGCCAACAAATGAAAGAGCAATAAAACCCAGTCTAAATAATTCCAAAGACACAAATGCACTTCTGAATGGTCTTGGTGAATCAGTGTATACCAAAGTTATACATTGTAAATCCGCTAAAGAGATTTGAGACAAACTTCAAAATATTTATGAAGAAGATTCAAATGTCAAAGAAACAAAGCTTCAAACTTATAAAGGTCAATTCAAACAACAAAAGATGAAGGAAGATGAGAATATTGCATCTTACTTCTTACGAGTCGATGAAACATTGAATGCAATCATAGGATTGAGATAAGAAATTAAAGAATTTGTAATTGTTCAAAAGGTACTAAGATCTCTTCCTATGATATTTGATCCTAGGATATCAACACTAGAATAAATATCAGATCTAGATTCAATAAGCATGGATGAACTACATGGAATATTCATAGCATATGAAATGAGAACTGAACAGGAAAATCCAGATTTAAAAGAAGCAACTTTCAAAGCATCCAAAAGGTCATAGAAAAATGGAAAGCAAAAAGAAAAAGAACATAGCAACAACAATGACTTCTTGGAAGATGATGACGAAGTGGTCAATTTTGTCATAAGATTGAACAAGGGAACCGACGACATATATAAATGTAAGATTCCATTGATTTGTTTTAATTGTGATGGTATTGGTCATTTTGCTAACAAATGTCCTCATAAGAAAAATAAGAGGAATGATGAAGATTATTCAAATAACAAACAAACATATAAAGGCAAAAGAACAAAACAAAAAGCTTTCAAGAAAATATTATGCACCAAAGAAGACATCTCCTCATCAAATGAAGACGAAGTCAATGATAGTGAGACAAAAAAAGTTCTATTCATGGCAATAGAAGACTCTAATAAAGAAGACATTGAAGAATAATACGAAGAGGCATAAGTTGACTACCGAGAAGAATTATTGAGTGCCATAGAAGTTATAAGAAGAGAAAAGAAGAAAAACAAGAAGCTACAAGAAAAACTAGACAAGAAAGAAGACACTCAGGAACTAGAACAAATGATCACGAAATTGAAGGTTCAATAGAAGAAGATAAAAGAATTGAAGAAGCACTCAAAGAACAGTTAGAAGAAAGAGACATGATCATTGAAAATTTGAAAGTAGACATTGTCACATTGAGAAATGATATTCAAAAGAAAAATATGCAGAACAACTCAAAAGTTTTGGATGACATTATCAGTGGTCAAAAACTTCATCATGATAAGTTCGGAATTGGATACAATCAGACAAAAAATGGATCAAGTTCCAAAACAATAGAACACAAAACATATCCAAAAATATATGTAGAAACAATGAAAGGGGATAGGAAGACCTACAAGGAAGATTACAGGGACACTCGTCCAATGAGAAGATTTATATTTCAGAATCAATGACCGACATAAACAAATAGGCCTCACGAAGAAGAATGATTCATAAGAGTAACTCCTTTCAGAAGATCTTCAACTCCCAGGCATCAAACTATCTTTTTTGCTTTGTGCTATGTATGCAATAATTTTGGACATACAACTATAAATTGCAAAGCTAATAGCATAAACATAAACAACTTTGAAAGTCATACACAAAATGGTTATCCAAGAAGGCCTAGTGAAACACAGAGAAGAAGTTACAACAGGTTTGAATCATTGATCACTGAAGTTGAATGCTACAAGTGAAAAAAATTTGGACACATGGCCAAAGATTGTAGAATGACAGTCCCTCCTAGATAATCACAACAAAACAACAACAATCACATACATGAACCTCATAAGAGAACATGGATAAGAAAGCAGAATCAATATAACAATGAAAAATGCACACTTGCTCTACAAGCTAAGCGTAAGAAACATAGTTGGTATGTTGACAGTGGCTGTTCAAAACACATGACATGTGATAAAGACAAGTTTCTTACATTAAGAAAGGAAAGAGATGGATCGGTCTCCTTCGGAAATGACAATTCAACTAAAATAATTGAAAAATGCACAGTCAGAATTGGAAACAAGAATACCAAGGCGGAAAATGTTCTACTAGTAGAAGATATGAAACATAGTCTTCTAAGTGTAAGTCAAATGTGTGACAAAGGTCATAAAATTACTTTCTATTCACAAAAGTGCAAGATAAGAAAAGAAGGTTCAGGAAAATTGATTGCAACAGCTGCAAGAACTTCAAACAACATATATGTATTAAGTGAAATTGGAAATGAAAAATGTTGTCTAGGAAAGGAAGATGAAGGTTGGCTATGGCACATAAGAATGGGTCAAATAAACTTTGATCACCTTGTCAAAGTCAAAAAAGAGGAAGCGGTTAGAGAAATGCCCTAGATCACGAAACCAACCAACACTTTATGCAAACATTGTCAACAAGAAAAGAAAACAAATACCAGGTTCAAATCAAATGAATATTCAACGACAAGACCACTGGAAATTGTGTTTACTGATCTAGTTGGACCAACTACAACAAAGGGTTTAAAAGGTGAGAAGTACTTTATGTTATTAGTTGATGATTATGCAAGAATGACTGCAGTTTTCTTTCTCAGGAATAAGTCAGAAGTTTTTGAAAACTTCAAGGTCTACAAAGAAATGGTTGAAAATGAAATGGATTCAAAAATCAAATGTTTAAGATCTGATAATGGATGAGAGTTCACTTCAAAGGAATTTATGGACTTTTGCAGCAAGCATGGAATAAAAAGACAATTCTTCGTGGCTAGGACACCTCAACATAATGAAGTTGTTGAAAGAAATAATAGGACAGTACAAGAAATGGCTCGAACAATGTTAATGGATTCCAAATTGACATATATTTTTTGGACACATGTAGTGCATACAACAATTCACATTCAAAATAGAGTAATACTCAGAAACAACAGGGACAAAACTCTCTACGAGCTTTGGAAAGGAAGACCAACAAATGTGAAGCACTTTAAAGTATTTAGAAGCAAATGCTACATCAAAAGATAAGATGACAGAATGAGAAAGTTTGACTCTGGTGTGGACAAAGGAGTACTTATTGGTTACTCAAGTAAAAGGAAAGTATACAAATGTTACAATATGAGGTTGAACAAAGTTGTGGAAAGCATCAATGTAACAATTGATGAAACAGGTGGACGATAATTAAAGGAAGAAGAAAATGAATCAGTGGAACAACTTTTGAATAAGAAGCAAAAGATGAAGAATAAGTAGAAGGAGAAGATGAAGAAGATTGGACAAAAGTAGAAGAGCAAGTTCAACAAGTGCCTCTAAAGACACCTAACAAACGAGTATAGAAGAATCATTCTTTAGATCAGATTATCGGGAACAAAGATGCAGGAGTTGAGACTAGAAGAAGAATCCGTTCACCAGAACAAATTCACCTAGCACTCTTATCTACAATTGAACCAAACAGTTTTGAAGAGGCCAGCAAGGATGAATTATGGAATAAGGCCATGAATGAAGAATTGGATCAAATAGAGAAGAATGACATTTGGGAATTGGTTCCAAGACCAAGGAATAAGAATGTGATTGGCACTAAGTGAGTTTTTTACAAAGAACAAAGCTAGATTGGTATGTAAAGGATATGCACAAGTTGAAGGAATTGACTTTGAAGAGATATTTACCCCAATTTCTGGAATTGAAGCAATCTGATTACTCTTAGCTTATGCATGGTCCAAGAATATTAAAGTGTATCAAATGGACGTGAAATCAAATTTTATGAACGAGGAACTTGAAGAAGAACTCTACATTGAACAGCCAAAACTATTTCAGTTGTCAAAGAATGAAGATTATGTGTGTAAATTGAAGAAGACCTTGTATGGTATAAAACAAACTTCTAGAGCATGGTACTCTAGATTGGATAAATATCTACAACAGGCAGGGTTCAGAAAAAGAAGTGCAGACAACAACCTCTACATCAAGGTAACTCAAGATGGTATTTTATTAATTGAAGTTTATGTTTATGATATTATTTTTGGAAGTAATGATGACAGGTTAAGCCAAAAATTTGCAAAGGATATGCATAATTAATTTGAAATGTCATTACTCGAAGAACTATCCTTCTTTATGGGTCTTTAGATATGTCAAAGTAACCAAGGAATTTTTATTTCTCAAACTAACTATATCAGAGAAATGCTAAAGAGGTTCAGAATGGAAGATTGAAAACCAATTACCACTCCTATGCAAAGCAGTTGCAAGTTGAGCAAAGATGACGATTCAAATTCTATAGACCAGAGACAATATAGGTCAATGATTGGTAGCTTACTATATGTGGCAACATCCATACCAGATGTAATGCAGGAAGTTGGACAGGTGGCATGATTTCAAGCAACACCAAAGGAATCACATGTCTTAGCAATGAAGAGGATTTTCAGATATCTCAAAGGAACAAAATAATTTGGATTATGGTATCCAAAGGAAAGGATATATCACTTATTGCCTACATAGATGAAGATTTGATAAGTTGCATTGATGATCAACGAAGCACCAATGGAGCAACGCTCTACTTGGGTGAGTGTTTAGTATCTTGGCTAAACAAGAAAAAATCATCAGTATCTTTATCTACAACCGAAGCATTGTATATTGCAACGACATAATGTTGTACATAGGTTCTATGGATGAAAAAAACTCTGATAGATATACAGGTTGAGTATGATGAGTCAATTCCAATCTATTGTGATAATACAAACACCATTGATATCTCAAAGAACTCATTGATGCACTCTAAGATGAAGCACATTCCAATCAAGTATCACTTTCTACGAGAACACGTTGTAAAGAAGAACATCAGAGTTGAATATGTGGGCAAAAAAGAACAAGTGGCAGACATATTTATAAAACCACTTCCAAGGGAAGCCTTTGAGTATCTTCGCTAGAGACTCGGAGTAATTTCTACTCCAAAATGAATGATTTTCAATTCTTATCTTATATGTCTTAGATTTACATGAGGACACACCATAAAGAGGACAATTCAGGTTGGGAGATCAGTTTCAGTAAGAGTTCAGTCAGGGGGAGTATCCCCAAGGATAATTCAGTTAGGGGGAGAAACCCCAGATAGAAAGATACTTTTTCCATTGATGGCAAAGGGGGAGAGATTTATCATATGCAGGATAGAGAGTTAAAAGATCAGAGAAAGAGCACAGAGGCATGGTTCCAGGGGGAGCGATGGTCACATGGGGAACATGAATGATATGACTTCAGTATTGCATCAGGGTGTTTCCATCAATGCCAAAGGGGGATCTTGTTGATTAATTTGGTTGGTTGTCATTTATGTGAACCCTTGAAGAAAGTCCGGTAGCACAAAGGTATGGGTAAGGGACCCAAGTTTGTTTGAGGTATAAGGGCATGGAGCTCAATGAATTTACAGGTAATACTATTCTAGATGGATAGTACATGTCATGCCATTTACGGTGATATGTGGAACGTCACATAACTCCCTGCGGTTAGAGAGTTATGGCCTTGTGAAGTTGGAGAACCCTCATGAGTTATCTAGAAGCCCCTAGAAGCTTAAAGAAGTCATATTACTCTAGAAAATCCTAGACGAAGTTTGACTAGTCAAAGTGGGTAAAACTAGGAGTTAATCATGGGTATAGTTGTTGCATTAATAAAATAAATTAAATAATAAAGGAGTCACAACAAGAAGTTTAGAGTAAAGAGAAATTATTTAAATAATAAAGTAGTCAATGTGGTTAAGTGGACAAAGTGGCTATATGGACAAAATGGTTAAGTGGACAAAGTGGCTAAATAGACAAAGTTGGTTTAGTGGACAAAGTGGCTAAGTGAACAAAGTTGGTTAAGTGGATACTTCTAGAGGAAGCTACTTGGAAAGTATAAATAAGAGAGGAAGGGTCTTCCATTAGTATTCCATTGAGTATATTGAATATTTACAAGTGAATGAGACAATCAAAGGAGATCTAAGGCAGATTTTAGAGGGAAGGTGAAGTAAAGAAGACCAAAATTCAAGGGAGGATAAACTCTTTTAATGATGCTTTCTAAGGTATGTTATTTATAGGCCATCTCACCATTTTCGTAATAAATTTTTTTCTACAATGATTCAGATAACTAAATCTGGAGGTCGTTGAGAAAACATATCCAAGTAATTGTGATACAAATTTCATCTTATGGGACAGTGTATTTTTGGAGTTACACTCCGTGTAAAATGGGGTTTGTGGCTAGTCTAAAACAGGTGTTTCAGGTAAAAACGTCATAAATTCTTCATAACAGATCCAAATTTAGTAAGACCAAATGTATTGGTTAGAGTACAGTCTGTGGTATTCTATGTACCATTTTCATAGCCATACAACAAATATTCCGTGTGGGGAATGCTCTACAAGTTCGATCTCTAGAATAAGCCAAAATTCAGCAAGGTATGCCATTTTTTCTATAACTCATTTTTTGGGAGGTTCCAAGAAGTGAAACCTAGAGAAATTGTAGACAAGACACTGAAGAACATTGTGTACTATTTTTATACCTTTATTCATTACAGGTACATGTTGGATTACCGAGAGGGGGGGTGAATCAGTAATAGCGTAATTATAATAATTTTTCTTCAAATGTTATATCAATGTAGAATTAATATCCAATAATGAGCAGTAAGAAATAAACAATCACACACATACACAGTACACCGATGTTTTACGTGGAAACCCAAATCAAGAGAAAACCACATAATGTTTTTTCTTATATGTCTTGAATAATTACATTCATTGGAAGCACCAACTTCCTTTGTTTTCCAGCTGCAACTGGAAGGAGGCTCCAACCCCCTAGTTTCTCAGGCAACAACCTGAGGGAAGTTCCAACTCCCCAATTCTCTGGGTACAACCAGAAGGAGGCTACAACCCCCAATGTTCTCTGGATACAACCACCTGTCCTTTCCCTGTCCTGCCACCCTGAAATAGAAGTAGAATGATGGAACCACTGTCACACTATCACTGTGAGATATACCGCTGTAAACTTGTACCCATAAATCTGAACCATGCATCAACCTGTACCTCAAACTGTAATCAACCTGTACCATAAACAAGTGCATCAACCATGCACCAACCTGTAATCAACCTATACCATAAAAAAGTGCATCCAACCATGTACCAAGTATATTCCAATCATGTTTCAACTACTGATCAACTATGACTCATCAATATGTACCAACATCATCAACTATACACTTCATGTATGTGCGCTAACTCATCAACTACTTGTCTCAACCATGTACTCAACATGTACCACAACCAAAATCCCTCATCAATTTCATAATCTAAATATGATTTGTAGCTTTATAATAGACCTGGTGTATATGATCACATTCCTGCAAACCTTACTTAACTTTAAAAACAAGAGACTAGCATTTTCATCAAACTTTTATTTAGTCTCACATGCCTAGTTTTGGATTAGTCAACAACCCTAACTTGAAGTAATCATAACTTTGAACTTGTAATGTATAAAGATCTGAAAATGATACACAATGTTCTTCAGTGTGTTTTATGCAATTCCTCCAAGTTTCACTACTTGGAACCTCTCAGAAAAGGATCTATAACAAAAATGACATACCTTGTTGAATTCTGGCTTATTCTAGAGAGCGACCTTGTAGAGCGTGCCTCGCACAAAATATTTGATGAATTGAACTAAAAATGTTATAAAGAATACTAAATACTGTCCCCTAACCAACACATTTGGTATCACTAAATTTGGATCTGTTATGAAGAAGTTATGGCGTTTTTACCCGAAACACCTGATTTTGACTAGTTTCAGGACTGACCACAAACCCTATTTTCCACAGAGTGTAACTCCCAAACTACAACGACCCACAAGATTAATTGTTTACCACATATAATTGGATATATTTTCTCACTTGCATAGAAATTTCACAGTCTGAATCATTATAGAAAAGAAATTATAGCGAAAATGGTGAGATGACCTGTAAATAACATACCTTAGAAAGCACCGTCAAAATAATTTATCCTTCCTTGCATTTCGGCCTTGTTTTCTTCACCTTCACTCAGAATTTCGGTTTAGATATCCTTGGTTACCTCAGACACACACACACACACACACACACACACATATATATATATATATATTCAATATGCTCAAGTGTGATTCAAATGAGAGAGCATTGCCTCTTATTTATACTCTCCAAGTAGCTTCCTTAAAAACATCTTCTAGGTCACTTGGCCCACTTTCCTTATTTTAGGGTTGGGTCCACTTCTAATTTCTCCATTAAATTTATTATTGAAATAATTTATTTTGTATTCACTTTGAATTATAATATACTCATCACTTCACTTTATTATTTACCTTTTAAAATCTCCTAAACCACTTTGATTACTTTGACCTTTTGGGGCTTCTAGATGACATATGAGGGTCCTCCAACTTCATAAGGCCATAACTCTCAAACCGTGAGGAATTATGTGATGTTCCACATGCCACCGGAAATGAAATGACAAGTACTATCCATATAGGATATTTTCCCTGACAAATTCACTTTCCTTCATCTCATTATTCCATAATTAAGCATGGATTCTCTTACTCCACAAAGCGTCTTCCCATGAGGGCTTTCACCATAAGGGGACCACTTTGGAGTTCATCCATATTTACTTCTTATCAACATTGAAAAAACAATAATGATTCATATTTACATCAAACAATATTGGGTCCATTACCCAAACCTTTGTGCTATGGGTCTTTCTTCAAGGGTTGACATCAATGACAACCAACCTTAATCAACAATATCCCCCTTTGACATTGATGACAACACTCTGATGCAACACTGAAATCATATCACACATGCTCCCCCTGGAACCATGCCTCTGTCCTCTGCATATGATAAATCTGCTCCTCCTGGAACCATGCCTCTGTCCTTTGCATTTGATAAATCTCTCCCTCTTTGTCATCAATGACAAAGGTATCTTTCCATCCGGGACTACTCCCCTTGACATACTGTCCTCTTATGGTGCTTCCTCGTGTACATCTAAGACATCTAAGATAATCATTCAAAAATAATTCAAAAAACATTCATTTTTGGAGTAGAAATAACTCAAAGTCTTTGGCGAAGATATTCAAAGGCTACCCGTGGAAGTGGTTTTGTAAAGATGTCTGCCACTTGTTCTTTTGTGCCCACATACTCAACTCTGATGTTATTTTCTGCAACCTGTTCCCGTAGAAAGTGATACTTGATTGGGATATTCTTAGTCTTGGAGTGCATCACCATGTTTTTTGAGATACTTATGGCACTTGTATTATCACAATATAATGGAATGAGCTCATCATACTCAACCTGTATATATGTCAAAGTTTGTTTCATCCAAAGAACCTGTGTACAACATGCTGCTGCTGCAATACACTCTGCCTCGGCTGTAGATAGAGATACATGTGATTGTTTCTTACTTAGCCATGATACCAAACACTCACTTAAGTAGAACACTGCTCCACTGGTGCTTCTTCGGTCATCAATACAACCCCAATCTGCATCTGTGTAGGCAATAAGTGATAGATATTTTTCTTTTGGATACCATAATCCAAACTCTTCTGTTACTTTGAGATATTTGAAGATCCTCTTTACTGCTAATACATGTGATTCCTTTGGTGCTGCTTGAAATTGTGCCACCTGTCCAACTACCTTCATTACATCTGGTCTGGATGCTATCACATATAGTAGGCTACCAATCATTGACCTATATTGCCTCTGATCTGTAGACTTTGAATCATCATCTTTGCTCAACTTACAACTGGTTTGCATGGGAGTGATAACTAGTTTGCAATCTTCCATTCCGAACCTCTTTAGCATTTCTCTGATATACTTGGTTTGAGAAATAAAAATTCCTTAGTTTTTTTGACATATCTGAAGTCCCAGAAAGAAGGATAGTTCTCCAAGTAACGACATTTCAAATTCATTCTGCATGCCTTTTGCAAATTTCTAGCTTAACCTGTCATCATCACTACCAAAAATAATATCATCAACATAAACTTCAATTAATAAAATATTACCTTGACTTACCTTGATGTAGAGGTTGCTATCTGCACTTCCTTTTCTGAACCCTTCCTACTGCAGATACTTATCCAGTCTGGAGTACCATGCTCTAGGAGCCTGTTTTATACTATACAAGGTCTTTTTTAATTTACACACATAGTTTGTGTTCTCTGACAACTGAAATCCTTCTGGTTGTTCAATGTAGACTTCTTCTTCAAGTTCCCCATTCAGAAAAGATTATTTTACATCCATCTGATATATTTTAACATTTTTGGAGCATTCATAAGCTAAAAGCAAATAGATTGCTTCCATTCTGGCAACTGGGGCAAATGTCTCTTCAAAGTCGATTCCTTCAATCTGTGCATATCTTTTACATACCAATCTAGATTTGTTCCTTGTAACCTATCCATCTTCATTCAATTTATTCATGAAAACCCATTTTTTGCCGATCACATTCTTATTCTTTGGTCTTGGAACCAATTCCCAAGTGTCATTTTTCTCTATTTGATCCAATTCTTCATCCATGGCCTTATTCCAAAATTTATCCTTGCTGGCTTCTTCAAAATAGTTTGGTTCAATTGTAGAT
>ML781684.1:123093-178160 GCA_009831015.1 Picea engelmannii | reverse complement strand
CTTTGAATTATAATACACTCATCACTTCACTTTATTATTTACCTTTTAAAATCTCTTAAACCACTTTGATTACTTTGACCTTTTGGGGCTTCTAGATGACATATGAGGGTTCTCCAACTTCGTAAGGCCATAACTCTCAAACCTTGAGGAATTATGTGACGTTCCACATACCACCGGAAATGAAATGACAAACACTATCCATCTATGATATTTTCCTTGACAAATTCACTTTTCTTCATCTCATTATTCCATAATTAAGCATGGGTTCTCTTACTCCACAAAGCGTCTTCCTGTGAGAGCTTTCACCATAAGGGGACCACTTTAGAGTTCATCCATATTTACTTCTTATCAAAAATGAAAAAACAATAATGAATCATATTTACATCAAACAATATTGGGTCCATTACCAAAACCTTTGTGCTACGGGTCTTTCTTCAAGGGTTGACATCAATGACAACCAACCTTAATCAACAGTACATAGTTATGATTATTGCAAGTTAGGGTTGTTGACTAATCCAAAACTAGTCATGTGAGACTAAAGTAAAATTTGATGAAAATTCTAGTCTCTTGTTAAGGAAGGTTTGCAGGTATGTGATCATATACACCAAGTCTATTACAGAGTTACAAATCAGATTTGGATGATGAAATTGATGAGGGCTTATTGTTGAGGTTGAGGTACAGGTTGATGCATGGTTCATGTTATTGGTACAGGTTGTTTGGTACATGTTGATTGGTATAGGTTGACAATGATAGGTTGACATTGAGAGTGGTCGATTCAATGACAGTGACATATTGTCTACATTTGGCATTTATATTTTAGGGTGGTTGGACAGGGAAATGATAGGTGGTTGTATCCACCTTCTGGTTGTAGCCGAAGAACATAGGGGGTTGTAGTCTCATTCTGGTTGTAGCCAGAGAATTGGGGAGTTGGATCTTCCCTGAGGTTGTATCCCGAGAAACTAGGGGGTTGAAGCTTCCTTCCAGTTGCGTATGGAAAACAAAGGAAGTTGGTGCTTCCAAAAAATGTAATTCTTAAATACATCTAAGAAAAAACGTTCTATGGTTTTCTCCCACTTTGGGTTTCCACGTAAAAGCATTGGTGTACTGTGTATGTGTATGAATGCTCATTTTTTCATTGCTTATTTACTCTACAACTATTGGATGATAAATTTACATTGATCATAAAGAAGTATAACACTTGCATATTATGGTTAAAAATGATTAGATTTCTCTATTACGGATTCACCCCCCTCTCAATAATCCAACATGTCATTGACAAAAATATACTCCATTCCACCATTCTGCACAATTGTGTCCCATATGAATATTTTGTCGTAGACGTGATCCATGCCTTCGTGGATTTCGTTGTTATTGGGCAGGTTTGTACTGGTCGCCATGATCTCCTCCCCAAAGGCGTTCATAGTTGGAAAGATCGAAACAACGTCGCTTAGTTATTCTATAAACCCCTCGCCGCAGGTGGGGTAAACCATGGAATCTCTTGCTGAGAGCCTTAAGAATCCATTGCAAGCATGACACTAGTAGACATATATGCCTCTAGAATTCATCTCAAAAAATTCCTTAGAACACAAAAGGCCAACCTACAAAACTTCACCACGACTGCTATTCAGAACCACCAAAACACCTGAAGAAGCTCAAGTATATTAACTTGGATATTGAGGTGGTGGGGACCTATTTAGGTGGTGAGACGGTGGGGAGGTATTCAAGAGATGAGAAGGTAGCCAGGTAGAAGGCGCGGGTCTGTCAGAGCTTCTACTGATGCGACTACTGCATATTCAAAGCTTCCACTGCATACATATTGTGCAGGGAGGTGGGGAAGTGGTAGTGATGTAGGAAGGTGGAGCTGTCATGTATTAAGAGCTTAGATTGTCATGTAATAATATATTTGATTACAGTGTATTCAAAACCTACAGAATAACCAATAATCATTTTTTTTTTTTTTAAATCATTTTTAGTCTTTGACAATTTCGGAAAAAAAATGAGATACACCAAGGGATTAAAGTCCCATCACATAATATTCATCCAATCAAAAATTAGTTTCTTGAAAATTGATTAATAAAAAAATAAATTTGTGTTTAAAAATAAATCTAATTAATATGATTTTTTCACAAAACTTAGGAAATGTTGGCAAATTTACAGTGAGTTAATAAAAGGTTTCACAAAACTTAGGAAATGTTGGCAAAATTGTGATGAATTAATAAAAAATCAGAGCAGTTTGACACGTGACCAAAAACTATAATCCTTGGCGAGAAAGGGACTAAAAATGAACAAATTCCTTTTCTTAGGAACATGTACAAGATCCATCATTATATAAGCTTATTTGAACATTGACAAGTTGTATAAATGTTTGAAGCTTATTTGAACATTAAAAAATTGTAAACGTGTTCAAGTATATTGAACATAAAGGAGTTCACAATTATATTATAACTCATGAACATTAAAAAAAAAGTTGTATTCAACATTAATTTTTTTTATAAATGTTTGAACATTAATAAATTGTAAATGTGTTCAATTATATATATATATATATATATATATATATATATATATATATATATATATATATTTCATTTTGTTAGATCTATCAGTTTTGATCTACCCTCACATGAGATGGGAGTAATGGAGATGTACTCCCCTCTACACAGACCAAAGCTTGGACGTTACACCCCATCCTTCCATCCGTTGCTATGTTGGCTAGTCTCATATCATGCAACTTGGTGGCGGCCTGACTTGCCACTTGGGAAACCAAAGTTCCATCATTGGACACCCTATTTGGGGAATGTGTTCAATTATATTGAACTGTGAACATAAAGTGGTTCACAATTAAATTAAACATTAAAAATTTGCATAAGTTGAACAACAAAAAATCTGTATAAATGTTTAAACATTAAAAGATTGTAAATGCGTTCAATTATATTAGACATAAAGAGGTTCACAATTATATTCAACATCTAAATGTTTGAACATTAAAAAATTGTAAACGTGTTCAATTATATTGAACATAAAGTGGTTCACAATTATATTGAATATAAATGGGTTATTGAGCCCACGAGCATTAAAAAATTGTAAACTTTAACATTAAAATAACGCACGCTTGAAAATTAAAAATTTGTAATTGGACATTATTTGAACATTAAAAAATTGTAAACTTGTTCAATTATATTGAACATAAAAGGGTTATTGAACCACAAGAAATGTTTTTTTTTTAAACTAGAACATAAAATATTTTATTATATCATAATAAGGGTTGCAACCAAGCTAACTACAGATACATGAGACTTTCCAATGTTTCACAAAATAAAATAAGAAGTTCTTTGCTACTACAAGAATAAGTTTACAACATACTATATGATATACATTCCAAGTTTTTGTTCAAGTAGCATGTTTAACAAAAACATATAGAATCCTAATGACATTGAAAAACATAGTAATTAATATAAAACATGGTTATCGTTCACTTCCTCTTGGCCAATGTCTAAGGATGGAGAGTTTTTCTATTCAACATCCATTGGTTCCTTCTTCTCTGAGATCGACCTAAGCAGAATTTTCTGAAACCTTGTTTTTTGAGGTTGTGGACAAAGAGTCCTTATGAATATTTAGAGCTAGATTCTGCAACGTATTACATTCTGCTTCTAAAATATCAATCCTATGCTTCTGATGGACAAGTAAAATCATGATATTGTCATCCCGAGAGACACAATGATGCTCATTTCCATGCACTTTTGTTGTCATTGAGAACAACGAACTTCTGTTAGACTAAATGCTTTCTTCAAGCCTTCTCAGAATTCTCCTGAATTCCAGAATGTTCCTATTCTCCATGAAGGATATCTCTGCAAGCCGAGATAAATAGGGTATGACGGGGCTATAAGAAAGGTCTTTTCCAACAAAAAAAAGGAGCCACTAGAAACCTTTCACTCGCTATAAGACTTGAAATACAAATAAATAAAAGAGCCTAAGTTTTCCCCACGGTGTGCCCCAATGAAGGCAATCCTGGGAATGTACAGAAAAAGACAAAGAACCAAACAAAGGAGGAAATAAGACTTGTAAATTAGAGCACTTGAATAGGGAAATAGACGTCTTCACATTTAACCGTACCTACTACCTTTTCCACCTTCATGTATAGAATCCCCCAATTTTGAAATTTATAACCAAAATTGATAGGCAACCTAGGTGCAGAGTTAACACTTACTAGGGGGTTGACCACCTCCATTTCTAGACCACATTTGTGCCCAATTCAAGAGATTGAATTCTCCGTTATCCCATAGAGTCAACAATGTTTCAAGCTAATGAATTCAATAACTGGATCAATTTTAATTTCTTGCACATTGTGAAGACTTTTGGCTATCCTTGGTACTCCCATATTAATGCAAATGAGTTGATGTGATAGCTATTGGTTCATGTATGAGTTTAATGTTGATTGATGCACCACACCAATTCAAAACTTAGGGGATAATACAACTATAATGTCCCCCATTTTTCATATAGTCACCCATGCTTAGTTCAATGGATTTATTATCCCAATGGTTTGCTATAGGATTCAAGTATTGCTTCACATGGTAATATGAAGATTTGGTGAAAGACATTGCCTTTTTATTTATTTATTCAGGCAATGGTAACTATGAGTTTGGTATCCAATGGTGATCTTTTTCCTAGCATTGATTTGATAACCACCATGGAATCCCCTATGATTATTAATGCCTTGATTTTGACCTCTTTGGCCAAAAGGGTGCCACACAAGAGTGCATATGCCTCAGCCTGATTGTTTGAAGCTTGACCAAGACCCCAATCATAAGAAACAACAATTGTTTCCTTTTGGATTGTAGATAATCCCCCCTTGACCTACCACCACTAGAATTGTTTTTGAAACACCATCATATAGAAGAAAGAATGATTTTTGGTTTAATATCCATTCAAGAAATTCCTAAGCTTCCAAGCAAATTTTCCACTATGAGTGACTATGCAACTTTGAGATAGGGGGAAGTGGATTCCTTTTATGAACCTAAAATTTTTCAAGCTAGGCCTCCTCATCCCTTTCCAAGGTATGCATATTATCTATGAATCCGAGTTTGATATATTATGATAATAGTCCTTTGGCCTTGGATGCAACCACACTTGGCTTGTTCAATTTTTGATTAAACACTACATTATTACGGGCCAAACATACCTTCTAGCAAATATATTTGGGGATAAAATTCCACACCCTTTTCAATGCTCTTTTGTTTTCGGATAGTCCTTAGTAATATTTACTCCATAAGTTAAATATTTCTCTCTAGGAGGAAGGCCATTTCACATGATGGTTGATTCCAACAAAGATACATATCCAAACTTCCTTTGTATATCATCACTAAAACAAAATGGTGGACAATTTCTTTAGCTATCAAACACAAATCACACTTGAAGGGGCCCTGGATTCCTCTTTTATGAAGATTGTTTGTTGTTAGGATATTTCCATGCATCGTAATCCAACAAAAGATATTGATATTTTGGAACCCATCACTATGCTAGATATGTTTCCATATTGGGGATCACTTACACAATATGAAGTAGATATTCATATTTAAGTCTATACTCAAAGTCACCCCATCCTCTTCAATTCTTGGTTCAAAGGTCCTGTGGTGCACATATAGTTAGTGCCTAAGTAAGATTGGGAACCAAAATTCATAGATTCTCAGGAGGGTCCCCTATATTCCATCCCAACCATTAATTTGAATTTACTGACCACATCGAGATGCCACACAAATATTTTGTATTCTCCCCATCCATCCAAGTCTTAATAGGGCACATTTTTGGATTGTGAGAAAGATCTTTTTTTCCCATGACGTTGTCCTCTCAAAATGATATATCCTTTCCATTGAAATGAATCCAAGTTATCCTATATCAGATTAATGGAGCGATAGATTTCAATAATTTCCAAATGTGGGATCCTTTTTTATTCTCCTCTATATTTTCAATACATATCTTTCTGTTTATTCAGAAATAATTTTTCCAGGGAATTTTCTTCCACTAGTATAGCTTACCTATAATAAGTCTCCATGTTAGCTTGACACCCATTGAAATATTCATAAGCTATGGATCTTTTATCCGCAGGCCCCTCTATCTCTTGGTGCTTTAACAACCTTCCAATTTATCAAGTGAAATTTTTGGAGTTAGACTTTCCCCATTGCCACAGGAAATTCTTTATCTCTCGCACGATATGTTGCATGACATCCACCGGGGTCAACATGGATGGACATTAGAAGAATGGAATGACAGAGAGAGGAAACTTTATCAAAATTGTTATTCCTGCTAGATTTAACCATTATGATCCCCATTGATCAATTTTCTTTTGATCCTTTTCTAAAACACTTTTCCAATCTTGGGAAGAAGGATTACTCAGCGAGATAGGCATTCCTAGGTATTTAAAGGAAGGCCAATTTTCAGAATATGGAAATATAATGGATTTCTTGAAGATTTACATTCTAGCTAAGAACTTTACTTTTTTGTTTGTTTATAATTCCTATCAAACCACTTGCAAAAATCTCTAGCACCTTTTTGAATCTGGCTATAATGATTGTTGAAGCTCCCCATAATATAAGAGTGTCATCTACAAATTGAGAATGGTTCAATATTTTGGTTCCATGAACTATTTTTATAACAAGGAGAATCCCAACATTTCTTTCCACTTCCAATTTTCGTCTCAAAGATTCAACCATGATTATGAACAAAATTGGAGATACAAGGTAGCCTTGCCTCAATCCTCGACTTCCTTGGAAAAAGGAAGTAGGCCTTCGATTGAAAAAGGGGGGAGAAATCCAAGGAGCACTAATGTAGGAAGATACCCATTTGATGAAAGAAGAGTAGAATTCAAATTTACTCAAAACATCAAACATATAAGAATGTCTTACCTAGCTGAAAGCATTATCCATGTTCAATTTGATTATATTTCCTTTTTCTTTGTTCTCCTTGTTGGAATGAATGGTTTCTTGTACCGACACTATGTTTTACACTATTTTCCTATTTTGCATAAAACCTCGATTTTTTGAGATAATCTTGGGTAGTATTATTTTCAATATAATTTCTATTATTTTCATTAATATTTTATATGATGAGTTGCAAAGGGAAATGGGATGAAATGGGTCGGAACCTAGAAAAGGAAGATGGGTTAGCCTCCTTTGGGATTAAACAAAGGAACAAGGATTACTATTACCTCCAATTTTCTAGCCTTTTGCACATATTGGAACATTATTTTATGGTTTGTTTTTATTAGACCCTAGAAATATCTATAGAAAGAAATTGAGAACCGATAAGGCCTAGAAGCCTTATCATGTTCAAAATCCCAAATATCATTTAAGATATCCTCTTCCTCTATTGGTTTCAGTTGATTTAAGATATCCTCTTCCTCTATTGGCTTCACAGAAGATCTAGCTAACAATGAAACATACACAACTTGCAATGGTGAATGAAGAGAGAAGACAAAAAATTGGAGAAAATAATGAAATAATTTCTATTATATGTATTCCAGAATCAAACATAATAATTTACAATATATATAGGCTACGTGAGTAACTAATGTGCCATAATAGTGATTTAGAGAGATATAGACACTCACTGAAAGAACCCAAAGTAATCTGCCACCTAGTCCTAGTTAACTGATCCATGCAATCATTAATTAACTAAGTCACACATGTGGAAGTGAGAGAAACACACACAACTAATGGTGATAAAACTGAGGTTTCCATGCATGAGTGACTTTCACTAGTCTAGCTGAGTGTAACTGATCTTGAACTGAAGAGAAACACCCTATTTTGTAGGGGAATATTCTATAGACAAAATATTCTCATCTAAGGAATCGTTTTGAATATAGGAATATCAACTTTAGGAAAATAATTCTCTAGGTGAGTGTGTAATATCTCCAACACCCCCCCTGAACACTACTAGGGTGTAAATGATGAATGGGTCTCGAAAACCAAGGCCATGTTAGGTGCCCATTGTACAATGCATCTAAGAATGAAATGTTGAAAACACAAAGAAAGAGGGAAAACCTCAATGGAAAACNCCCCCCCCCCCCCCCACCCTAAAAGTTCAATGCATCAAAAGATTAAAAAAAGGCAGTTGCTAAGCAATTGTGTCCTTCACTCCAAGGAGACCTTGCAAATGTGCAAGTTTAAGCTTGGTGAAGATTTTGTTGAAGATGTAGATGTTTGTACAGATCTGATGATGTATATGCACCAGTGATATGTCCACTCATATATACTTTGTCTTATTGTAAATAAGAATATCCAAATGAAGTTTGGATGAAACTTTGTAAATTGCGTGGCCATTTCCGGAAAAAAAACGCTGAAATTTTGCTGATTTTAAAATGCTCATAACTTCACTTCTCGGATTGTGTTTTGGATGATTGTTTTTTGGAAATTGGATATTTTTTAGAGAGGGATTCAAATGTTCATTTTTTTTCTACAAATTATGCTTAGAAAGTGTCAAAATTGCATCTAAAGTGAGCGACACCCTTTTTGGCTCTTGAGATGCATGCATGGGAGTCTCTGCATGTAGCTCCTGGGATGCATACATGGCGCATGGAAAAGTGTATGCATGTGGCTCCTAAGATTCATGCATGATATATTCCACATGTGATTCAAAAAACATATCTGAAATGGAGTAGACATCATCTCCAAGGAATGGAACAAATATATGTGCAAATACTTGTGTAGAAGGCTCTTCACACTGAGAAGCTTGTTCTTTTGGTGACTTTTTTGCTGGCTCTATCTTGTCAAACTTGTGCTTGCAATATTCACAATATTCCCTATTCCCGAATAGAACCTCCAATATGGTCCATAGTTTGTTTGGAGTTGAGAGTGATTCCTCCTCTACATAATATTGTAGTTTAGAAGAAATAGATATGTAGATAAGTCCGAGAGCCATGTTTTGTCGGTTGAGAAAATCATTTTTCTCATCGGATGAATAAGGATATATTTATGTTTCCATTATTATTTAATATAAGCCTATACTTTTGAGAAGAAGTAGAATCATTGGGTTCCAGTCCAAATAATTGTGCGGCGTAAGAACAATTTCTAGTGAAAAAAATATTCTATCCTTCTTGACTGAATTGTTCCATCTTTGGTACCTACAAAAGAGTGCCAGTGACGATCCTTGCTAGCAGCCTATGGGATCTGATACAATGTAGAGTTTCTGAGATACATGCACAAAATATCTAGCTAACAATAAAACATACATAGATTTCAATGGTGGATGAAGAGAGAAGAAAAAAATTGGAGAAAATAATGAAAGAATTTCTATTATCTGCATTCCACTCTCAAAGAGTGAATAATTTACAATAGATGTAGGCTACATGAGTAACGTATGTGCCATAGTAGTGATATAGAAAGATATAGACACTCACTGGCAGAAACCAAAGTAATCTAGTACCTAGTCCTAGTTAACCGATCCATGCAATCATCAATTAACTAAGTCACATATGTGGAAGTGAGAGAAACACATGCAGTTGTTGGTGATAAAAATGAGGTTTCTATGCATGAGTGACTTCCACTAGTCTAATTGAGTGTAACTAACTCTGAACTGAAGAGAAACACCCTATTTTTTAGGGGAATATTCTATAGAGAGAATATTCTCATCTAAGGAAGCGTTCTCAATATTGGAATACCAGCTTTGGGAAAATAATTACCTAGGCGAGTGTGTAATATCTCCAACACCTGGAAGTTAGAAATCTTGGTGTTGTCTTCCTGTGAAATTTCATTGACATTGTTTCATATGGCTCGTGCTTTGGATTTCTTATGGAAGTAAGCCATGTTCCAGTCCCTCGACTTGAGCCACAAAATTATGGATTTAGTAGCCATGCATCCTCGTCATTTCTAATAGCCTTTCACAATTTTTGTTGGATCAATGTCTCAGTTGTCTGAATGTCAATAATGACATCGTTATTCTCCATCTTGAATTGAGTTTCTTCTAATTGCGCTCCCAATAACTCTTTTTCACTTGATAGAGAGGAACAATATGTTCTTACCCATTCTTTCAAATATTTTTGAACCGATTTTAACTTCCACTCCCATATATAGATAGGGGATCCTGTGATCCACACCTTCTAGGATGGAGCGATTTTGTCCAAGATTTCCTGATCTTGCAACTAGAGAGGGTTATATCTAAATGGTAGGGGCACATAACCTAAAGTGTCTCGGAGATGATGAGTTATAATTTTGTGATTTGAAACTACCAATGCAATAATCATAGACTTGATCATATAGTCATGAAGAAGAAAATCACTTTTTGCTAAAAATCTATGTAGCTATGTGACTAGGTCCTATCCTCAGATTTGTCTAGCTATATTTCCCTTTGGATGGTTTGATATATATCATGTCACATTCACTTATAAATCCTCCATGGGTAAAAACATGAAGGCCAGTTACACTTTTGTGAGAATCGGGTCTTCAAAATTCCTAGCGGCATTTTTTCGGCCAAACTCCTTGTGCTTTCAGCCGAAAGAAAAATGTTTTCCACCGAAAAAAATTTCGGCCAAATCTTTTGACGTCAAATCGAATGGTACCGTGACAATGCCCTCGACTGTCATGTACCATATTAACTAGATGAATTTTTTCATCCGGTAACATCTTTTCAGCCGAAAGATTTTTCGGTTGAAAGGTTTTTTCAACTGATAACTCTTTCGGTCGAAAAAGTCTTTTGGCCGAAATAATTTTTATATATCACCCGCCCATCGGCCATATGACAGTTTCCTAAACTGGTGAGAGTATGTTGAATGTTCGTTGGTGGTGTTCATTGGCGTTCATCGGTGGTGGAAATTGGCATTCGTTAGTGGTGGACGTTGGCGTTCGTCGGTGGTGGACGTTGGCGTTTGTTTGCAAACATGTTTTAAATTGTTTTGTAGGTAGTTTTTAATAGTTTTGGAGGTAGTTTTTAATTGTTTTGTAGGTAGTATTATAAAAATCGTTGAATGTGTCCTGTCTATGCGCATGGACATGCCCAAATTCAACCCTTTTCATGCACATGGACATGCTTGAATTCGGGCATGTCCATGCGCATGGACATGGCCGAATTTGGCCTTGTCTTTAATTCATTATATTTTAAATAATTTATTATTTAAGTCATGTCAACAACTTTTTTGTTTGGACATCTTCCTATAATATCAATGTCAGTTATATTTTATAGCACCATTCCTTACTCTCCGGACTTCGCAATATAGAGTTTCTATTCTTTATTTACATTATCAGGAATGAGCCGATGTGAGAGGACAACTGAATTCTGAATAGAACAATTGTTGTTAACAAATTCGATGGATATTTAATTTACTTTTATAATAACAATTTAGTTGTACAAAAATGATCTCTACTATATTATAACGAAGATTTAAGATGAAGCAACACTTACTTTTAGTAATTCGAGTTTTATAACAAAAAATTAAGATGAAGCAATGCTTACTTTTAATTATTCGAATTTGAGAGTATGGAACACAGAGTGGAATGATTATTATTATTTTGTTAATTTCCTGTTTGTAAGGGGAGCTGGTGAAACTTGTCATTTAGAGATTTTATAAAAATGCATTGAAAACCAAACCGAACTTAGCTATGAAAACTTCATTGTCTAACAATACAAACAATCAACAATTGTTTATAATATATTAACCATTGTGTTGTGATAACATTGTTTATAATGGAGAGGGATGAATTCGGGCATGTCCATGTGCATGGACAAGGGCCAAATTTAGGCCTATCCATGCACATGAACATGGCTGAATTCGGCCCCGTCCATGTGCTTGGACATGCCCGAATTCAGGCGCGTTGAGTGCAAGGGAAGATCCTCCTCGACAACAAGAGAAACCATCCTGCAAAGAAGTACAATAGTCCCTCTAAAATCAACTAGGTCATCCTTCATTATCACATTAATCAAAGGACAGGATTGTAACAACCCCATATAACCCAGAAAAATTATACCCTTGTAGCAACATATGAACAAACCACCTGCAAATATTGGCACACCAAAACAAACACACTACCATCACCAGTTTATTCATTCATTTATGAGGAAAATAACTAGGAACATAGACTGTTTATTATCCCACAAGTAACCTCCTTTATTCACCAACTAACATTTTTGTTACAACAACA
Source organism: Picea engelmannii (assembly GCA_009831015.1). Taxonomy (NCBI): domain Eukaryota; kingdom Viridiplantae; phylum Streptophyta; class Pinopsida; order Pinales; family Pinaceae; genus Picea; species Picea engelmannii. The sequence goes on along the minus strand of ML781684.1, from coordinate 166,032 downwards.
ACAGATCAAGGGAGAGACATCAAGTCAACATTAGGGGCAAACACAAACCAAATTGAATATGATGAATCAAAACTATTATTTTACCCAAACCGGGGATACCTATAAGCAACAGTAAATTAACCAGTAACCGGATACAAATACATACCCACATACAAGGAAAACAACACCATCTAACCTCCTTTGTTAAAACCGGAAATAATGCAACTTTGACCTATCAAACCTTTAGGAATTAAAGCTTGGCGGTCAACATACCTACTAGGGACAAACCTAGCCTTTATAGCAGAGGGATAGAAATGAGAGCGGGTATTCAGCCCTGTCCATGTGCATGGACATGCCTGATGTAATGACCCCGCTGTTACAACAATAAGTGTCATAAAACACAATTTTTTTTTTCTTGGCGTTAGAAAACACATCACACTTAATTAACAATATCATCAACACATCATTCACATGTAGAAACAAAACAATATTAATGCATTAATAATATTAAGTCAACAACATCTATGATCTTCAATTTCCTCAATTCATCAATCCTAAATCACAATTAACATGGTGCACGGGTAAACATTAACATAACTCATCAAAAATCACATTAATCCAAGACGCAAGAGTGATTATCTATACCAGTGGTTCGTTACATTAAGCCTTCATTTGCGCAAGAGTTTACTATCTTATACAATCATTCTTACATTATGATTTCATTTCTCAAAGGAAATCATCATCCTTCAATCATACATCAACATTACTATTTGCTGCTCGCGAGAGTAACCACTCTAAACAACACATGACAACTGAAATTAAGATGCGCAAGTACATTTTATTCCTAATCAAATCACGCGCCATCATTTTGCAACGCGCGTGGGTAATTAAAATCATAAACGATTATGTGTTAGCAATAGCCCAAGAGTCATGCAATCTAATCATTAACCAAGCATATCAAAATACGTACGACTAAATTTCAACCACTCTTCTCACACAATCCTTTGATTGCTAAATCATTTAAAAAAATAGCATATATTACTTATTACTTAGGATAATTTAAAGGTATCACCTACTAAATAAATGACCAAACATCTTGGTCATGCCCATGTTATCATTAGTTGATTACCATCAACGTTGAGCACATGATTAAACATTCGAAATTACTCTTGGATAAAATTATTGGGCGTTATACTGAAAATCAAGTCTATGACTCAATTACCATTTAATAAAAAATAAAGAATTCAAATATTATCATACATTCTACTATGAATGAAATGTCTTAACCACGGCCTAATTACCATTTCACTATAAATAGAAAATGAAAACCAAAGTTTGTAAAGGCAGTATAATGTAGACATAGGTATATTGTATCAAGGTAACACTCTAATCACAATTATTTTTATATTATTTTTATATTATTATCAAGCTTTTATATTAAAAGAGACATTTACTCATGGACAAATAATAATACTAATAATCTTATTTTAAAGTCACTATGAGATCCTCTTGCTTATGTTGATGGGATAAAGAATCCCTTTCACCTAATGATTTGGTTAATAAAATATATAGAAGTATATGAAATTATATAAAATTGATAAATTCTAACAATGGATTACCTTCCATTTTATTACTTTAATCACATGAAATGTCATTTCCGCATATTCCTTAACTTAATGCCCTGTTCTAAAACAATTATAAAAACTGTTATAATCACTATTTCCATAATCATTACTGATTACATACAAATCAATTAAAATCACTACTACCATATAATCACTACAAATATATAATCACTACTGCCATATAATCACTACAAATATATAATCACTGCCAATATATAATCACCACAAATATATAATCTCTGCCAATATATAATCACTGCCTTATAATCACTACAATTATATAAAAATCAATTATAATCACTACTACCATATACAAATATAACTACTGCTCCCATAATCACTACTGCCATAATCACAATATACAAATAATCACTACTTCCATATACAAATATAACTACTGCCATATACAAATATAACTATTTCTTCCATAATCACAATATACAAATAATCACTACTGCCATATACAAATACAACTACTACCATATACAAATATAAGTACTATTGCCATAATCACTGCTGCCATAATCACAATATACAAATAATCACTACTGCCATATACAAATATAACTACTTCCATAATCAGGAAGAAACATTGGGATAACACCCCAATTGCATTGAGGCACACACCAATACCTAACAGGAGTACGACTATGATCGGGTTGAGAAGGGAGGTAAATCCACGTGGAGGAATTGTCAGTGCAGGCGGATGTTCCAGTTATGAGAATGAAGGCACGCTTGGATGCCTGAGTTGAAGCGAAGGAAACCCTCTAAGAGAAACTCGAACCTGGGTGCAATATGACAGAAGAGTGTGAAAAACAAACATATCCAAGGAGACTTCGTAGAGGAGGGGGTTTTGGGCACAATGCCAGCCCAAGTGCAAAGACGAGAAAGGGGTTTTGGAGGTCAAGCACTAGAATTGGGCATTTGGTTATCAAGCTTGACTCCATTAGTATTTAACAACATGGCCACCAAGCTCAAGTCACAAGGAAACGATCGCAACAAGCTTCAACAATACAAACCAAGCGCCAAGGTAGAAGCATGCACAGAGAACGTGTCTTGCACCACAACCTTAAAGAATCAGTTAAAAATAAGGGACAATTTCTACTGATTCCATCCCACTCCGTTCAACGAGATTATATCCCGGTGGAGGATAAAAAAACGCATGCGCTAATCCCCTTTTGGTTGTGTAAAGGGAACACCAACATCAGGCTTATCCCATCTTGTACGTGTTGGCCATTACGTTGGTTGGATGGAAGAAACCCATGCCATGCCTCAATATAAGGAATCTACAGGAAACACAAGGGTAACGAGAGTGTAGGGCTATGCAAAAACTGTGCTACCAAGAAGAATGCTTGGCTGGAATTGAAGAAAGGCTCGAAAATAATTGCAAGAGGAACCCTCCAGAGGCGCAAGGGAAACAACAAACTGATTAAGGACATATTTAACCACCCAACGCAGAGATAATAAAACCATTAGGTAGAGACAAATAAGGCACAGGGTAAAACCAAGGCGTAGAGTAAAACTAAGGCGCAGAGTAAAATCAAAGGGGTTTTTAGGAGATTTCAAAGGGTGGATGCAATCTAACTGGGCAAGGGTAGGCAACAAAATAGAGCGAGGAACCCATAAAATTACACCCATAGATCCAAAAAACCATTACCACATTCCATATAACAATAAATTCACATACAAAATTAACTATTTAAAATTGCGAAATTCAGACATGTGTACCTTAAGATTGTGATCCATCTAGCTCCCGCTATCGAATCATTGAGACCTCACTAGTACCTCCCAACCAATGCTAGGGGTACTCTTCTTCCTCCTGATCCCCCCGAGCCGCAAAGGGGCCACACACACAAACCCGAGAAAGCTAGCTCCCAACTCACCTCACAAGGTCGAGCTACCACTTTCTATCCGAGCTGGGTATTCCAACTCCCACAAGAAAAATCAGTCAAGAGTAAAATCCAACAGCATAACCTTATGCATACCAGGCATGATCCATTTTCCTACTCCGCCATTTATTTTATAGAGTTTTCTTAGTGACTTACTTCCAAAACACACATTAAATTCTTTTTATTAAAAATTAATTAGGAAATTTCTCCCCCATACACTTGTCACCCGATCCCTTAGTTGCACCATAAATTCATTTAATTAATTAATTTAAATTGCCAATTTCCCTCACCCACCTAAAAGCGTTCCTAAAAACGCTCATCGATGTCCCTTTATTCCCTTAAAGATTGATGCCTTTCTTAAAGCTTAGTTGATTTCTAAATTAAAAAGTTCTCTAGACTAGATTCCCTTCTATGTTCCACATTCCTTTTGTATTTAAGTTTCCCCTTTTTGGTCTAAGTTCTAAATTAGCAGGTTTTGTACTTAGCCAACAATTAATCTTGTAAATAATTTAATCCTTCATTAATTTATTTAATTTTCACCCCCATTTTCTTCATCCCCCCGTTTATTACATGTTTAATTAAATTTTAGTTCGCAAGACCTACTTAGACCTAGGATTTAAATTCTTTAGGCTCAACAAGAATTGTTTTTAAGGGAAATTGTATAATTATTAATCTTTACTCATGCAACATTCATTTTAAGGTTGACCAAGTCCTAAGGAGACATAGTTTTCTAGGTACTAGGTTCATTAACTCACCAATGTTAAAACAAATCGCGACGTGCCCTTCAAGATGCACTACATGCTCCAAGGGTTCCACTCGCCTGCATTCATGTTTTATTTATGTGACGCACCCTTCAAGATGCACTACGTGCTCCAAGGGTGCCACTCGCCTTTTGAATTATTTTGGTAGATGTCAAACCCTTGGAGTCAATACTCCTTCAGGTGACCTTGTGAGAGACTAAGGGCCTCTAAGGAATAAGAACCCTGCCCTATTGGGCTCCCCTTAGAATCATCATGAGCGACTGCCACAGTCCGCCCTCACGACATCGTGGACCTCTTGAACTAGGTAATCTTAACCTACAATTCTAGCCACGACAAGAGTGCTAGTAGTTTGTGGTAGGGATGTTGCCACACCTCTTCCTCATATATCTGGTTGTCATGCGTGACCCTTTTACTTCAAATGTGAGTTTGATTAGCAAGCTATCGTCAACCCTCATCCATCAATGAAACATGTCAGCGATCGAAAACCAACATCATATAATACTAGTCATATGTCACATTTGTAATATCAAAATACTCAAACCATAACCATCCATTCCTTGACTCGATCCAGAGCCCAAGGAGGTCAATCGATGCCATCAACATCCTCAATCGGTCTAGAGTCTTGCACACTCAAGAAAAACCAGTCAATATCACATGTCGATACAAATATAATAAAATAACATATCATCACATCCACAACATCATCATAATCCATAATCGAAACAGTCAATCATATAATGAACCAGATCACTTGCACACAAGTGTCCTCAAAGAATAAGTACAATCAAGTGTGCGCAAGAGCGGGATGTTACACCTGAATTTGGGCCTATCCATGCACATGAACAAGGCCGAATTCAACAAATAACACTATAACCCTTGTCAATTACATGACCTGTGAAGAATACACCAGCTTAAATTATGTCCAAACAATGAGGATAAGACTGCAACCATATGCTTAGATTTATTATCATTAACCAAATTCAATAGGTTTCTTGGAGAAACCAATTTATGTTATATTGAATGACAATAAGAAAGGATCATACCTTAGGCACAAGTACAACCACGACATAAACAATATTTCCATCATCATTGACCCGCATGTAAAATGATTTGATATCTTTTGGATAATTGCACACAATTACTGGGTTTTTAAATATCTCCTTTGCTAAATATCTGCATCAATTTAGACAATAAAACATTAAAACAACTTCCCATCTTTTCACCTTCGCAAATACCCAGATGCAACAACTTAAAAAATTTAAATGGTATATAAGAAAAACAATATTTGGCATTTTGATTTTTAACATAATGTCCAGGTGGTGATTTTGTCTTATGCACCTTTCATGTTCCAATGCTAAATTAATGCCTCACTCCACCTTGTTATCAAACTTCTTATGTGTAACCTGTTTGTTTTACCACATGCCACAATTCTCAATCCTTCCTTGTGTCTGGAAACTTAGAAATTTCAAAAACTCAAAACTATAAGTATTTATGCATACACCCAAGCCAAAAAAATTCCATAACCTTTACTAGAAGTTAAACTGCCTTTGTGTAGGTGATACATGCAAATGAGATATTTGCCACCAAACGAAGTCTATTTATAGCATTCTTATCAATCATTTTTTACATGAATTCCATATCAGCAAAGCAATTGTCAAACAACCATTTTCGCGCTTGTCCATGTACATGTTTTTATTTCAAAGAATAAAGTGGATAGGCAAGAGCAAGTAGTAGAAATGTTTTGGTTTAAACTATCACAAATTTTAAATTATGCGAGCATTTATTTTTCATATACAAAGTTTTACTTGCATTTTTTTGATTGTCTTTATATCTTATCATTTAAAAAAAAAACGTGCAATAAACTTTTGGGTATTGTTAATGTTATATTTCTCAAGAGTAAGTTGTTTACATTGTGTTCAAACTTCTCAATTTTTTCTTTCACCTTTATATGTATTTCTTTGTAAAGTAAATATTTAAATTAGTTGCATTATATCCCTAAATTAATGTATATAGTTAGCGAAAGATCCATTAGATAGTAACTTGATTTGGCTTTTTGATAGATCTATCCCTTTTCAAATTCCACTTAAAACCCTAATATTGTAAACACAATAAATGAATTTTGTTAACAATTCATATTCTTTGAAATCATGAAGAAGTTACATACTATAATTATATCTCGTGTCCTTATTGAAAACAAAATTTATATATATAATATGCATCTATGTATCAATCAAATCTAGCAAACCAAAATTGATAAGTTCATAAGCATCAACATCAAAATAATTTGAATACAAGTATGAATTCAATAGTTCCTTCAAACAATATTTAGCTATAGTGTTTAGGATTGCAACCATAGATAGTTTCATGGGAATAAAAAATGTTCATCCCATCAAGATAAATACCCAAAACTCGTAAAAGATCGTCAAGTTGAGAGCCAAGATTATGCAAATGCAAGCCAAATTGTTTAGAGCCTCATCCTCACTAGACCTATAAGAAGACTAAGGGTTAACCCTAGACATGATGATGGAAATTCAATTGAATTACCCAATCTGTAGGGAGATTCACATGCTTAATTTGTTCCAAGGAGGAGAATAAGCATGTAAAGTTGTGCCCATGTAGGTAAAGAAGAAGCTAATTCCACATGAGGCAATGGGTGAAAGTCCATAATTGAAAAACCTTGGACACGTCCAGTAATCATGGTGGCTCAGCGATGGATTAAGAAAAAAACCCTATACCAATAGTGGAATGGGAAATAGGGTGTGTTCCCATTGAACCTAGGTCAAAAAGTAGACGGAAATTAGCTTTGTTAGGAGAGGAATTACAAGTGAAATTGTAGGTCATTTTCTTGTTATGAATTGTTTGGAAGTAACAAACCAAGAAAAAAACTTAAATTATTGGAAGAAAATGAAAAATTAACCAATCTCCTCATGGTTATACATACTTGGTAGAGAAACCTAACAATGGTGCATGTCACCTCCCTTTCACCAAACCTTCTTTTGAATTGGGAAAATAGATTTTCATTGGAAAAATATACTATGATTCAAACAAGTATTGTTGGTGGGTTTTGTCACAAGGATGTGCCAAAAAACCCTACTTTGATTTGTTGTATTCTTAAAGGTATATGAATTCAAAATATAGATGAAATAAGGATTCATGCATGCAACACCATAACTCTTATGAAAACAAAAGAAGCAAGTAAGATATTTTGAATTCACCACTAGTAGATCTAATATTTAGATCATAATAAATAATATCATATTTAGATTTAATATTTAGATAATATTTTGAATTGAAACTTCCATGGGTTGAACAACTCTTACCTGTGTTGCTTGAAGTAGGGTTGATCAACCCTTCCTTAGGCTCTCCCTCGAAAATAATATTATGCTTGAGAAAGGGTTAACCAACCCTTACACATGCTCCCCACAATCAAAATACTATGATCAAGGAAGGTTTGGTCAACCCTTCCTTAGGTTATCCCTTGACAACAATGTTATGCTTGAGGAAGGATTGACATACCCTTTCATATGCTCCCCTGCAATGGATATATTATGCTTCAAAAAGGGTCATTTGACCCTTCTGTTGGATCCTTATCAACATGAATATTATCTTTGAGGAAGGTTAATAAAACTATTCAAGGATGCTCTTTGACAATTTCAAACTCTTTAAGAAATTTTATGTTATTTTGTCTTGTTTCAATTTTATTAGGTACAACACTTTTCTTTTAGTAATTTGCAAGTTCATATATCCTATATCGTAATATTTTATAAGGTACTAGTTAAATTATCTTTCCTTCATATTGCATCACCATCTAGGTTTAGAACCTTGGCTGAGAACCATAGGTTTAAGAATTTCATGGTGGTGGCAACAATTGTGCCCTAGAGGTGTGTGGCCCTTTGTTTCGAAGGGTTTATCTCCCCCTCTTCATATTGAAATATTGGGTTGAGGTATAAGGATTCAATTTCCCTGACTCATTTTCCCTACAAAAAATACTTCATTTCATTTATGAAAGCTTCATCTAGTTATTCCTTAATCACACAAGCTTCGGATCTAGTTCTCAACCTTTTTTGTAGTTTCTTAAAATATACTGAGAATGAAAACATAGTAAGAGTGAAAATTGGTTGAGCTCTCAAACCAAATTGCATTGGACCCGTAACCAACGGTGTATCCATTGTTTCAATTGAAATGGATTTCACCTATGAATATAAGTAATGGAGAAAGAATCTCCTAGAGGGAAATCCCCTATCAATTTTTAAACATGGAAAAAGACCCTAATAAAACCCTAAATAAAGACTTTGTACCATGATTTCACCAAAAGTTGTACCATGGTTTCACTACCATGATCTTGAAGACACATGTCTCACTTATATGAGGGTTGTGGGAGATATTGAATAAAATATACCCTCTTATGTTTTACTCATTATTCCCACCGCCCCCACTCTCACCTTCATACCCTCATATATGAGGATGTAGGTGAGGGATAATGAGTACAAAACATATTAGTTTTTACTCATTATTTCCCTCCATCCCTAGTCTCATACTATATTTTATTGATTATTCTTGAAGAGTGGGACACAAGCATTGTCCTATGGTTTGGTACATTAAGGATGAGTCTCCTTATTCAAGATATACCACAAGAAGTTCACTTTGGTAGGAATCTTAAATAATTTAAATAACTCTTTAATATGAAAAATACATTAATTTAAATGTTAAGGTTCTCAAATGTCACATGTACATTTCACATCATTGGATTTGCTAACTTACCAAAAAAAAAAAAACATTATAATTTTTTTTTACACATAGATATAGATTATCTTCTACATGTTACACTTTTTTATATTTAAATATTGTCATGTTCATTATATATAGCATCATAGTTACAAATATGGATTTTATTTTTTTCAATATATGTTTTTGATGCTTTGAAGTTGTTATAAATGATTAAATTCCTTCAAGTTGTTTTATAAATTATATTTCCATTTTATGTTTCTATAACTTATGAACTTTCACATTCGTGGATTTTCAAAGGATATCTATTGAGGCGAGATGTTGAGACAAGAGTCTCAAAATATGCCTTCCAAACGCTCTAGGATATCCAATGAAGGAGGAAGAGGAACCCATTTTTTGAATGATACACCGAGGATGTCGGAGACCCATATCTCAGCAAAGCAGGGAAGCTTGGGAGGGGCAACTAGTGACCAAAGGCAATCTAGTCAGATGAGGAGATTATCAAATGAATCAGTGAATAGATAATCCAAACAATGTGCTCAAAATAGTTCTATGGATGCAACTTTGTTAGATAGGTTGCACATTAATACTCCAATACCGAAGAATGTAGGGAATACATCACGAAAAAAAAATATGTTTGGTAATGTTTTATTTTTATTTTGTATTTATGTTTATGTTTTATATATATGTTTTTTTTTTTAATTTTTTTCATGTTTTTTGTTTTTGTTAAATGTTGTAATTAGTTCAAATGTGTCTTTGTGTAGAGAATGGTTTTAATGCGAGATAATATAATGAAAGAGAGAGTGGTTATCATGAAGGTTCCAATGTTGGTGAAGAGGGTGAAGGTGGATTTACGGAGCATTATCAAGAAACAAAAGATTACACGCCTATGCCCACATATCCCTCAAATGTTGGTGATGAGCTTCTTTGGGAAGGGTATGCTAAAACAATGACCTTCGAATGATGCTCATGTGTTAAAAGCATGTTGCAAAATGATTTGAGGTGCTTGGATCTCCCTCGAGAGAGTAATCAAATCTTGGAGATTGTTTTTCATTCATTGCAGAACTTTATGGATGCATATTAAAAGATGGGGCCAGCGACTGATAGTTTTATCGATTTGATGAGGAGACAAAAGTCAGAGGTGATGGGCCCCGATAAATGGGAAGTAGTAAAAAGTAGAGTTTCAAAAGGAGATGCAATTTCTATGTTCAATTTCAAAGAGGGGCCAAAGCGAAAGATGTTGAAGGTGAAATATTTTAAGCACCCCAACATAACACGACATCTTTATAATAAATTTTTGATAGCATATGGGAAGTTGTTGTGAAATGATGAGGTTCCATATTACTTTGCTAGACTCTTTTATGCATAGTTTTTCATGAGCATGCACCATGATTATACCGACCTACCGTCCAGTTATTATGGGGTTGGTAAAGGACGAACATATGATCAGAAATGGGCATATCGAAATGTAACATTGTAGAGGCCTCCACGACCTTTGGTATCTCGTTAATTCAAAATGATGAACCGAACACCGGATTGGTATGTGTTACAATTAGTAAATTTTTCATACATTTGATGATAGTTTTCTTGTAGTTCTAGATCTAGATAAATACCATTGTATCTTTAGAAATAATTGAGATGTTATCGTCATTAATTGCAGTTGGGTCATATGTGAAATGAATCTCCAGTAAATAGGGAACTTGATTCATCGAGTTTAAATTTGGATGGGTTGAATCATGTATGTGTTTAAAAATATCCACATATGAGCACTTTAGTTGTCCAATCTTCACAACTTGTTGAATAATCAACATACATGAAATTTATGTTTTTTTTTTTTTAATGTGAAGACATTGAACTCTAAAATTCTTAGTTGCGTTGTTCACATATTCCTATTCTATCTCCCACTACTTGGGTAGGCTTATCCCAATTCTCATTGGGAGAGTTTGAAGAGGGTGAGAGTTCACGTGTATCATTTCATGTTGAAAACAAATTTAGTTATATATGAAAATTGTAATGTCATTTAAATTATTAATTTAAAAGAAAAATGTCTTAAACAATATATAAGTTATTGAATCTTAAGGTATGGTTGGTAAGACTGTGACTCAACCGACCATGAGAATGTCATCTTCTTGTGTGGTTGATGATATTCAGGTTGGCACATCATAGGTATTACATGTTTCAAAATTTAAAACTACAATTTAATTTGTTAAAATCATTTAATTTTAATTTTCAAATGTACAAATTTGAAATGTGTTATATGGCAATGTGGAGAAGAGAGTGTCTGAGACTGTGTTTGAAAATAATGTGGAGAAGAGAGTGTATGAGATTGAGATTGATAATGATGCATCCACACCTGAGAATGATGCGTCTATTCATGATGATGCTTAAATGTATGTACATTGCACATTAGTGAGTTTTAGTTTGTTTTTATGCCGAGCCTTTTATATATAAGTGTTTAAGCTTATTTGTGTTGAATATGTTTTTTTATTTTTTATTTTTTTATCAAATTTTTGTTTGATCAACTTTTTAATTAAGTCTTTCCTATTCATAGAAGGGTTACTCAACTAGTGTTTATATAAATTTTCAACTATTCGATCAACCATTTTGAAATATATAGAACTCCTATATAAGTTTATCGTCGTCTAAAATAGTACATTCAATCTTATTTATGTTTAGATCATGATGTAGACCTGATTTTGAAATCTAGCATTTGATTATATGAGAACAGAATATAGATCCCACATCATAAAGAGGGAAGATTCTAAAATCACTTGGATTTAACAATATGCTAGATACCAATCTCATTTAAGATTCGATCATGAGCGTGAACTAGAACTATTCTAGATTTAAAAATATGATTACATGATCTTATTTACGTTTAAACTTTAGATCATGATGCATGCAATTTTGAACTTGAACATTTGATTATTTGATAACAAACTCTATTCCACATCAGAAAAGGGGAAGATTCTAAATTTTCTTCGATTGCATTTCTTGCCTTCTTGTCCAAGAATGACAAAATATGGAGATTTGTGTTTTCTGCATACAACGAAGTGAATTTATTCTTGGGGTATTTTCAAACTCTTAACTAATTGCTTACTAACCACAAACCAATTTTTTTAGATTTACAAATAAGCTATGTACGTGCATGATCTCACTTATGTTTAGATCATGACAAATACATATTTCAAAGAGAATTTGATTATATATAATATGAATACATCCCATGTAGAAAGATGAAAGCTCTAAATGGTTTTTGAAGAATTACTTAATATATGTGTATAGATTTGTGTTTTCTGCATGTACATGAAAGATTGTATGAGAACATCTATTCCACCGTAAAAACAGGAGATAAGTATTTTCTTGAAAGAATGACTTTTAATATGGAGATTTGTGAACTTTCATAGATATAAGTATTTTCTTGGAAGAATGACTTAATATGGAGACTTGTGAGCCATTTAATTTGAAAGGACATTTGATTATATGAGAACATCTATTCCATAGCAGAAGATGAGATAAGTATTTTCCTGGAAGAATGACTTAATATGGAGATTTGTGAACTTTCTGCATACATAAGTGAATTCATTTTTAGGGTATTATCTAACTCTAAACACTAAAATTGGTTACCAAGCACACAATTTTTCTCTTTAAAAATATGCTAGATATGATTTTATTTTGTTTAGATCATGTAGGCAATTTTGAAAGGGCATTTGATTATAAGTTTTGAAACTTTGTGATGTAAGTTTGGTTTTAAAAAAAATGCCAAATTTTTTTTATAATAAAAAAGAAAGCAATAATCTTAGATCTGTGGAATTACGGTTGGATGTGTTATTCTTGGTCACATGGTTATGTTAATCTTGATGATCTACTTGGGTATGCTATTCTTTCTCATTTATTATTTAATAAAGTTAAATATCTTTAAAATATTTTCTAATAAAGTATATGCTAATATGTGTTATTGGTTTTTCTTTTTATTGTTATAGTGATGTTTACATTATTGGTGGAAAAAGAGCATGGATGTTTGAAGATGAAACTTCAACACTTTTGGTCTGTCAATTTTTCTTTAATCACAATTTGTTTTATTTATCTAAAATGGTATGTGTACATTTTATTTGAAATTTGTAGATATATTTTATTTAAAATGTTTTTTTTTTTAGGTATGAAGAGATCTATTTCAGCGATGGCTTAGAGTCGAATTTTGGAGTTAAATGTTATTTGTCTCTTATTTTTTGCTATTAGCCTAAAATGCCTTTGGAACCTATGTATTTGGCTATTGAACTACTGCAAATATGCGAACTTTTAGTGCGTGTATATATATATATATATATATATATATATATATATATATATATATATATATATATATATATATATATATATATATATATATATATATGAAACTTAAAATATCAATTTATTGTTTGATCTTTGATTTCTCTTATATTGTTTATGATGGTGAAACCTGACAATTTATGTTCTATGATAAAATGTTTATATTGTTTATGATGGTGAAATGATAGTTTATGTTTTATGATAGTGTGCTGAAATTGAAAATGATTTATTTCAATATAAATTAAAGGGTTTAATTTGAAAATATTATATAATTTTGAAATATATGAGATCTAAAGGGTCAAGATTAATTTTTAAATATCATATATATCATGTGTTCACTTTATCATTATATGGTATCAGAGCTCATCATTCTTGAATTTGTATCAAGAGTCTCAGGCCTTTGAAAGACAAGGTTTCCTCTGTTGTGATTTCATAAGTTTGGGAGCCATAAAGTTTATATGAGTGTGAATACCTAGGCACTGCTACCAACAGAGACAGATCAAGGTATTACTAGCATGACACATCAAAGAGCCAAAAGGGTTTTGGGTCATTCAAAGTTGGGATCAATTCAAAAGATTTTGGAGTAGATTCAATTTGTTATTTCCTATATTGATGCCCATATTTATAGATCTAAAAGAATTGGTTGTTGATTTATTATTTTTCAACATATCCAAGTACAAATTAACTGATTTGGTGTTGGTTGAGAGTAAATTTGTCAAGATGTGTTTGTTTTTCAGTTGTTTGAGAGTAGATCAGTGGTTTAGTGGGGTATTTTTGGAAAATTTATAAAAAATCTGTGTTTTCAAGTGATATGTGGTTTCTACTATAGTTTAGAGCTAGTGTCAAACTGTTCTTACTTGAGGATTGCAAATTGATGGAGGGAAGAACATGTATTTTTGTCTATTTCAATATATATTTGCTACATTTTTTACTTGTATGTGGCATATTTACCCAACATCATGTTGGCAGGAAACAAGAGGTTCTCTTGCAAGAAATACAATACATGGAAGCAATGTATGTTGGCCATTTTTTAACACAAGTGCTTGGCTTATATTGTCTTCGATAATGATACTCGACCACAAATCACGAGTAAATACCAGGACAAGTTTGATGAGATAGATAAAGAAGCAATAAGTTTTCTTAATTTGTCCACGACATATGAAATTATTCCTAAGGTCTAGACATGGAAGACTTCAACATAGATTTAGAAGCATTTAAAAGATTTTCATGAGACTTCAAACAAGGGTCGAGCCTTCTTCTTGAATAATATGTTTTTTTTTATCACAATGGATGAGAGTGCATCATTATATGAACATTTAATCAATATCATGGATATCAAAGAACAATTGTATGCCATTGGTCGGAATATGGAAGACGAGGACATGGTGGTAATCGCACTGAAAATATTACCACATACTCACAAATAGTTTATTAATACCCTAAACATCACTGCTACGAACTTTGGCCTGAAGTTTGATGAGTTATGTAATACACTCTTACAACAAGATATATGGAAGAAACAATTTGGTAGTAGTAATGAAACATAAGGTTCAAAACAATCCTTTGTTGTCAATGTCAATAGCAAAGGAAAATGGGAAAAGATGAAAGGTCAAGACAATGGTGAAGATGCAACCAAGAGCTTGAAGACCGTCACTTGTCACTACTATTGCAAGTTAATCCATATGAAGAAGCACTACATAAAGAGGTTGGAATATTAGAAAACCAACCAGGGAGGGCCTCAATAAAAGGCTCATGTCACATAACATATAGAGGAGAAGGAGTTAGCCTTCTTTGCATTCATGGCCAAGAAGAAAGTAGATCAATTTCAATCATCCACTAGGTGCAACATGAAACTTCACACCCATGTGGGACTTGTTCATAGAGTACATTGTGTGTTCCTTGAAGGAATCAATGATTTCCAATGGTGGGGAAGGGTAAATGGTAGTTAGCAAAGGGAATGTGAATATTTCCTTTGAAGAAAAAATGTTGGTTTTTCTTAGCTTGCATTATGTGTCAGGTATGGAGCTTAATCTACTTTCAATGAGTTAGAATATGTAGCACTACCCCCATCTAGATGCCAATTTTAACAATCACAAATGATACATAGTTGACCAGGTGACCAAGAAGACTATTTCTCTTGGTGTGGAGGATCATGGACTATTTAAATTGGTTAACATTGGACAGGTCAAGGAGCATGCATTGGAAGCCAATAATTCATTAGACATCACTAGACTTTGGCATCAATGGTATGGGCACCTTAACTTGAACTACCTCTCTTATTTGTCTTGAGAGAATCTAGTAGATGGACTTCCTGATATTTATCATCAAATTCAGGGTGTGTGTGGAGCTTACTGGGCAGGGAAGCATCACAAGGCGCCATTTAATGAAGGACAAACTTGGAGAGTGAAGAGGGTCCTTCAGCTAGTTCACGGACATGTTTATAGAGCAATGAACACGACATCCATCAAAGATGCCAACTATTTCCTTATTTTTGTTGATGACTAAAGTAGGAAGATGTAGGTGTATTTTTTGAAACTAAAATATGATGTGTTTAATGAGTTTCAAAAGTTCAAAGCCTTAGTATAAAAATATTTAGGTTGTCACATTACCACTCTTAGGTCTAATAATGGTGGGGAATTTTGTTCTAAAGAATTCAATATTTTTTTTTTCTAAAAATGAGATCAAAAGACAATTCACTACACCCTATATTCCACAACATAATGAAGTGATTGAGAGGTGAAGCCATGTAATCACATAGATGGCTAGGTGTATGTTGCATAACAGGTGTGTTCCAAACAAGTTTTGGGTTGAGGCAATGTTCACAACAACATACTTGCTGAATAGATCTTCAACAATGGTGGTGAAGCAAAAGACTCCAAAGGAAGCATGGTTTGGGAGGGAGCCCATAGTAAATCAAATTAAGGTCTTTGGTTCTATTGCTTATGTGATCCAAAATGGATCATCATATAATTTATCATCTATCTTATTACTTCCTGGGTGGAAAAATTGGAGGAATTAACTTGTAGGGCCCATTTTAGTGGCAGATCCCAGTTTGAAGATTTAGGGTATGGAACCTTCCAGAGCCAATTTGAGGCACGACATTTTTGGGGGGTAAAAATAGAGGAGGTAGGAGATTTTGTAGCATCCATTCAATCCATAATGTCATAGGAAACTCCATAGTGAGTGCCCCCTTTTTTGTATTTGCATTTTCATAACCAAAGAAAAGAGAGAAAAGAATAGGCCTCACCTTCTAGCTAGGTTTTCTCCCATTATGGGTTTCCTAGCATACATATTGTGTTTATTTGTGTGGATGGTGTGTTTCTTTGCTCATTTTTTCATTTCATATTTCAATTATTTTCATAAATCTGAGCAATAAGCTAGTAATAATTATTCTGGGATCTAAGGAAAAAAAATTGCATAATATAATATTTCAGAATATTATAAGATTTGTTGTGATGAACTGCTCTCATGGAATATCCATGATAATTTATAGATCATATTGGTATCAGAGTAATATTCTTTGGGGTGTTTGTGGAAAGTTGTAGGGTATAGGAATTGGCTTAAGAAGGAAATCACAAAACCCTAGCCATGGTGGATGATTATGTTCATAACAACCATCAAGATATAGAAGAAGAGAGATTTGCAAGGATGGAAGAAAAAGTCATTGATATGTCTTGAATCATGGTTTTCCTCATGGAAGATCTAGTGAACAAGTTTGTACCTTTTGAGGATGGTGGCTCTAAATTAGAATCCGGATCAAATAAGAAACCAATAGATGGTGAAGACCCATAAAAGGAGTTGGAAAAAGGGTCCGAGAAAGAGAAACCAAGTTCCAGTGCCATAACTCCTTTGTAGACTCTATTTAAAATGGAAGCAAAAGTGGATATCAAACCCTATCAATGTGAGATATATATTGTTAAGTTGAATAATTGGTTTCAAGAATTAGAAGTGTATTTTAGTGTTTATAATGTGGATGAAGAGAGAAAAATATCATTTGTTGGGTTGAAACTAGAGGACCATGCACTAACTTGGTGGGAAATCTACATAGAGACACTTAGTTTGGAGAGTGATCTATTAGTAAATAAGTGGAATAATTTATAACCATCATCAAGTCCCCCTTCTAACCTATTGAGTATGTAGAGGACCAATGGATCCATTGGAATCACTTTAGGTAGAGGAAATGGCATAGTGTGCAAGGGTACACCACCGTATTTAGGAATATGGTGATCATGTTGGGTATCTCTCCTAGGAATCTGTATGTACTCCTCAAGTATATAGGGGTCTACACAATATTTTTTTAAAGCAAGTGATGTTCTTCAAACCAATGATTGTTGATGAGGCTTGTGTGCAAGCACAATACCTGGAGAACATATTCCATAAGAAAGGGAAACCAAGTGGTTCTAAAAACAAAATACCACCAAGATGCTTCCAAGAAGGGGAAGAAGAAGTGGAAAGGAAAAGACAAGAATATAACAACCACTACACATCAGTGCAAGGATACGAACAAGCACCGCAACCATTGTAATATCAATGGTCACACCAAATATAAGTGTTGTAATCTACATCTAGATTCGAACAAATAACCATTAGAAGGATTCCAAGAAGAAGAACCTACTAGGCATGAATTCGGGTAATCAGGCAAAGATAAACTTGGATGTGGATGAGAATATTGTATGAACTTTAGTGAAAAATGAATTGAATATGAGTATCCCTCATCCTAAGGAAGAGAAGGAGATGAAAAAACACTTCCATATCAATATCTAGGTAAAAAATACCAAGGTAATGCTCTATTTGATTCTGTTTCACAGACCAAATTCATAGCAGAAGATCTGGTCAACAATCTTGGGTTGGAGGTTCATGATCATCTAAGCCCATATCCATTAGGCTAGGTGAATAAGGATTTAGAGATCAAAGTCAATAAACAATGTAAGATCAAGTTTGATATAAGTGTAGATTTTATTGATGAATTGGAATTAGATTTAGTACCCCTTGATGTGTGTGGTGTGGTGTTTGGAATCCCCTACATGTAAGAGATGCAATCTTCATGCAGAGAGAAAACTAGTGTCGCTTGATCAAGGATGTGAAGTATTACATCATCAACGCACACAAAGGAAAGTCAAAGATCGCTTTGGTAAGTTCTAACCAAGCAAAAAAGTTGATTAGTTTTAGTAAGAAGTATGTATTCATTTTCTTAAGAGAGAATCAACTAGGGGAAGAATCAATAAGAGTAAAGGCATCCTGGGAGGGATGTAAAAAAGAACAGAAACAATAGTTGGAGGAGTTGTTGCAAGCATACAAGGGAGTGTTCCAGGAGCCTAAAGGGATTCCACCTAAGATGGAAGTGGAGCATGAGATATAATTGTTGCTTGACTCCCCATACCAAATATTGTATTGTATAGACAGTTTGTTTTGGAAGCAGACAAAGTGAAGAAATAGTTGTAGAAACTCCTAGATAAGGGAGTAATTCTACCAAGTACTTCACCTTTTGGGTCACCTATCATCATAGTACTCAAGAAGGATGGGACTCGGTGAATGTGTATCGACTACAAATCTTTGAACAAGATCACACTCAAGAATCGATAATGTTTTCCTAAGATTCATGATTTTCTAGGCCAGTTGCAACATGCCAAGTACTTCAACAAGTTGGATCTCAAATAGGGATACCACCAAGTACACATTAAATAATATGACACCTAGAAAACCACCTTCAAGGAAAGACAATGTCTATATGAATGGTTGGTCATTCCTTTAAATTTATGTAATGTACCGGCTAGATTTATGCAATTGATGAATGATGTATTGCATCCCTATTTAGATTCATTTGCAATAGTGTATTTGGATGATATATTGATTTATATCTACCTGGGAAGATCACATCTCACATCTCATGCAGGTGTTAGAATTTTTGAAAAAGCCTTAGTTGTTGGATAACCTCAAGAAATGTGATTTTTCTTAGTAGTCATTGGTGTATTTGGAGTACGAGATTGGTGGAGGGGAAGTCAAGATAAATCCTATAAACATGGAGGCCATCATCAAGTGGTTGGTTCCTATAATTTCATTGAAGTTAGAATTTTTTTGGGGGAAGCACAATACCTATGAAAGTTCACAACATCCTTTTAAATGGTAGTTGTGTTGCTTCATGCCATAACAACTAGTGGTAAGAGTTTCCAGTGGGGAAAGAATTAGCAAAACAATTTCAAGGAGATGAAATGGAAAATAAATCAAGACCCAGTTCATGCATTTCCTAACTTACAAAATCCTTTCGAAGTGGAGACAGATGCAAGTAGGTATTCCCTAGGAGCGATTTTGTTGTAATGAGGTAAGACAATGTGCTATCATTTTGAAATGTTTCATGGAGGAGTCCTAAACTTCCATTCCTATGTTAAGGAACTATATGCCCTGGTTCAAGCTATTAAGAAGTGGAAGCACTATTTAATGGGAAAGGAAACAATTATCCACACTAATCACCAACCACTACAGTATTTGTAGGTCCAGAGTAAGCCTCAACGAATCATACATAACAAGTGGATGGGGTTTTTGAAACAATTTCATCTATTTATAAAATATAAGAAGGGTAGCAGTAATAAGTTGGCATACATGTTTTCAAGCCCACCCACATCCAATATTAAAACTTTGGGAACTCTTATGCACATGGAGCCTTTTACCCATGATGCATACAAAGAGGCATACACAAAAGATGACAACTTTAAAGAGGTGTTTCAACAACTATAGTTCCAAATTCATGTGGAAGAATGCGATAGTAAGACTAATTACCATCTCTAGAATCGGTTACTCTACAAGCTAGACAAGATTTGTTTCCCTTAAGGTAAAATATTGCAACTTATTAGAGAGGCTTAGACCTCCAAGGTTGCCGGACATTTTGGTGTTGGGAAGACAATTGCCAACCTAAAAAGGTATGTGTATTGGCTTAGAATGCAAGAAGATGTAGCTTGTTAAATTACAGGATGCATTCTCTGTTGCACCAATAAGCCTAGTAATATGAAGCAAGGCCTATACCATCCCTTACATGTACCCAATCAACCTTGAGAAATCATTTCCATGGATTTTGTTGGTGGTTTTCCAACAAGTAGGAAGGGACATGACTATTTGTTTTTGGTAGTTGATAGGTTCAACAAGATGTGCATTCTCATACCTTGTAAAAAAACCATCATCAAAGGACAAGAAGTAGAAAACATGTTCTTTGAACAGGTCTAAGTACACTTTGGAATACCAAGGAGAATAATATTAGATATGGATACAATATTTATCAATTCCTTTTGGACTACACTTTGGGAGAAGATGGATACTAAGTCAAAGATATTCACATCATTCCATCCATATACAAATGGGAAGACAAAATTAGTCAACAAGACTTTGATACAAATTTTGAGGGGTTACAATTAAAAGCATCTGAAGACTTGGGATGAAAATATGATCTACATTCAACACTCTTATAACATAGAAATCCATACTTATACCAGTGATTCCCCTTTTGAAACTTTCATTGGGTATTTTTCACATTTTCCCTTGGATGTTGTTTATGGAAAACAAGGAGGAGTGAAGGAAGACACCATAGGAGAAACACTAAAAGTGGATAAATTTGTAGACAATATTAGGTAGATCCATTTGCAAGTACATGAGACATTGAAGAAATCACATGAAAGGTACAAGGCCGGACATGATAAGGACATAGATGAGAAATCATTCAAAGTGGGAGACAGATTTTGGTTACAAATAAACACGGACATACTATAAGGTCTTCGTAAGAAGATCAAGACTCTACCATATGGCCCTTTTGAAGTATTCAAGAAGGTGTATGATAGTTCCTATAGACTCAGTTTACCCCCATATATATTCACTTACTCAATAGTGAATGTGGAGAATCTAAAACTTTATGAGTCTTCCATGTTGGATCGAGAAACAAAGGAGCAAGTCCTACCTACCATAGAGGAATTAGAACCAGAAGCTTAGGTAGAGTTGGAAGAAAATACATTTTTGTAGAAGAAGTCTGGGACTACCATATAGGGGCAACATGACCTTTGAAAGATTGGGTTGAAAGGACAATTTCTAGTCAAGGAAAAATGGTACTCTAAGGAGAAGGTAGAGGAAAATATTCCTCACCTCATTAAATAAAATATTTTTGGGACCAAAATCCTTCCTAAATGAAGAGGTATGATCTGGATTGGATCATCATATAATTTTTCATCTATCTTAATACTTTCTGGGTGGAAA
The DNA here is from genome assembly GCA_009831015.1 of Picea engelmannii. NCBI lineage: Eukaryota > Viridiplantae > Streptophyta > Pinopsida > Pinales > Pinaceae > Picea > Picea engelmannii. The sequence continues at coordinate 144,489 of ML781684.1, read as the reverse complement.
AATTAGAGGAATTGGCTTGTAGGACTCACTTTAGTGATAGATCCCAGTTTGGAGATTTGGGGTCTAGAACCTTCTAGAGACATTTTGAGGCATCAAACATAATTTTTATGGGTAAAACATTTGTGAGCATATATATTAGTCCTTTGACGTTTTTCTACACATCGATACCTTTCTAATAGTGTAAAAATCACCTCAACGGAGCTCGTATGCATAAGTTATGCCTCCTGCAAGTTAACCTACCTTGTTGACCACCATGGTACGAGTGGATTCCAAATCAGCCCCCATTAATTGCACATGTGGGGCTGGCCACATCTATAATTTCAAGAAGATTCTAGAAGGTCCAAAACCTTATCAGTAATTGAGGATTGAGGATGCAAAAACTCTAACCCTAGATGACTATGAGGCTATATCAAATATTGGGTTTCTAAGAAGAGAAGGAGGTCCATTCTTTAGCATTGTGCTTGTTCCATAATTGACCAGAACATCTAGGAGTGGGATTTTGAGAGCATAAAAAAATTGGTAGGATATTTTGTAGCTGCCATTAATTCCACAATGTCATAGGCAACTCCATAGTGAGTGACCCCTTCTTTGTATTTGCATTTTCATAACTGAAGAAAAGAGCGCAAAGCATAGGCCTCACCTTCTAGATGGGTTTTCTCTCGTTACAAGTTTCCCAGGATAAATCTTGTTTTTATTTGTGTGGATGGTGTGTTTTTTTTTTAATTTCTTTCATTTTCATATTTTAGTTATTTTCATAAATCTGAGCAATAAGCTAGTAATAATTAATATGAGAGCTAAGGGAATAAATTGCATAATCTAAGATTTCATAATATTATAATATTTGTTGTGATGAATTGTTCCAATGGAACATCCAAGATGGTTTACATATTATTATGCATGTATTCTAGATGATAAGAGAACCAAGTTAGACCCGAAGAACAAGAAATTGATGATCACAATGTACAACAACGGTTATAAATCCTGCAGATTGGTTGATGTTAACACCAACCAATTGAGCCTTAGCAGAGATGTTGTAGTTGATGATGAAGATGGACCTTTCCAAACTTCTTTAGAGATCAAAATCCCAGAAAAACAACCTATTGCAACTTAGGGTTCAATTATCAAGCTTCAGGCAGGTTGACCTGAAAGGGGGGAGGATTATGAGCATAAGGAGTTTTCGAGATCCGATCCAAGTAGCCCAAATCATGGTGACAAATTTTATAGGGAAGATCCCAAGAAAATACCAAAGTGGTGGCACAACACCATTGGATATGTTCGAATAAATGAAATGATCGAAGGATGATCGTCGAGAAACTTGAGCAAGAAACCTGATATGGTCAACTTTTCTCTAATGGCCAATGTTCATAAAGTATATGAGTCAGAAGTGTTTGAGGAGGAAAAAGGGAGACATGAATGGGAGAAGGCCATGGTAGTTGAACATGGGAGTTTGATGAAAAATTAGACTTGGGATGTTATGTACCAACACCTTGAGAATGATAAAAAGTCAATGAATAATAGTCCACTTCGAGGGGGAAACCACATTTTACATTATATTCAATGTAGAAGATGATGTAAGATGATCCTAAGACTAGGTCCCCTTGGTGTTTGTGTGTGTGTGTGTGTGTGTGTGTGTGAGAGAGAGAGAGAGAGAGAGAGAGAGAGAGAGTACAATTATAATGAAAGGGTACAATGAAGAGTTCTAGCCTACATACAAATATAACACTAGAAATGTAATAATTCAATATATAGGGATTGATAAGGGGTTTTATACTTAACACATGGCTTTGCCTAGGATTAATATGTCCCTCCCCTTCAAACAAGTGTTATCCTCCACACTTGGCTAATTTCGGGTGTTTTTGCATAAATTCTCATTTTGCCTCTTCCATTGGTAGGTTCTTCCATTTGATGAGGTACTCAATAATTGCTAGATTTTATAGCCCCTTAATCCTTGTTTCAAGGATTGTTTTTGGTTCTAGTATTATTTTCCCTTCTTCATTAATCTTTTCTAAAATAGTTTGGACTAGGATATTGTCACTGATTACCTTCTTTAAGCAAGAAACATGGAAGAGAGTATAGGCACGTGAAGATGGAGGAAACTCCAATTTGTAAGCCATACTTCCAATCATTTGTAACACATTATAGGGGCCACAATATTTGGGTGCTAATATATTGACCTTCTTTTGTTTATTTAGGGACATCTGTTTATATGGTTGTAGCCTAAAAAATACCCAATCCCCCACTTCAAATTCCCTTTCATGCGATTTTGATTTTCTTTTTGTTTCATCCTATTGTGTGCCATAACCAAGTTGTCCTTCAATAGTTTGAGAACCTATTGTTGGTGCCTTATGTGATCCTCCATTACCTGAAACTTTGTAGTCCCTTTCAAGAGTGATGGGATGGATGGAGAATGATATCCATAAAGTGCCAGAAATGGGGACATTTTTGAGGAAGTATAGAAGGATGTGGTGTACCATCATTCTGCCAAGGGAAACCACTTGACCCATTGTGTTTGTTTATCATATGCAAAGCAATGAAGATATCATTCTAGACATTTATTCACAATCTCAATTTTCCCATTGGATTGAGGATGGTAAGATGATCTGTGAGCCAATTGGGTACCCAAACAAGAAAATAATTCAATCTGAAAATTTCCAATGAAAATTGGATCTCTGTCACTTACAATAATATTGGGGAATCCATGTAGCTTTTAAATTATTTCCATGAATGTTGTGACTATTGTAATTGCTTTAAAAGGATGAGAAAGAGAGAAAAAATGGGCATACCTTGTCAGTTGATCTAGTACTACCATGATGACAGTCTTTCCTTCAAATTTGGGTAAATTTGTAATAAAACCCATTAAAATTATTCCCAACATTGAATTGGTATAACTAATGGTTGTAGGAGACCTAACATCTTTATTATTTCTCCCTTATTCTTTTGGTAGACCACACATTCATACAAAAAAAAATTGAAAATTAGTTTTAAGACCTTCCTAGAAAAAATCTTTCTTCATCTTGTGGTAAATTTTCAAGAGCCTTGAATGTCCTCCTATATGAGAAGTGTGAAATTATAGAAGGACCTTCTATTTGAGTTGGGAATTCTTACATAAATATAGGTGATCATGATACCATAGAAAATAATTATTCCATGCAATGTTATCTAATGCAATGGGTTCGTCTTGTAGTTTTTGAATGATCTTACATACCTTTTGATCTTTCTTCCATTCTATCATTTCTTCTTCCACCTAATCATATCGTGGAATAGAAATAGGACATAGTGAACCCTTTGTTTCTTCTTCTTTCCTTGAAAGTGCATTTGCCACAACATTATGTTTTCATTTCTTGTAGATAATTTTAAAGTCATAACCTAGCATATTTATAACCTATTTTTGTTTCTCTTTTGAAGATAATCATTGCTCCAAGAAGTACTTCAAAATATCATGATCTGTTTTTACTTTTAAGTGTCTTCCTATTAGGTACGAGTGACATTTCTTAACTTCATTTTGTGTTAAGTACCAAATATCTGAATACAAAATACCACAATAGTACTAAATATATATAAATACAATCACCACACAAGATATATGGAAAAATATATAAAACCGCCACTTTATTATATCAAAACCCTTGGGGTAGGACAACACCATACAATGGATCCTATTATGGAAGAGATCCTCTTCTATTCACTTGCTTCTTCGAGGGGGATTCATCCTATCGAGCTACCGCTCCAAATACAATAATTATCTTCTACACCTCATTACATTGTTTGAACTCATTTATATAGTGCTACCAACCACCTAAGAACATTCTAGAGGAAGAACCTTCTAGAAGTAGAATTGTCTAAGAAGTCCTTTTACATTTATTATATCTAACTACCATGGTGGACCTAGTCCACATTTAATGGCCTCCATTATTATAACTATGGGCCCTCTGGGCCCCCCACTACCTCTTAAGCTACCTAACATTACACTCCCCTTATGAAAGTGTTATCCTCAACACTTGTTATGAGGGTGTACAACCATATACCATGGTCCCATGGATAAGTGTGGACCATAGTGTTGAAGTAGATTATAGAATCAGGGTCCCATGTAGAAATGAAAGCCACCATGTTGAAGTAGTCCAACCGCCATTGTAAACTGAGGTCTGATGTCCAAGTGCTCATGTGAACTCCACGCGGAAGATATCATAACCTAATAACCAACTGAAAATGATGTTCCAAAGACCAACACCTGTCATGTGGATCCAAATAAGAAGATCCATCCACATAGTGGGAAAGGGTTGTAATTGAATCTGGAAGGAATAATACCACTGCAAAATATGTAGGATGAACACTCGTAATCATAATTGACTCTTGATTTGTCACATTGATGTTCTCTACAAAAGGTGGAGTAGAGTCATCAAATAAAATATGGAAGTGGTTGTCATCCTAGAAATGACAACTATCCATATACCAATCATCACAATTGGTCTCAAAATTATACCAAACATATACTTCTTGAGTATATGCATCCATGATGCCCTCCATAAGATATCTCTCAGGTATGCTAGCCAAGGAACTTTGAACATTGTGACAACTATTCCTAATAATTTGTTGCCCCTCATGAAGATGTTGCTCAATGGCTTCAATCTTCTGTAGAATACCCATGAGGAGTTAAGATTTAATATCCATTGGAAACACAACATACAATATATCAAAATAATCTCATAAAATTATTTATCCAATGATATTGATCTGATAACAATCTGAACACCCTATGAAAAGTTATGAACTCTGCAGTCTCATTGTCATCACGAAAACCCCCCAAAAATGGTTGATTTTAAATCAACAATATATTTACTTCCGGAGCTCCGATTTGGGTGATTTGTTTTTTGAAATCAACTATTTTTGAAAGAGGAAATTATATATGTAATTTGTTTTAGCAAATTCGGCCTCCAAGTGCTACAAAAATAAAAATAAAAATTGTGCCGCCATCCGCGGAAAAAACCCTGAAAATTGCAGATTTTAAAATGCCGATATCTTGACTTCCCGAACTCCGTTTCAGACTATTGTTTTTTTAAATTGGGTATTTTTACGAGAGAAACTAGGATATACAACCCGTTTATTCAAAATTTGCACAAAAATATACATAAATTGTTCAAAATGTCGCGGCCCTCTTTTTCTTCTCCAAAAAAAAATGCAAAAAAAATTAAAAAAAATTACACACACTTCTTGCCAAGGAAAGTGCTTTGATACCACTTGTTAAATACTAAAGACCTGAATAAAAAATACCACAATAGTACCAAATATATCTGAATACAATCACCACACAAGATATATGAAGCAATATAGAAAACCACTACTTTATTATATCAAAACCCTTGGGGTAGGGAAACATCATACAATGGACCATATTATGGAAGGGATCCTCTCATGCTCCCTTTCCTCTTCTAAGGTGTTTTTTCCTATCGCGTTAAAGCTCCAAATACAATAATTCTCTTTTATATCTCATTACATTGCTTGAACCCCTTTATATAGTGCTACCAACCACCTAAGAACATTCTAAAGGAAGAACCTTCTAGAAGTAGAACCTTCTAAGAAGTCCTCTTACATTTATTATGCTTAACTACCATAGTGGGCCTTATTTAATACTATAGCAGACCTAGTCCACTTTGAATGACCTCTACTATTATAACTATGGGCCCTTTGGGGCCCCCACCACCTCTCTAGCTGCCTCATTGTTAGGTAGATAGAGAGGTAGTGGGGGGCTTAAAGGGCCCATAGTTATAATAGTAGAGGCCATTCAGTGTGGACTAGGTCCACTATAGTATTAAATAAGGCCCACTATGGTAGTTAGATATAATAAATGTAAGATGAATTCTTAGAAGGTTCTACTTCTAGAAGGTTCTTCCTCTAGAATGTTCTTAGGTGGTTGGTAGCACTATATAAAGGGGTTCAAGCAATATAATGGGATAGGAAGAGAAATATTGTATTTGGAGCTGAAGTTCATTAGGAGGTTTCCCCCTCGAAGAGGCAAGTGAAAAGGAGAGGATCTCTTCCATAATATGATCCATTGTATGTTGTTTCCCTACCTCAAGGGTTATATATAATAAAAGTGTGTTTTCTTCTATATTTCTCTTTGAATCTATTGTGTATTCAACATTTGTGATGATTATATTTGTAGATCTACTCAGGTACTTAACATTTTGTATGGCTAACCATTTTTTTTCATAAATTGGTTTGAGTAAGTTTTTTCATTTAAGTTGGTTTCTTTCAAAGGCAAAGGGCCTTCATTTTTGTATTAAAATTACACCAATGCCATGGCTTGAGGCATCACACTCCACAATAAATGTTTTTATGAAGTTAGGTGTGGCTAGGACAAGAGTTGTACACATAGCCACAATTTTTTCAAAATCTGTGGTTGTTTATTGAGTCCAATAAAATGCTTCCTTCTTTAATAATGTTATTAGAGATTCCACTGCTTGACCATAGTTCTTGACAAACTTGTGGTAATATCCTGTCAATCCTAAGAATCCTCTAAGTTTCTTCAAGGTTTTGGGAATTGGCCATTCCCTCATAGATTTAATTTTGTTAGGATCCACTTTTACACCTTCATGAGATACAATATGACTCAAATATTCCACTTCATGAACCCCAAAGAAACACTTGGAAGGCTTTGCATAAATTTTTTTCTTTTCCAAAATTTGTAATACTCTATCAAGATGTTGTAAATTCTCTTCCCAAGATTTGATATATATTAGTATGTCATCAAAAAATACTAACAAATTTTTTCTAAGGAAGGGTTTGAAAATATAATTCATCAAGATTTGAAATGTTGAAGGTGCATTAGTATGTCCAAATGGCATAACCAAAAACTCATAATGACCTTCATGCATTCTAACGGCTATTTTGGGAATGTCTTCCTACCTCATTCTGATTTGATGATATCCTGAACGAAGATCCAACTTAGAAAATAAAATATCTCCATGCAATTCATCTAATAATTCATCAATGACAGGAATATGAAACTTATCTTTGATGGTCATTTTGTTGAGTTGTCTATAATCTGGAAACATATGCCATGAACCATCCTTCTTCGTAACCATCACTACTAGTGAAGATAAATAACTTTGACTAGGTTGAATGATGCCCACCTCAAACATTTCTTGGAATATGCTCAATATCACTCTTTTGTGCATATGGATACCTGTAAGGCCTAATGTTAGGTGGTACACTTTCTGGTTGCAAATGAGTAGCATGGTCATGATCTCGAGCAAGTGGAAAACCCTTAGGAATCTCTCCAAATACCTTGGAATGGTTATTGATAACTATTTGGAGATCCACTTCAGCAGAGGATATAGATGTTTGAACATCTAGTGAGCACAATTGAGAAATTACACTAGGGTGTCCCTTTTTTAGTAATTTTGTCATGCTATTAAAGCTTATCACCTTAGAGGGTTTCCCTTGGATACCTCTAAGCCACATTTTCCTTGCCTTCTGAGGAAAATCTCCTGAAAAAATATTGAAAATTAAGAGCCACTATTCCCATTAATTGTAACCATTTGACCCCTAATACAACATCAACACCTCCCATTTGGATGGAAATCATGGGACTATTTAATAAATACTCCCCCATATTGAGCTTAATACTATGGCACTTCCCAGAACAATTTATGGTACCTCCATGTGCATTCATTAATTGAAACTCTGGTGCTGGAACTACAAAGCAATTAAGATCTTTTGCTAATTTGTAATTGATGAAGTTATGGGTATTACCATAATGAATTAACAATGTTTCATTTTTCTTTTTGATGTATCCTTGTATCTTGAGTGATTTTGGAGTATTGATGCCAACCAATACATAACAAGATATCGATGGAGTAGTCTCTTATAGATCTATATATTGTCATGGTTTCAATTCTTGATCTTCTTCTTCACATAGTCCCTTTTCTCTTATTTTATCCATTTGTTGAAGTGTCAACCTTGTCGGTTGAGTGAGGTAGGAGAGGGAACATGGTGCTCTCTACAGTTGTTAATGGCCACCCTTCTAGTAGCCACATTTTTGTTTTCCACTTTTCTTGCCATACTAAAAGCTTGATCTAGGGATTTAGGTTTGAAGAGATACACCTCATGTTAATTTTTCTCCTTTAAAGTGCACATAAATATATCTAACAAATTATCCTCATGAATGTTCTTTACCTTGAGATTGAGATTTTGAAATTGTTGAATGTGCTCTGTAATTGGACTTTTTTGCCGAATATTTATCAATTAAATAAATAATGTATTACTCTTAATATCCCCATAATGTAATATCAATTCATTCATAAAAATGGACTAAGAGATAATAAAATTCTTTTTTATTTCATAAAGCCATTGATACTAACGTGTGGTTGCACCCAGAGATACCATATTAAATGGTATCATGACTCGTGCACACATAAGTGGATCAAATCCCACCCCCATGTCCTTCAAATTTTTTGTCCCCGAGGTGTAGGACAGTCGGTGACGGAGTGTGTTGTTAAGCCACTCCGTGTTGTTAAAGTCACCAGTTCGAAACCTGTGGGGACAAAAAATCCAACCATGTTAAGGGTTGGTGTGGCTCAGGCCGGGTGCGATCACCGGGTGATTTTGACGACTTAGATGCCCCTGAGTTGCGGTTTCTCAAGCCACAGGTTAATCGCGTAGTTCTGCACAAATTAACAAAAAAAAAAAAATCCATTGATACCAGACAAATTGATCATTTTCTAAATACAAGGATGCAATAGGTACCTTTTGTAAGCTTGGCACTTGGTGTAGATCAAAGTATTTATCCATCTATAATATCCATGTTATAAGGTCTTTACCATTAAAGTTCCTCATATAAATCTTTGGAATGAAGTAGTTCCTTGGTGCCGCATTGAAACCTCGATGATGTGGATCTTGAAGTGATGAATAATCATGATTTTGGGACTCAATATTTATTTCCTCTACATTTACATGATTTCCTTGTGTCCCGATATTTCCTCGATAAAATCTCTTATCTAGGGTACGTAATATGATGGTTGATATGGATCTTCTTTTCCATTTGTACCCTATTTTCTTCCATCTTATTTTTTAGCAAGCTTTCAATTTTATCTTCCATTTTCTTTTAAGTGTTTCTTGGTAATGTGAGAAATCCACATGTTTCAACACACTACCACTCATTTCATCAACTTGGTTCTTCCATTGGGATAACCCATTTTCGAAGTCTTCATTTTCTTCATATGTCATGTGTGAGCTCTCTAGAGGTTTACCAAGAGTAGAAATTATTGAAGGGTCTCTTGTCATTGATATAATAATATTTCTACTCTTTTTTCTCTTTATCACAAATTATGGATTACCAAAAACAAATCTTCCAGTAAAAAGTTATGACAATTGTAAGTTATGTACCTTAAAAACCCTTGGAGATTATTTGAATGGTTGACATTTGTCCTGGTATATCTATGAAATTTGAAATCTTTTGAGTCTAAAATTTCGGCATGTGGTACTATGATATGATTTCTTAAACTCCAGAAAATTTCACAGTCTGCACCTTCACAGATAAAAAGTTATATCAAAAGTACCAAAATGATTTTTTAAGACTAATTTCATGATTAGTAAAAAAACCAAACTTCCACAAGATATATATCATAAATTATAATGAGTCATAATTTGAAACTTTTTCCATAGGTGATTTTCTATGTTGCCTCAGTGTTTTGAAAATTTTAGAGTCGGAAACTTCACTGAAAAAGTTTTATAGCGAAAATTTTAAAAAATGACTTGTTTGAGACTAATTTCAGGACTAGTCACAAATCCTAACTTCTACGAACAATATCTCAAAATAATGAACCAAAACTTGAAATTTGTGATACTCGTTATTCGCTATCTTTCCTTAGTATCCTCAAAATTTTGTGGTCTGAAACACAATAGAAAAAAAGTTATAGAAAAAATTACAAGATGACTTGCTTGAGGCAACAAAACCCTAGGATCGATGCTTTAATACCAAATGTTATGTACCAATGCCTTGAGAATAATAAAAAGTCAATGAATAAAAGTCCACTTCGAGGTGGAAACCTTCTTTTACAATATATTCAATGTACAATATGATAGAAGTTGATCCTAAGACTAGGTCTCATTGGCACATATATATGAGACAAAGGGTATAAGGAAGGGTTCTAGCCTACATACAAATATAACACTAGAAATATAATAATTCAATATCTAGGGATTAATGAGGGGTTTTATATTTAACATGGGGGTTTGTCTAAGACTTAACATGGGATCTCATAGCTCTTCCACTAGGGAAGAAACCCATTGGATGAAAATGGGTGTACAACGTCGAGTACAAGGTAGATGGTACAATTGACAAGTACAAGACACGATTGGTTGGAAAATGGTTCTCTCAATGAAAGAACATTGATTATGAGGAGACCTTTTTTGCTATAACAAATATAAGTGCCACCTAATTAGCTCTATCCATGGAAGAATAGTTTGGCTAGAAGGTCCATCAGATGGATGTGAAGTGTGCCTTCCTCAATGGAGATTTGGAGAAGAGTTCTACATGTATCAACCACAAGGGTTTCAAGTTTCAATGAAGGAACAACTTGTTGTAGACTTAAGAAGGCTCTATATGGCCCGAAGTAGGTACCTTGAGCACGGTACATTAATATTGATAGGTACTTGGATGAATAGGGGTTCCAATAGAGTCCTTCATATTCCAATCTATACATTAAAAGTGTTGGTAATGATAGAATTCTCTTAGTCATTTTTGTAGATGTACCACCTTAGTTTTGAGTCCCCAAATTAATAATGTATTTTTTTAATTGATGAAAGGTCAGAGTTCTTGAACAAATTAAAGAGGCTGGAGCGCCTAGGAAATGTAATACTTTGATCATTATTAATAATAAAGTATTTTGTTGGTTGCAGAACGAATAAGGACAAGAGTTATAGAGAGCTATGATTCCACGAGAGAGGGGGGACCGAGAGACTAAACCTTTACACCTTGTTTAATTAATTATCACCCATGGTTGTGTTGGAGGGCATATGAGGGGACGCCTGAGTCTCTTGGGAAGACCATGTTGGCCTTGGAGTGCCTGGATACAAAAGCCTTGTTCTTGATTGTCTTGGGCTTAATTAATTGTTCAATTGTTCGGTTAATCACTCATTCATTTTTGGGTTCCTAATTCATTCTTCGTCTTGTTCTGGGCATGGGAAATGAATCAGAGGAAGATAAGAGCCATTGTTTATGGTCTGTGAGTGATTGCTAATCATTCCAATAATGAATTGATGCCTGAGTAAATGGATGCATTGGCAATCTGATAAACCTTGCGATTCGAAAAATCCTTAGATGCTTATTAATATTTTAATACATAAGAAACACCTACTTGATCCTCAAAATAAAATTATTGCTTGATTGATTGCAATTACATGTGAAAAGATTATCTAACCATTCACACTTTAATGATAAAATGACTTGCAAATAATTGAACACAATAGAACAACAATAATGAAAATCACATACACAAGTTTGATAATGGAGTTCACCCAATTTCGGCTACCTCTCTGGGTCCGCTTCCAATAGAGACCTTCTTTATTAATGCTCAAATGATTTTGTTTTACAATGACCTTTTTACATGTTGCTCAAATGCAGAAATAGAGTGCATCGTTGGATTCCTTGCGAAAAATTGTGTAAAATGAGTATAAATTTCTCAAAATTTTGTTAAGGAACCATTTAACATGCTTTATGGTGTAGCATCAAAACTTATGTACCCTTGGGCATGAGTTACGAGACTAAATTCTACATAAAATAATGTGTAAAATCCTCGGTCTGTGTGCCCATTAAATAGGGAGCGGGCCCTTAACCACCCTTTGGATTCCATGCGACCCCTTAACTATTATTTAGGGTGTAGTTGTAACCAACTAGACTTGGTGAATTGTTGGTTAGTGGAGTTTGTTAAGTCGTTGGCATAGTTGGCGGGTTGGGGGTTCTATTCCCACCATCCCCAAGTTGTTTTTGTTATAACTATATATGCTATGTATAGCCCAAAGTTCGGTGTTATATTGTTCCAACTATATGTTATAAATGATATTTATGGTAACCTCCACGCGGAATATATGGTGGTCATATGATATAGCAAGGGATAAGGGTCGAGGGCTTAGGTCCTCGTCCCTTTTAGCCACTGAATGAACCTTTATTTAAATTCAAATATAACCATTGCCACAATAGTTTAAGAACCAATTGTATGGTGCATTGGCAACAAAGGTTTAGTAAGGTTTGTTGGAGGTTGTGGGTTCGACCCCCGTCGACTCCCATAGTATTTTGGTAAACATTAACCAATATTGGCCAATGAGAGGTTGCCATGTGGAAGCTTCTCATTGGCCACTTGTCAACATATGTTTCGACCACTTGGATTGTACCTTGCTCAGTCAACTGCTAACAAATCATGTGACACATCACCTGCTACGTCACATGTACGATCATGTACCACGTGTCACCCTTATATTAGTGACACCTATCACCCTTTTGTCCATGTGGATTTTGACCTTTGACCTTTGACCTAGTTTGACTGGAATTTTGACCGCTCATAACTTTTACATATGAACCATGTTTGAATTGTCGTTTGTGATGTTGTAAAGATAATAACGAGCTTTATGCACTGATGTTGTTTTCGAGAGAATTTGAAACTGCGAAATTTTGATCATTTTTGAACCATTCTGGACCTTTGTGGATATTCTGGATCCTCCTAGACCTCTTTGAGCATTTTCGGATCCTCCTGGATCATTCCTTCCCATTGGAATATTTTTGGACCACCAAAAGTTTTGATTACTCAGCAACTAAGTGAGGGTAGAGTTCCCTCACCCTTCCGATCTCCATCCATTTTTCTTTACTTGGTTTTACCCCTTTAATACTAACTCAAATATATTCCACATCATTTCGCTGTGAAGTTCTGATTTTTCTATCGAGAATAACATCTTCCTGTAGTTCATCCAAACATTCTAGAGAAAAATAATCATTTGCTGGAACCTGAATACTTTCTTCTTCATCCATAATCATAAGAGGCTCATAAAGCTTCAAATTCTCGACATTTACCAATGAATAAAATTGCATGTAGGTTGGTAGATCTAAACGGAAGGGATTAGTACCAATTTTTTCCAAGATCTTGAATGGACCATATCAGATTGGTCTTAACTTTTTACCTTCACCTTTCATTATATATTTGCTGATATGTAACTATACTTGATCACTGACTTCAAACTGATGATCAACCTGATGTTTATCATGCCTTGCCTTATACTTGGCTCGTCTCTTCTCCAATTTTTCCTGTACTGCTTGATGTACATGTTGAATCTTTTGAATAAATCTTTTATCTTTATATGTATCATCCTAACTATCTTCTTTACTCGCTTCTCCAAAAGAAAATTCCATAGGTGACTTAGGCAAGTGCCCCAAACATACTTCAAAATGAGTTTTTTGAGTAGATGAATGCATAACATGATTATAGACATGTTGTATATATGGTAATTGTTCATCCCATAACTTAGGATGCTTGCTACAGTATCCTCGAAGTAGATGTACCACTTTTTTGTTTACCACCTCTGTCTGTCCATCTATCTGTGGATGAAAAGGTGTTCTCTTCTTCAACTTAGTGTCCATTAGCTCCCATAAATGAGACCAAAAATTTCCCAAAAAGTGAGAGTCTTGATCTGATATTATAGATGTAGGAAGTCCAAAATGAACCCATACATTAGCAAAGAACATATGTGTTGTCTTCTCAATTGTTACTTGTTTCTTGCATGGCATTAGAATACACATCTTGTTGAATCTTCCCACCATGACATATAGATAATCATGACCTGTCTTGGACATCGACAAACTCCCTACAAAATCCATGGAGATACTTTTCCATGGCTAAGAAGGTACTGGAAGTGGTGTATATAACCCTAGCTTTTTGTTGCTAGGCTTGCTTGTGGCACACATAACACACCCTTTCATATACTTGGAAATTGTTTCATTCATTCAGGCCAATAACAATACCTATGTAATTGTGCAACTATCTTACCAACCCCAAAATGACTAGAGATGAGAGATATATGAGCTTCTTTAATTACATCCACTCTTTCATCTCTTGGTATACATAGTTTTCCAAGATGATATAATAAATTGTCATGCATATAATAATCTGATTGTTGATTGTCGTGAGTTAATGCATCATATGCTTCTTTAAAATCATCATCCTTGGCATATTGTTCTGCATAACTTTCATGTGCTAAAGGATTATACCTGAGTATTGTGGATGCATTAATTATTGGTCTTGACAACATATCTACAACCTTGTTATAAATACCCTTCTTATACTTGATTACCAAATGAAACTACTGTAGAAAACCCATCCACCTGAAGTGTTGTGATTGTTGTATCTTGGTCCATGACTGCAAATATTGTAATGGTTGATGATCGGTATGCATTATTGTCTCATTTCCCATTAAGTAATGCTTCCATTTCTTTACACTTTGTACCAACACATACAATTCCTTATCATATCTTAGATAGTTAATCATATCTTGAGTGAAAGTCTTAGAATGATAACATATAGGTTTACCTCGTTACATCAAGACTATGCCCATGGCATATCTGCTTGTATCAGTTTGAATCTCAAATGGATATTGTAGATCTAAAAAAGCCAAAACTAGTGCGGTGCTTATCTTTTCCTTCAATATCTCAAAGGCTTTTTGCTACTCGAATCCCCATTGAAAGACTTTTTTAACACTTGTTAATGCATATAGAGGTTCTCTTATGTATGAGAAATTAGCAATGAATTTTCTCCAACACTGTATTGCTCCTAAGAAGCTCTTGACTTTGGTGGAAATAGTTGGTTTGGGCCAACTCATAATGACCTCCACCTTTGCGGGATCAATATTTAGCTAACCATTCCCTACGATGTATCCCAAATGTACTAGAGAATTTTTTCCAAATTCACATTTAGATAACTTGATATACAAGTTCTACTTCTTCAAGATTTCAAAGATTGTATTGACATGCTTTATATGATCTTCTCGTCTTCGACTAAAGATCAATATGTCGTCTAAATAAATAATAAAAAAATCATCTATGTAGGGTCTGAACACATCATTCATTACTCTCATAAATGTTGTTTGTGCATTACATAACCCAAATAGCATAACCAACCATTTGAACAAGCCTTGCTTGGTTTTGAAAGTCGTTTTCCATATGTCGCCTTCTGCAATTCTAATCTGATGGTAACCACTTCTCAAATCTAGCTTAGTGAAATACACAACATTCTTTAACTGATATAATAAATCATCAATTATGGGAAGAGGATAACGATTCTTTACCATAATCTTGTTCAGGGCTCGAAAATCAATACACATCCTCCACGTGCCATCTTTCTTCGGAACTAATACAATAAGAGATCCACATGGAGAGGAGTTTGGTCTAATGATTCCTTTATCGAGCAACTCCTGAACTTGCTTCTTTATTTCTACATTCTCGATCACTGATGACATGTACATTCCAATGTTCGGAAGATGAGCATCTTGTTCGGAAGATGAGCATCTTGCTGCAAATATATTTCATGTTCTACCTCCCTTTTAGGAGGCAAATTTGAAGGTTCCTGAAATAACTCATCATAATTAGATATGATGTTGATCAAATCATGTTTATGATTTGGATCACAACCTAATAAAGCATTTTTTTATATATTCTTCTTTCTTTTTCATTATCACGAGAAAAAAATATTTACTTTCACTCACGAGTCTCTTCATTTTTCCTGTGCTCACTAGAGAAACATTAGTTTTGATACGATGAGCTCTGACAATGTATTCAACCCCATCCTTGAAAATATGATATTTATTCTCTTCTCGGTAGAATACAACCTTCCTGTCAAATATATATGGACTACCCAAGACAATGTCACAAATGTTAAGAGGCACAACATCTAACTCGACCTCATCAAAGAACTTTGTTGTTATTGCAAATCTAATCTTCCACTACTTTGTTACCTACAACCTAGCATCGTCACACATCCAACCTAATGGATATGGATTTTTGTGAGGTGTCGTCTTCAAACCTAGCTTCTTAACATTTACTTCAGAGATTAGATTAACTTGACATCCATTGTCGAATAAAGTATCCACCTTGGTATGCTTAACTATCACTCTGACATGAAAAATCTCACTTCTCTTCTTTTGATCACTATCACTTTCCATTTTGGTGGATTGGACTGAAGAATTTGAATTAATAGATGATATATCTTTGCTTACTATGGCTATGATCTTAGATTCATCTCCAGAATCTGACCCTAGATCCTGATGAGCTGATGCAACAGTCTTTTTATTCCCTTTTTCCTTGAATTTCTTTGGTTGTAATTATGGATGCAACTTCCAAAACTGTGATTCCTCATGTCCATTTTTCTTACATTGAGAACATGTAGGTATTCCTTCAGCGTGCTTCACTGTGACTGATTTCTTACTCTTCCATTTACCTTTCAGTGTCTTCTCGAATTTGAATGGCTTCTTATCTTCACTCACATGCTTACCCTTACTAGCCTCTAGATGTGTAGCTTGTACTGACACCTTATCAATGTTAGTAGGTCTAAACATTAAGATAGTATGACGAAGATATGAGTGCATGCCACCAATATACTTCATAAGAGTTTCATGAGTAAACAACAAAATCCCTAATGATAATGCCTTCTTTTTGAATTCATGTGCATATGCCTGAATATTCTAGCCTTTACTCTGTCTTAGATGTTTCCATTCGATCATTGTCGTTTGTATATGTGCCAGTGCATAGAATTGTTTCCTTATAGCCTTAGTAAAATTATCCCAGGAAGATATTACTTTACCCTTTTGAACAGGATCAACTTGCATCTAACTCTCCCACCATATTAAGGGGGTGCCACTTATTCGAAGAGAAGATAATTGTATCTTTCCAGCCTCATCCATAATCTTTTGAACCCTGCAATATACCTCTATCTGCTTGATCCAGTTGTCCAATTTATTGACATTCAATTCTCCATCGTAGGTCGGCAATTTGAACTTGACATCCAATTTTAATAATGGTTGATTATGATTAGACTTCTTAGAGGACTTATTTCGACAAGAAGAATGTTCACTCAGTTCAAAAGAAGATGATGATGATGATGAGGATGGTGAAGGGGGCTTTGAAGGTCCACCACCTTCACTTCCTCCTTCTCCTTTTCCCGAAGATTTCCTTCTTACAAGATTTTGGATTCTTCGTTCTAACTCATCTTTTGTTTCTTTCAATGATTGAAGCGTAGCTCTGATCTCTTCATGGCTCATGGGTTGATCTTCTTCTTCTCCTTTTTCAGAAGCCATCTTATGTCTTTGAAATATTCTTCCAATTTCAGACTTATAACTTGCAAGTTTTCCTTTACCAAGTTTGAGTTTGACTCTTGTAAGCATTCATTTGCAAACACTTATCAAACCTACTCTGATACCAACTTGATCTGAAAAATCCTTAGATGCTTATTAATCTTTTAATACATAAGAAACATCTACTTGATCCTTGAAATAAAATGATCGCTTGATTGATTGCAATTATATGTGAAAAACTTATCTAACCATTCACACTTTAATGCTAAAATGAATTGCAAATAATTTAGCACAATAGAACAACAATAATGAAAATCACATACACAATTTTGATAACGGAGTTCACCCAATTTGGGCTACCTCTTCGGGTCCGCTTCCAATAGAGACCTTATTTATTAATGGTCAAATGCTTTTGTTTTACAACGACCTTTTTACATGTTGTTCACATGCAAAAACAGAGTGCATCGTTGGATTCCTTACGAAAAATCGTGTGAAATGAGTATAAATTTCTCGAAATTCCGTTAAGGAACCATTTGACATGCTTTACAGTGTAGCTTCAAAAATTATATATCCTTGGGCATGAATTACGAGACTAAGCTCTGCATAAAATAATGTGTACAATCCTCGGTCCATGCACCCATTAAATAGGGCACGGGCCCTTAACCACCCTTTGGATTCCACGCGACCCCTTAACTATTATTTAGGGTGTAGTTGTAACCAACTAGACTTGGTAGATTGTTTGTTAGCGGAGTTTGTTAGGTCGTCGACATAGTTGGCGGGTTGGGGGTTCTATTCCCACCGTCTGCAAGTTGTTTTTGTTGTAACTATATATATGTTATATATAGCCCGAAGTTTGATGTTATATCGTTCCAACTATATGTTATAAATTATATTTGTGTTAACCTCCATGCGGAATATATGGTGGTCATATTGTATGTGATATACCAAGGGCTAAGGGTCAAGGGCTTAGGTCCTCGACCCTTTTATTCACTAAATGAACCTTTATTTAAATTCAAATATAACCATTGCCACATTAGGTTAAGAACCAATTTTATGGTGCATTCACAATGAAGGTTTGGTAAGGTCTTTGGGAGGTTGTGGGTTCGACCCTCATCGACTCCCATAGTATTTTGGTAAACACTAACCAATATTGGCCAATGGGAGGCTGCCACGTGATAGCCTCTCATTGGCTATCCCTTGCCACTTGTCAACATATGATTCAACCACTTGGATTGTGCATTGCCCAGTTAGCTACCATTCGAAAATCAACATATGGATATGTTTTAAGCCTTGGCATGGTTGTAGTCACATGGACCAATAAGAAGCAACATGTAGTATCCCTTTCAATGACAAAAGTAGAATATCAAGGAGTGGTGAAAGGAGAGTGTGAAGCAGTTTGGCTTAGGAGGATGCTTTCAGACATGAAGATGCAACATATAGAGCCAACGTCCCTACTCTGTGGCAATCAAGGGGTGCTCAAACTAGCTAATAATCCAGTCTTCCACGAGCATACCAAGTATGTTGAGATACATTGTGACTTTATCAGACAACTTGTAAAAGATGGATTTGTTGAGTTCTAGTATTGTTCCATAGAGGACCAAACTACAAACATTTTCCCCAAGCCTTTGGGTCCTAAAAAATATGTAAAAGGTAAGCTTGGTGTAGTTAGTAGATTGAATATGAAGGTATTAAAGTAAATATCATATTATAATGGTCAATTAAATATTAGACATAGGCGTTAATAAAGTCACTTGAACTTTAAATTATTTTATGCTTTTATGCTTTATTTCACTTTAGTTTACTTTTTGGTCTATCCCACATTCATAAAATGGATTGAATCATGTAGCTTATAACTTTGTAACTTTTTGTAATAAAACTTTTTATAAGAAATATTTTGATTTCTTATCAATGCAATCTTGTTTCTCTTTATATATTTGTGTTATCATTATAAATTGATGGAATTTCCTTGTTAACCAAACTAACATTTGTTCATATTAACATGGATAAATTGATGGAATTTCTTATTGTAATTTATTCACCAAACTAACAAAGCTATAATCTTTATATATGTTCATACTAACATGGATAAATGAAACTAAAAAAAAATCATAGTAAAAAAATAAGAAATAAAATATTACCTATTTAAATAACAAAAACCATATAAATAATGTCATACAATTTACAATATCACTATATATACATTAATACCCCATAAAATAATATCCTTAATGATTATATACATCATAAAATCACTAACTACATCTATAAATAAAACATAGCCACCTATTCTATTTGTAACAAACACATTATACGTTCAATTCACATACCATTCATGTAGATGTTCGAAAATAATTTTGCTTCTTAAACTTTAATGCATAGTCATATTGTCTACGTGGTTGGTAGACGTTGAAATTGTTTACAGAGTGGTTGCAATTATTAAGACTTATCCTAACAATAGAAAGAGGGGTACCAAAATATATATAACTCGAATCTACTTAAACTTTAATGCAATGCATAGTCAATTTGTCGACTTGGTGGGTAGATATGATTGGAATCTACTTAAACTTTAATGCAATGCATAGTCAATTTGTCGACTTGGTGGGTAGATATGATTGGAATCTACTTAAACTTTAATGCAATGCATTGTCAATTTGTCTACTTGGTGGGTAGATATGATTGGAATCTTCTTAAACCTTAATGCAATGCATAGTCAATTTGTCTACTTGGTGGGTAGATATGATTGGAATCTCCTTAAACCTTTAATTGTATAGTCAAATTGTATACTTGGCAGATAGATGTTGAAAGTTGTATGTTAAAGGTTTTATCAAATAATGATTTGTTTGAAATTAAGATATAAATTGTTAAATTAATAGATTTAGTGATTATTTTTATATAATTCTAATATATCAATTTTTTTTTTAATTTATTTATGTATTAGGTAAACAACGCTCATATTAAAATTATTTAAGAAAATGGTTACACAAGACTAATCCTAACCATAGAAATAGGAGTACAAAAGTAAAACGATATGATTGGAATCTCCATTTTCATTTTCATATTGGATGCATCTATCCATGTGATTGACATTTATGATGAAATTTAGAAAAAGTTGTAATAATTATATTAAAATCTATCATTTCCAAACTCTACAACATCTGGATCACATAATAATGATTACAAAAGTCTTGAAATAATTTTCTAAAATTATGATTACACTATTTTAACAATTAAAATCCAAAACAACATTAGGTGTACACCATCATTGGTAGATTTTTTTAATGTCAAAATAGGAGCAAATTCAATCCCACTTTAAATTGAAGATTACAAAGTTATAAAATAATAAGTTATCATAAAACAAGAAATTTTAATCAAGTACTAAAATCTTATTATTTTAAATATTTAATGTTAAAATTTTATTAATAATAATAATTTATTTTTAAGATCACTGTCAAGTTAGTACATCAAATTAGTGTATGAGACGTTACACCCTTTTGGATTTGAACATGTGATCTCTTAAGAAGAAATACATGTTCTTAATCATTAAGTCCACCATTACAATGTGTAAATCTAATTTAAACAAACATTTTAGGTTTTTGAACATTTCTAATAACCATCACCGAAATCCAACAAAAATCTCATTTTTTTTTTTTTTTTGGTTTATATGGGTTTGATGTTCATGAAACAAAATCGTACTCACACCCATCGTGGCCTGCAATTCAATGACCACATGCTCACCATGATAAAAACACAGTACATACAAATCAAAACCATAATAAAATGAAATATAAATAAATTAATTGCACCCTACATGAGGTTTTCAGATGAGATGATTTTACTGTGCAGAGAGGCAATTAACAGAGAAACCCACTTACTTGGATCGCTTTCTGTGACGAGAGCTGCAGAATCGAAATAGCAGGAAGCCCCTTGATGCTTCAACTTCTGCCAGTAACTGTTGAATGCAATGGAGGCATGGGAGGCCAGATTGTCTGGCAAGAAACATTCCTGGTTCGGCTGTGTTTTGCTGCAGTCCGCTCCTCCGTAACCGCATACCCAATCCAGTGCGCTCTG
>ML781684.1:99326-118585 GCA_009831015.1 Picea engelmannii | reverse complement strand
CTCATTTTGCAATGAGAATTGTATCCTCTCCCAAGTCTAAAACTCATCCCATGGTTGTAACTAGCACTTGGAGGTCAAGGAATTGAAATATTATGTGAATATGCGGTTATCCAAATGATTTGGTTAAATGTGGGACACAAGATTGCTTGATCTTAGAGAGGAATCCAATGATGTAGATTGAGAATCAAATGATAGAACCTGGTTACCAACATAAAAATGTTGATTTTCGATAATACATGAGTTAGATACTATTGTACTAGGTATTACTAGAGGGTAATATGAAAATGACCTCTCTTGTCTACACTAGAGCACTCACTTAGACTAGATTCTTGAGGGACTGTTTAAAAAAGAAGGGAAATTGCATGCTTGTGTTGTGATTGGATAAGTGGAAGAGGTCCATAGCTAATTAAAGGTTGGTTGAAATGTTTGGAGTACCCCATGGTGTGGGAATTAATTGATTCAAGAGTATTTTTCAATGGATTAAATGACATATGGATCCCAATGTCTTTCCTTCATGCTTACAATCTCATATCCCAACTTAGAGGTCACCTACAACAGATGTTTATGACTGAGAGGTGAATCACTCCTATACAATTTGTTTGGTGGACAAATTTATGAGAAAATTTTAAGTATTTGAAATTTGTATCTTTGTGTTCTTCTCTCTATGTTTTAAATTTCTATCATATAGTTTCTTGAATTATATTGCTAATGTGAATTGTGTTATTGGATGGGTGTAGAATTATGGAAGTATTATTAGTACACATGTTGGTAAATTCTAGTTGGATATTTGTTAATAATTATGTTATGGAATGTAATACCACATCTTCTATTGCATAGGAATTATGGGTTGTGCTCATTGGCTCATTTATAGACCCAGGTTCCACAAAAAGTGTTCAACAATGGTCCATAGTAATCTAGTATGTTGACGTATTCAACCTTCAAATGGA
Organism: Picea engelmannii; assembly: GCA_009831015.1. Taxonomy (NCBI): domain Eukaryota; kingdom Viridiplantae; phylum Streptophyta; class Pinopsida; order Pinales; family Pinaceae; genus Picea; species Picea engelmannii. Next base: position 117,638 of record ML781684.1, on the reverse strand, counting down.
AGGAGGTCTCACTCGAGGCATGTTTGGTAGTTGTTGATTGATTAAGGTGAAAATTGGTGAAGATTAGTGGAGATGTAGAATCCAATTATTAACCTTTAATCACATTCATCTAAACAAATAGAAAGAAATGAATACATAGGAAACACAACAATGCATACATAATCAATATACATCACAACAAGATACAAATCATTAGAACAATGATGAAATCCATTGTATTAAGAAAAATAGAGATTACATTGAGGCCTTACACCCTTAGCATGACTAGAGTTTGACAGTCTCATAGTTGGAATAGAATACACAACTATCACGTGAAAAACTCACAAAAACCAATCATCATTAGCTAACCAAATGAACTAAACCCTTTACATATTAGCCTTATCATTTATATAGGTGAATGTGTTAGTTATACAAGATTCCATAAGGTTCTAGAATTTGACAGTTGTAACCCACTTGTACAAAATGGTCTTTGCGCCTTTAGGAAAATGCACATAGGGTTGGTGTGATGACTTCATGAATGATTTTCATATTCATTATTTTGTATTTCTAGATCCTCTATAGATCAATCCTATTTTGGTCAATCCTTCGTACCAATACTTAGGAAAAATGGGACCACAACAACACCCTAACCACTCCTTCTAACTCCCACCTAGTTGGGTGTTGCACCTTACTCTTCAAAAAGTGGCATCCATGTAGAGATGGCCTCCTACAGTTTCACCAATAGTTGATCTTCTTTTTCTTCATCATGTCTTTCAAGTATCATCACTCTCTTTCCCTCCATCTAAGAATATTCACATGCATTCACTAATGTTTTGGATCCTAGAAATAAAGTTAGAGAATTTGTTAGGAAGAAACCATTGCAGAAGTATGATTTGGTCTTTGATCAACAAGCTCCCAATTTTATTGAAGAAGTTATACTCGTTGCCTCTAAAATTGGCCCTATGGTGTCTAGAAATGACATGTCCATGGAGATCACAAAAGGCATGGATGTGTAGTTGATCTTTGTGCATTGTGAGATGGCTTGGGGTGGAAAATCATGGGACACATAACTAGAGACTAGGATGAAGATGTGGACATGTGGATGCATGGTTTTGAAGGGAACAAGTGGAAATGTGTGCTTTTGTAGGAAACACAGGTGGACTATTTTTTATTAAATGATTTTTTTTATTAAGAATTGTAGTGAGTAGATCACATAACCAAGCATAAATCCTAAAAACGCGAGGGCCTATCCTCATCCCTTACATTCACAAGCTCTTTAATTTAGCAATCAAGTAGGGTTTCCCTAAACCCTAGAATCAAAGCCCCATTGTTCCTATTTTTAAAAGTGTGGATAAAAACAATCCTCCTAGTTATAGAACCATTATGATTAGCCCTCTTTTAGCCAAGTTATATGGAATTATTATGGAAAAGAAGATCAACGTATGGCTAGAAAGCCACAAAAAAATAGCTAAAGGCCAAGCTATATTTAGGAGTTATCATTCAACTGTGGACTACCTCGTTATGTTTAGTGTTAGCACTTTGTAAACTCATTCAGCTGAGGAAACAAGTGACAGAGGCAACCTACAAACCAACTTTAAGGCCAAAAACTAGCCTTTTCGACCTAGAGAGGGCTCTCTCTAAGACTTTGTCTCTGTACGGGTTATGGCTTTAAACCTGTCGACTAGATTTAATACCTTTGTACAATATTTATGGTTCTATTGGCAAGAGAATGCGAGACCTTTGGCCATGGAGTCAATTTCAGAAAACAAGAGAAAAAAATGGCTTGGTGAATAAACTTGAGAGGATAAAGGCTAAGTAGGCAATGGTATTTCAGTTCAAAATCGTTGTGTATGGTGAGAGAAAAACACATGAAGCAACCCAGAGCACCGCTGGAGATGAATTTTGAGTTCACTTAGAAGAAAACACAGTCGCCTAAATGGCGAAATCTAGAGCACCACGCAATGAATTCTAGATTTGAATAACGTTCTGATTTAGAAAAAATATAGATATGAATATAAAGAACACATGAAATCATGTACATAAAGAGAGGTTACAGTACATCAAGCCGCTACCATTAGAATCTTTTCGTCAAAGTTTCAGGACCTTTGCATTAAACTTCAATCAAGTTCGAAAGCTACATTCAACAGTCACTGTCTACATTACTTTTCCAACCAACCTGGCTTACAGTGAAAAGAAAAAATATATAGACAAGGGTGTGTCGCTCGAGCTGCCCTGCCCTCTAACTACTATCCCTAGAAATTAGTCTCTGAATATTCTCTGCTAGATGACCCTTCATATGGCACTTTACTAAAAATAAAAACTGACTGTACTCAATCGTACAATAACTGGCGTCTTTGCCAAGACAGTTCGGTCATCAACAAGATTTTGTCGTTAAGGAGTCATGTGTCAATGATTTTCCTTCGACAGGCTATCTAGATGATCAAGTTCTCTATCAAACTCCTACCACCCATTGTAACGGCCTTGATTTCTGTCGCGTGATCATTTGCTGGAGTGTGCATGTGGCGAGTAACCGCGGATTGTCGCAAGTGTTTCCAAGATGACAATTCTAATAAGGGGACAACGCCTTTCTTCAAACTGTCATGTGTCCAACATACAATTGTCCTTTGTAATAGGTGGGTCCCTAGCATTTTGCGTTGTATTCTTTCCACGTGGGTACGTGTCAGAGTCCCTACTTCCTGGCAGGAAATGGGACATGGGGAGAAAAAAATTTCGCTCCACGTTTGAGAAAACAAAAACAGAGTCAGTCAATTATGCTTCTGGCCTCGTTTGCAGTTTTGATATCTGAATTGTTCTCCTGAAAGACCAGTTGCACCTTTTCAGATTCATCACTTGTCTTTTATAAACCGCGTTCCCTTTCATCCTCTTCTGCGCACTGGCTAGAGCCACGTGGATGTTTTCCATGGTTGATCTACATTCCTTGAAGTGATTTGCAATTCTCTCTTTTGACATCCTCTGTGCCTCACACAACTGGATGATTGTGTCTTGCGCTTCCCTGAGCTGCCTCTTGAGACAAGTTGCATTTACCTCTCAGCCCTGTGATTTTGATTCCTCGAGGGTATTTTCTTCTAACTGTTGTCTCAACTCTTTGTTCTCCTGGTACAACTCAACAATGGTGAGTTGCGCTTGCTTTAGCTATTGTGACAGTTCACGAATATATCTGCCTTCACTGTCTGGCATTCTCTGTCTGCTGTAGGTTTCTCGACTTGGACCTTCAATAGGTTCTAGCTGAATGGCACGCATGAGTAACTCTTCGGTGGCTGACTTTGTGCATGGCTCGCTCAGGGCTCAGGCCTCCCTAGTCTCTTTGTTCTTCCATCTCCTGCCCCTTTTTCGAGGTATCGATTGTTGGGGGGATAGGGATTCCAATGTATTTCCTTCTTCCGCAACCCTTCATGTTTCCGCCTCTGCACGGTGAGATGTTACTTTTCATGTGGGTAGAGGGGAATCTCCTTTAGGGTCCTTGGGGATGTCGACTGTGAGTAGAAACAAATCCCAGTTTTTTCCCAATCATCTCAACTCCTCAACTATCAACAATTTGATTAGTGAGACATGAGATAGTTTCTTCTTCGGCTGGTTTGCTTCAGCCCAGACATTTTCTGCCATTTCTCAGAGGCTTTGGTGCAAGAAGAAAACCATATTCAATGGTCTCCTTCCTATGAAATGCATCAAAAATCTATTGTGATGTGGGTGTATTCTATTAGACCTTCCTTCACAGGTTAAATATTTCCTAATCGCCCTTAGGATCTTTCGAAGAGGCTCCTGTAGATATCGACTTGGAATCCCTGCCTCAAATTTCATATTTAAATAGTCTGGTTTGATAAATTCCTCATAGCATAGCACATCCAAAGGCATGCCTTTAGACCACCTTTCACAGAGCGGAGGGATCTTCATTTCGGCTGACAGAGTTTCCTCCGTCACCTGGAATGTGTTTCCTGCAATTACTATGCAGAGCCCGTTGAAACTGAGCATGAACTGTTCCGCCAATTTCACGTTGAATCCTTGGATTTTCTTACAAAAGAACATGCATCCGACCTGTTCAAAAGATGCTCTGACATACGGATCTTCATTTACCAATGTCAAGCTTTGAGGTTTGGGCCCCACATTTCTGCTACTTCGCGCCCCTTTCCTTATGTTCTGAGTTGTTTCCATGGTGCAATGTGTGTTTGTTTTGCGCGCACAATGGATTTAGCATGAACCCAAAGCGGTAATATTGATTGACTTGGGTTTGTGACACAACTGATGGCAATCGACTTCCTCGCAGCGATAAACTCAGGGCTCACGAAAAAATTACAGACGATGCATAAACTTGGCTGGTGAATAGAATACATACAGAGTAACTGACATTTATAACTGGATGGGCGAGATATGGAATCATGACAGGGGACATTGAATCCATGGTGACTAGAGGTTTTGAAGCAGGTCGAATATTTTCACAACACATCCACGCGACGGGTACACTTCAGAGTGTGTAAAGTATAGTTGATAAGAGCTGCAGAGTATACGTGATACGAGCATCATGAATTCTCATCCTTTCTGAATTCATAATGAACTGATGATGGTCGTTGCATCTGCTGACGTGACTCCTATTTTAACAACTTGTCTTGACCTTTGGCACGTAAAACCTCCTCTTCTGACAAGACCTGACCCTTTGGGAAAATAACTTTACCACTTACACATGTTTGATTATGAGGTCCCTTCCCGACTCCAAGGGCCACCCAACCACTTGTTGACTTCGACCCATTTGTTGTTCAGTACCTAACCTCACGTGCTTTGACACACAGACCATGAATCGACTAAGACTGAATCTAACTGAAAAAATGATGGCGCTAACAAATGGCTCCAATGGGGATGCTATCCTCCCAGTGAGGTGGTAAAGAATAGTAGACCAGGTGCCTGACCATTGGGCCTTATTCAACTTCCAAACTCTGAAACAACAGAAAAGAAAAACACATCCTAGACCTTCTTGACATAGTTTCGACCAAACTCAGAATAAACTTAGGGCCTTCACTCTGGGCTTCAATTTTCTACTGACATACTGACTTGAAATGCCTTCTTTAAAAACAAAAATGAAACAACTATGTACAATGACATGGAAAACTAAACAGAACTTACTAAACCAGATAGTGTTTGAGGAACCTGCCATTTACATCCCCCTTGCAAGTGTACTCTCTGTTAAGCTATTCTAGTAGATATGCATTGTTCCCGTGGTACGTGCCAATTCTGAAAGGTTTCATCCAAATATGATCGAAACTTCCATGCTTCCCCTTGTCTTTGTTCATCACATCCCACTTTAGCACCAGATCGTCCATATGGAAATCCTCCTGCTTAGAGTGCTTGTCGAAATTTTTCTTCATCCTGTCTTAGTGAAGTTGTGATTGGTTGTAAACCAGCTCCCTCATATGTCATGAATCAACTGATTTATCCGTCTTTGAGCATCATCTGGCTCGACCTCTTCCTCTTGTAGCAACTCTCTGATGGGCAATCCCAGTGAGGTAGGAAAAACTGCATACACGCCATATACGATTTGGAATGGCGACGTGGAGATGGAATTTTTGGTAGTGACTGTGTCAACCCATAGCGCATAAATGAGTTTCTTATGCCAGGCCTTCTTGTTGTCCTGCAGGAGCCTTTTAATAATCATGGTTAGGATTTTGTTGGATGATTGCACTAATCCATTACCCTATGGGTAATAAGCCGTAGAATGCCCCAGGGTTATATTTTAATCGTTAAATTTTTTTTCCATTTTCTTGGACTTAAATGTGGCTACATTATCCATGATGATCTTAATAGGGTACCCAAACCTGGACAAGATGTTGGTCTCCAGAAACTGAATGATGACCATGTCGGTATCCAGCCTCGTTGAAACTGCTTTGATCCATTTGGTGAAGTAATCTGTAGCCGTAAGTATCCATATGTGTTGCGTTGAGGATGGCAGATGAATCTCTCCTATAAATTCTAGGCCCCATTGCATGAATGGCACTTTGAATGATATTGGTTTCAGCGGCAGGGGTTGCATCTTTCTCCTTCCATCGAATATCTGGAACTCATGGCAATTGGAGACTTCTTTATATACATCTACGAAAATGTTGGGCCAATAATAACCCGCTCTTAATATTTTATGCGCAGTGGTTTTCCAGTAGTGATTCTCCCTACAGTCACCTTTGTGGAATTCCCTGATAGCTCGTTCTGTGTCATATTCCAGCAAAAAACTTAGCAATATCCCTCCCGAATCTTTCCAATACAGAGAGTTATCTAAGATGCAAAACTTAGCATCCTTTAGCTTTAAAAACCTAGTGTTGGTTTTACTTAACCCTCGAGGGCTTGCAAATTTCTCAACACCTGAATAATGTCCATGTACCAAGGTGAATCGGTGAATTTATGAGACACCTGCGAGACTGCTTCTTCTAGAGGGTTCTCCGACAAATCAACAATGAATTTTATCCCCAGAATGTCGCAGTTTGACTGCGCCATCAGTTTTGTGAGCCCTTGACCCTTAATCATCTTTGTGGGCTTGATTTCAAGGTCGTATTCTAGCATGACTGCGATCCATTTACCTATTCTCCCCTCAGGGTTAGGCTGAGTTAGGATATCCCTGACTGCATTGCTGGGCATGTAAGCAATAACGTGAGAATGTAGTATATAAGTCATGAACTCCTTGAGGGCTTTCACCAATGCGTATGCTTTCTTTTCCATGATATCGTACCTCAGTGGGGAGTCTCTCAGCGTCCTGTTGAAGTAGGCTATAGGATTTTCAAATTTCTGGTCGTCCTTCTATAATAGTACACCAACGATTGTGTGCTCCGAGGCAAAAGAGAACAAGATAAAATCCTTTGTGAAATCTGGGCTGGAAAATATGGGAGCTTTGGTTAGTGCTACCTTGATGTCTTCAAACGATCTCTTGGCTTCAGGGCTCCATTTGATCTCATTACCCTTTATGAGCATGCTTTTGATATGCTTTATAATTTCAGCTAGATTCAGGATGAATCTTCTCAAGAAATTCACGTTTCCCAAGAAGGAATGTACCTCCATCTTGCTCCGAGGAGTGTTGATATTAAAAATTCCTTCTACCCTGCTGGGATCTATCTTTATATCTTCTTTTGAGATGACGTTCCCCAACCATTTCCCTTCCTGCACTCTGAAATGTGATTTTTTCGGATTTAAAGATATGCCGAACTTTCTGCATTTCTGAAAGACCTTCTTCAGATGCTCAATATGTTGTTCATCGAAGTCGGAATACACTGTAATGTTGTCCAGGTAGACCATGATAATTTTTTCCTTTTCCTCAGCAAATGCTATATCCATAGCCCTCTGTAAAGTAGCTCCAATGTTCATAAGATTGAACGACATCTTCACATACATGAACGTACCCCATGTTTTCGTGAAGGTTGTTTTTTCCCCGTCATCTGGGTGTACCATGATCTGATTGTAGCCTGAGAAATCATCTAGCATGGACATCTTTTGGGATCCGACTACCTTTTGCAAGATGTAGTCCATCTAAGGAAGTGGGTAGTTGTCCTTGAGGGATACTTTGTTTAAATTTTGAAAATCCACGCATAACCTTATTTTTCCGCTCTTCTTCCTTACAGGTACAAGGTTGGAAACCCATTTCAAAAATATTAAAGAAACAATAATTTTGGCTTCAAAGAGTTTCTTTACCTCCTTTTCAATTAGTGGCAATCACAGGGGATTTATCCGTCTTATCTTTTTCTTGAAACACTTTTGAACTTATTTGAGGGGAATGACGTGTTGGATCACTCTAGTGTCGTAGACTTTCAAATCCTCATAACTCTAGGCGAAAATGTTAGAAAAATATTTCATGAGATTGACGTATCTCTGCTTGATCTCCGGACTGAGCGTCTTTGACAATTTGATTATCCTCAGATTATCCTGGGTCCCGATGTTGCAATCCTTGACATCCTCACCATTCACAGTGATCTTGGGATTTCTGGCCACATCGTTTTCATCAAACAACTTTTCCAACGGAACCAATCCCTTGGGGATGATATTATTCTTTAGTTTCACTATGTCCCTTCCAGCTATTTAGTTCTGAAAGGGGTCATTGTTACTGCGCACACCTGCATTTTCATCTTCTTCGCAACAACACTCATCATTGATGTTCACATTAGCGAACTTGTCACTCATTTGGAGAAATATCTCCACATGTTTATCATCCTCAAACACATGCCAATACTTGATATTATTGGGTACCTTCGGCCTGTGCTTAACTTCGATCTCATACTTTATGTTTGGGAAAATTGGAATTTCAAAAAATGAAGTCGAGGTGGACAAGGCATCCGCAATTTGATCTTTCCCCCTTAGGATCGCTGACAGATTATGCTCGGAGAATTCTTTGAGGAGGTCCAACACTAGGTTCCTATATTTCCTCAGTCTGGGGTGTTTGGAATGGTATATACCTTTCACTTGGTTTATGACGAGCTTAGAGTCTCCATGCACCACTATCCTCTTTGTGCCCAACTCTTTCAAAACTCTCAAACCCAAAATCAATGCCTTGTACTCATCCATGTTATTTGTACAATCGAAGGAGAGTTTGTATGAGCATAGTTTTGTGCCCACCTTGGGGGGACTTATCCATACATTATCCCCTGCTCCTTCCTTGATGACGGCTCCATCGAAGCTCATGTTCCACATCTCCCTCTCCACACGGTTCCTCGACTCTTCACACTCTTCTTCTCGTCGTCCGACTTTATCCTCGACAGTCATGACGATCATCGACTCTTCCCCTTCAAAGCTCAGATCATTGTAAAATATGGAGGAGTCGATCTCAGTGTTGATGGAGTAGATAGGGTGGTTATTCAGATGGGTCTTGCTACTCACCATGTATTTGAGTAGCACCTCTCTCTACAACCGTCTCTCTTGGCTGAAGATAGGAATGGTGGCGTATGACATATCCATTTGCAGGGTTCCCTTCAATTTCACGGCCCACGATATGGATAATAGCATGTTGAATTTAGGGGGTATGTCAGCCACAACCACGTCCATAACTGAATTATTAGAAGGGATTTGGGATAGTGACACAACCAAATCTTTGATCAGACCCAAGAACTTCACTTTCCTTGAGTCGAATGAGAAAAGATCCTTATAGGGCCTGGTGATGTCCAAACCTAACTCGTCCATGACCACTTTGGGCATGAGATTGTGTGATGCGCCTGAATATAGCATGGCATTATGCAGATTCATGTCATGGATTTTGAGGCTAACATAGAAAGGGGGAACATCCTCAGTATCGCCTGTTTCTTCCACACGCGAACCAAACAAAATGGCAGGGTGATCATCCTAGACGTTCAGGGTGTCAGGAGTCTCTCCCATCTTTAGCATTTTAAGAATATGATCTTGATACTCCGCCTTCTTGATGAGCTCGTTGAAAGGGACAAAGATTTTAATTTTGGCCATTTTGTTCTCAAAGTTAAGGGGGGGGGGAACTTTTTCTACCTCCTTGACGCATGTCTCCCGGTTTGTTTCTGGCGCTTTCCTTAGAACCTCCTCCTTTGACTTTTCCTTTTCGGTCGCATCCTTGGTCGGGTTGTCTTTCTTTGGTCAGCTCACGAAAGGGGTGTCCACTTGTGGTTACCTTATGGAATTCATCTGTTGAGGCTCTGCAGACACCTTTTTGCTTCTGAGGTTGTATTTCTTTTGGAACTGCATGATGTCATTGTGATAACCCTTCTTGAATTCCTCTATTTCCCAAGACAGTGTGTCATCAGTCTCCAACATAATATGATCATTTGCACTAATGTATTGATCGTGTTCTCCCTTTGTCAATAACACGTGTGTGTCCATGTCATCGCAACAATGCATTTGATCTTGGATCTTCTTGTCAAAATCTTTGTCCGCGTAACTGTTTTGGAACAAGGGCCTTATTTTTTGGTCGCCCTGGTCTCTTTGTTCCCTCTGCCTGATCTATGGGACTGGACCTATTCTAAGGTTTTGAATTTTGGGTTGGAGGTCATGTTGTTCTCGGGCGGCGATATTATTTCCCACAAACATTCTTTCCATCATTTTCTCCATTGTCTTCATCATTAAGTCGAACTTGTCATCCAAGGGTCGAGAAGCCAATGGTTGCACATATCCTTGGGGTTTCTTCCCGCCTCTATTTCATTTTTGTTTGATCTTTTCCGACGCCATCATATTTACTTCGAATTCAATTGTGTCACTCATCATGGCATCTAAGTTATCAGATCTCCTCTCCCTCAACAACAAGGAGAAATCTATGTCAAAAGAGTTAGTGTATCGAAGTTGCACAGCCCTGCGAGGCGGCTGGACTTCTGTGGGGATTGAGTTGTAGACCCTCATGAAACAGGTTGAGAACTCTTGCACCATATCCTCTGGCGCTCTCTTCATATTTTTGTACTGCTTCAGTAATTGCAAAGGATTCTTTTTGTCTCCCCATCTAGTAATGAATGACGTTTCAAATGCGGCGAAGTTGGGGATGCTTGCTTCTTGAAGGGCCTTAAACCACTTTCTAACCTCCCCTGAAAGACTCTGTGCGAACAACCTCATCTTCAAATCTTCATGATCCACCTCTTCTAGATCAATGAAATCATTGAACCATCCAGGTGATTTTGGGCAAAGGCATTTCCCTTAGCATCATATAGCTTGATCCTCTGGTTGTAGTTCTGGGGAAAATCATTCAGTTGGGATGGCAGGGCAAGAGGGATGAATCTGGTGGCCATTTCTCTAGGGGAGTTTGGGATTTACAGGATGTTCTGAGCATGGACTATGGAATCTTGCGGGATTTTTTTTGGTATCAGAGATCGAAACCTCTTCTCATAAAAAACTATATCATCCAAGATGGTTTCTAATTTAGACCTGAAAAAGGTTTGTTCGAGCAGGGTGTCAAAATCGATGTCATCAATGCTTTCTACACCATCCTTGGGTAAGGACAAGTTTCTGTTCGGGTAATAGAATGAGTTTGGTGCCTGCTCCCTTTCCCTGAGCAGAAGTTTCTCGGGATCACACACGGGCTCTACAGGGTTTGGGTCAGAATTGGCTCTGGTATAAATTGTCTTCGGAGCTAGGATTTCTGAGTCATGCTACTTTGTGATACTGGTCTCTTTTATTGTAGTCGCCAACGTAAAGGTTTCAGCCAATGTATATTTTTGGCCCATTGTTACCTTCAGAGGTCAAAACTATATATTTAGTTGTTCTCCCAGGGAAAGTTTATTCAATTTTGTCCTCAGAAACAACGCCAAAATGTTAACACTCTGTAAACTCGTTCGGCTGAGGAAACAAATGAAAGAGGCAACCTACAAATGAACTTTAAGACCAAAAACTAGCCTTTCCAACCTAGAGAGGGCTCTCTCTAAGACTTCGTCGCTGTAAGGGTTATGGATTTAAAACTGTCGTCTAGATTTAACACCTTTGTACAATATTTCTCGTTCTATTGGCAAGAGAACGTGAGACCTTGGGCCATGGAGTCAATTTTAGAAAATGAGAGAAAAAAATGACTTGGTGACTAAAATTGAGAGGATGAAGGCTAAATAGGCAATGGTCTTTCAGTTCAAAATCGTTATGTATGGTGAGAGAAAAACACATGAAGCAACCTAGAGCACCGCTGGAGATGAATTCTGAGTTCACTTAGAAGAAAACACAGTCGTCTAAATGGTGAAATCTAGAGCACCGTGTAGTGAATTCTAGATTTGAATAACGTTATGATTTATACAAAATATAGATATGAATATAAATAACACAGGAAAGCATGTACATAAAGAGAGGTTACAATACATCAAACCGCTACCATTAGAACCTTTTTGTCAAAGTTTCAGGACCTTTGCATTAAACTTCAATCGAGTTCGAAAGCTACATTCAATAGTCACTGTCTACATTACTTTGCCAACCAACCTAGCTTACATTGAAAAGATGAAATATATAGACAAGGGTGTGTCGCTCGGGCTGCCTTGCCCTCTAACTACTATCCCTAGAAATTAGGCTCTAACTATTCTCTGCTAGATGACCCTTCGTATGGAACTTTACTAAAAATATAAACTGACTGTACTCAATCGTACAATAACAGATGTCTTTGACATGACAGTTCGGTCATCAATAAGATTTCGTCGTTAAGGAGTGATGTGTCGATGCTTTTCCTTCGACAGGATATCTGGACGATCAAGTGCTTTGTTAGAATCCTACCACCCATTGTAATGGCCTTGATTTCTATTGCACGATCATTTGCTTGAGCGTGCATGTGGTGGGTAGCTGTGGACTATCATAGGTGTTTCCAAGATGACAACACCAGTCAGGGGACAACACCTTTCTTCAAACTGTCATGTTTCCAATGTACACTTGTCCTTTGTAATAGTTGGGTCCCCAGCATTCATGTTGTATGATTTCCGCACAGGTCCCTGTCAGAGTCCCTACTTCCCGGCAAGAAAAAGGACACGAGGAGAAAAAAAATCCACACCACGTTTGAGAAGACAAAAACAAAGTCGGTCAATTATGCTTCTGGCCTCATCTGCAGTTTTGATATCCGAAGAGTTCTCCTGAGAGACCAGTTGCGCCTTTTCAGATTCATCACTTATCTTTGCACAAACACATTCCTTTTCAGCCTCTTCTGCGCAATGGCTAGAGCCACGTGAATGTTTTCCATGGTTCATCCATATTCCTTGAAGTGATTTGCAATTCTCTCTTCTCACATCCTCTGTGCTTCGCGTAGCTAGATGATTGTGTCTTTCACTTCCTTGAGATGCCTCTTGAGCCAAGTCACATTTCCCTCTCGGCCCTATGATGCTGATGCCTCAAGGGTATTTTCTGCTAACTATTGTCTCAGCTCTCTATTCTCTTGGTACAGTTTAGCAATGTCGAGTTGCACTTGCTTTATTTGTTGCAACGGTTCATGAATATTTGTGCCTTCAGTGTATGGCCTTCCCCGTCTACTGCAGGTTTGTCGACTTGGACCTTCGATAGGTTCCAGCCGAATGGCTCGCATGAGTAACTCTTCGACGGCTGACTTTCCACGCGGCTCGCTCAGGGCTCGGGCCTCCCTAGTCTCTTTGTTCTTCCTTGGCCTGCCCCTTTTCCAGGGTATTGGTTGTTGGGGGGATAGGGCTTCCAATGTCTTTCCTTCTTCTGCAGCCCTTCCTGTTTTCAACTCTGCGCTGTGAGATATTACTTTTCCTATGGGTAGAGGGGAATCTCCTTTGGGGTCCCTAGGGATGTTGGCTGTGAGTAGAAATGAATCCCAGTTTTTTCCCAATTATATCAACTCCTCAACTATCAACAATTTGATTAGTGAGGCATGATATAGTTTCTTCTTCGGCTGTTTTTCTTCAGCTCGGACATTGTCTACCATTTCTCGGAGGCTTTGGTGCAAGAAGAAAGGAAGATTCAATGGTATCCTTCCTGTGATGTGGGTGTATTCTGTCAGACCTTCCTTCATAGGTGAAATATTTCCTAATCGCCCTCAGGATCTTTCAAAAAGGCTCTTGTAGATATCGACTTAGAATGCCCACTTCAACTTTCCCGTTTAAACAGTCTAGTTTGATAAATTTCTCATAGCATAACACGTCCAAAGGAATGCCTTTAGACCACCTTTCACCGTGTAGAGGGATATTCATTGCGATTGACAGAGTTTCCTCTGTCACCTGGAATGTGTTTCGTACAATTATTGTGTGGAGCCCGTTGAAACTGAGCGCGAACTATTCCGCCACTTTCGCGTTGAATCCTTGTATTTTCTTACAAAATAGCATGCATCTGACCTGTTCAAAAGATGCTCTGACATCCAGATATTCATTTACCAATGTTAATCTTTGAGGTTCGGGCCCCACATTTCTTCTACTTTGCGCCCATTTCCATGTTCTGGGTTGTTTCCATGGTGCAATGCGTGTTTTTTCTGCGCGCACAGTGGATTTAGCACGAACCCAAAGCGGTAATCTTGATTGACCTGGGTTTGTGACACAACTGATGGCAATCGATTTCCTTGCAGCGAGAAACTCATGGCTCGTGAGAAAAATTACAAACAATGCATAAACTTGGCTGGTGAATAGAATACATACAAAGAAACTAGCATTTATAACTGGACGGGCGAAATATGAAATCATGACAGGGGGCACTGAATCCATGGTGACTAGAGGTTTCGAAGTAGGTCGAAGATTTGCGCAACACATCCATGCGACGAGTACACTTCGTAGTGTTTAAAGTACATCTGATAAGAGCTCCAGAGTATACTTGATATGAGCATCATGATTTCTCATCATTTTTTACTTCATAATGAGTTGATAATGGTCGTTGCATCTGTCGACATGACTCCTATTTTAACAACTTGCCTCGATCTTTGGCACGTAAAGCCTCCTCTTCTGACAAGACCTGACCCTTTGTGAAAATACCTTTACCACTTACACATGTTTGATTCCGACGTACCTTCCCGACTCCAAGGGCCAACCAGTCACTTGCTGACTTCGACCCATTCATTGTTCAGTACCTGACCTCACACGCTTTGACACACAGACCATGACTCGACTAAGACTAAGTCTAGCTGAAAAAATGACGATGCTAACACTTAGAATCATTGCAGTGGAGTGTGACAATAATAAAACCAATCTCTTGTGTTACTACTTCATTAACTTTAGGAAAACATTTGATGCCATACCTAGAACTAACCTAGGGAATAGACTAAAAAACTAAAAGTTTCTTTCAAGTTGAGAGCTATTGCAATGAGGATGTATGAGAACATCATTTCCAAGTTTAGGAATAATAAGAGCTAGTCAGAAGAAATTAATTATAGTATAGGAGTTAATAAAGGTTTTCCCTTGTCCCCACCATTTTGGACATATATATCCACAAGTTAAAGGGTTTCTTGGAAAAATGTAACATATCCATAAACTAATAGTCATTTTTTTTTTTAATTTTTAATTTTATAATCCAAATACATCAATAAGCATTTCTTTTGAAAAGACAAAAAATGCTTATATCTTGCAGACTCAACAAAGCATGCATTTCCATGAAATAATCCATAATTAATGGAAATGTTATTCTAGGATACTAAAGTAATCCGACGCAATTCAATCTAAACCAAAGTTACAAATTTGAGATGAAACCATATATATATTTAGACGAGGGTTTCATGGCAATCCTAATTCATATTCCAAACATAGGATTTTAAAATCTAAAATCTTTGTATCAAACAATGCCATCACTAGCCAGTTTGTTATGAAATATTTATAAGCTCCATGTAGTTGTCAAATAAACCAAAGTTTGGTGGGATTGTGTGTAGGAAATTGATTTTATGAATTGGATGAATCGTATGTTGAAATATTGTAATTGCAAAGAGTATTCTATTTATTATTGATGTATTATTCATTAGATCAATCCCCTTTTGTGGATTGATCATGACGGGTATTGTAAATGACCAAATCCCCTTTTGTGGATTAATCAAACCCTAATTGTAATAGGCAGAATGAGAAGTCAGCCCCCATAATATATTAAAGTGGTTATAACCACCCAGAATGAGAAGTTGACGCTGCGAGTGAAAAGACACCTCAGTTCATACCAGCCAGATTGTATAAATAAGAGAGGCCAATGCCTCATTTGTACACACACTCAATTTTTCATCAGAGCACAATTTTGGAGTTGCAGTTGGAGAAGAAGGAAGAGAGAGCGAGGCACATTCTTGGGAGAGGACTTTCTGTATTGTTTGGTTTATTCTCTTGGCATTGTATTGGCTATCTATATTAAGGAATTTTTTGTTGGGTTTTCTTCCCCATGAGGGTTTCCCAGGATAAATGATGTGTCTCTTGTGATTGTGTATTTCTCAGTGATCTTATCTATGATATGGTTATCTAGTAAATTGAAAAGAAACCTAATAATAGCTTAAACCTTAACATGGTTTCAAAGCTAAGCTGAAGAGAGAATCTTTCACAAGAACAAGAAAAATGTCACTGTTATCGTACATGCAAATTAGGGATTTTTATTGAAGAAGAATTTCCGCCCCAAAGCCATCTAGAAAAGTGATCCCTTCCTCAAGGAACAATTTGGCATCATCAGCACACCTTTTCAGTGGCTAGATCTCCCGGAAAGTGAAACCCTAGTTTTCACCAGGTACTAGAAAACCAGAAGTACTAGAGTACCAGAAGTACCAAAAAACCAGAAGCACCAATCTAGAAATATGTTGATTAAGTTTGAAGGGTTAAAATTTTTGTTTTCTAAAATCTAACCACACCAGGCTACTCGCATTTGCCAAGCGCACATCCTGGTAAGTTCAGAATTCAATTTTGAGCATTTTCATTTTTCGGTCATTTTCCTAGCTCCAGGTAAAAGATGTCTGGAAGCACTAAGCTTGTTGACAAGCTAGAAGGTGTGGAAAACTTCTGTACCTAGAAGTATATGATTGGACTCATTCTTTAAGAGAATGACCTAGAAATATTCATTAAATAAGATGTACCAGAACCCGCCGGTGTTGCAGATAAAGCAAAGCACCAAAATGACACAATTAGGGCTAAAAGAATCATTGTAGATTCTATCAAAGTTCACTTGATTCCTCAAGTGTCTTCAATGAATAATCCAAAAGAAATGTTTGAGGCCCTAACCAAGTTATATGAAGAAAATAACATAAATCGGAAGATGAATCTAAGAACTCAACTCAAGGATACAAGGAGGCAGAAAGGAGAATCGATCCAGGAATATTTCTCTAGAATATCTCAATTCAAAGAACAAATAGAAGAAATTGGAGATACTATAGATGAAGACAAACTCATAATGATGACCCTTAATGGTCTCACAAGACCTTGGGATGCATTCATCTAAACTATTTGTGCTAGAATGGAGAAACTAAAATTTGACAGTCTTTGGGAAGAATGTATTCAAGAAGAATCAAGAGTAGCTAACCAAGAAGATCTGCTATCAAGAGATGAATATCAAGCCTTAGCTACTCACACTAAAGGAGGAAGAAAGAAGTCTTACTTCCATAAAGAAAATCATAAAGAGTCTCAATCCCAAAACAAATTCATAAATAAAGAATCTCAACCAAAGAGATTCCATAAGAAAGGACAAACAAAAGAAAGAGACTTCTCATCTTACCAATGCTACCATTGTGACAAGATGGGACATATTGTGAGACATTTTCCAGCTAGACGAGAAGAATAGAAGAGGAAAAAAAAGAGGCATCATGCCCATGCAATTGAAGATGAAGAGCCACCCACGAAGATGATAAAAGAACTAATTGAAGACTATGTCTTAATATCGGCCCTCTTAGGATCAATATCACCTAGAGAGGAAACTTGGCTTCAGAGTTTCCTTTATATATGGAAAAGTTCTTATGTGGGCTAAAGGAAAAACCATGAAAGAAGAAATCGTTATTGGAAAAGAAGAAGGTGGCTTGTATAAGCTAAAGGGTCACTCAGAAGCAACCATGACCCATGCCATTGAGAATCCATGTGAACTTTAGAATAGAAGATTATCCCACATCAACTACAAGGAATTACCATATGTATGCAAGGCAGTCACGGGTCTACCAGAACTCAAGGTTGACCATGAAGGTGTGTGCAATGGATCTGCATAAGGGAAGAACATCAAGAACCCTTTTCTGAAGAGAGACAGTAAATCAGAAGGAGTATTAAAACTCATTGACTCATATGTGTGTCGCCCAATGCCATCATCCTCCATCGATGGTATGTATACTATGTATCTTTTATTGATGACTATTCTCATAAAACCTGAGTTTACTTTTTGAAATCAAAAGATGAAGTGTTCAGTAAATTCAAGGAATTCAAAGCCTTGATAGAGAATCTTTCTGAAAGAAAGATCAAGATAATCAGGTCAGATAATTGAGGAGAATACACCTCAAAAGAGTTTGTAAACTATTGCAAAGATGTCAGGATCAAGAGGGAGCTCACCACTCCCTACAATCCTCAAAAAAATGGTGTAGCAGAAAGAAAGAACAAAACTATAATGGAAGCAGTGAAGACCATGATCCATGATCAAGATCTTCCAATGTGTTCATGGGCAGAAGCAGCAAAAAAAACAACATATGTACAAAACCGATTGTCCCATAGTGCACTTGGGTTCAAGACCCCTGAAGTGATGTTCTCTGGAAAGAAGCTAGAAGTAAGCCATCTCAAAATATTTGGCTGCCCAGTATTTGTACATATTCCAAAAGATAAGAGAAACAAGCTGGACCCTTCAAGAAAGAAGGGAATATTTGTTGGATACTGTGAGATCTTGTTAAGCCCTAATATTGGCTCATTACCCCTTAATTGGGTCATATTAGATTAGTAATTCTATTTTATTTATGTCGGCTTAGGCCATTAGTTGTAATTTAGATTAGTAATGTTATTTTAATTATGTCGGCTTTAAGCCATTATA
>ML781684.1:29578-87741 GCA_009831015.1 Picea engelmannii | reverse complement strand
AGAGAGAGAGAGAGAGAGAGAGAGAGAGAGAGAGAGAGAGATTCTTCTCATACAGAGATTCATGTGGAAGTGACAATAAACACATACATGCAATAAACACAGGCAATTCTAATAAACTTCAGACAAGTACTTAAACACAACATGTAAAATTAGCATAGAATTGGTACTTATCTTGTTTTGAGAAGACCACCAACTGCGTGCAGACCTTCCAAAAACCTCTCAGCCTTAGAACACACTACTCCAAGCTATCACTAGTGGGTCACCCCCAAGCTAGGACTAAACTCCACCTAGGGTAAAGGAAATCCTAGGCTAGGTTGAGATTACGGAAAGCTACACAATGCAATAGGAAGGATTCCCTCCAAGGAGCCTCCTTATGCCCACCGCTCACAAAATCACATTCCCCACATGCCTATCCTGCCCCAGGAATATACACCTTCACTGTTCCACAGTCCATCGGCTGCTCTACTTACCTTCCAGGGCTTCAACAACAGGTCGGATCAGGAATTCTCAAAGCGTTGTAGCTATTGTTGGACTCCCTCCAGGAGAAATCACTTCCCCCACAATCTCTCTCACTTGGAGAGAGTTGCTCACAGGCATGACAACCTGATTCTTCAATCCACGGGCCTAACAACCCGCCTCTTCAAAACCATAGGCCTGACAACCTGCTTCTTCTGTCAAGCTCCTAAGTCAAATGGGTAACCATAGTAGCAAAATTGGGTAAGGCAAAGTACAAGCTCATCAAAAATACCAGTGCGCACAAGTTACATAGGTTCACGATGGCCAAGGGTTCAACAATGGCAAAAAAAGGATGTTGCCTGCCTACTCAGTGTGTGAGGGAATGGGGCTAAGGATGGAAATAATTGCTAGTGAACCCCCACAATGACATATTTTCCCCCATAAAACTGCATGCACCCAGGTTAAAACATGGCTCTCTTAGGAGCTCGTCCCTCTCCACTTCGAGTTCATTCCTTTCCCAAGCCTTAGTATTTTAGGAAAATACATTATAATATTCCCTTGGGTTAAGCCCTCAAACTTAGTCCCTTTTTCCTAACCTCTCATCCCCCTTCCCTTTCCCTTCCTAGTGTAGCTTAGTCCCCCATAACTCTTTCTTTGTGGTTGGTCTACACATAGAGATGTATTTTTATTAATGATATGCATAATTACATATACAAAAATAGGCTCACGGGCCTTAGCATCTAGGCTCTCTGGCCTAATAAACACATAAGCCTCCCAACTTATAAATACTTGGCTCACCAACCTATAAACATCCTTACAATTCAGCAGGGGCTCAACCTTGGGGTATTACAATCCCCTCCCCTTATTTCTGCATTGTCCTCAGTGCATCATATTTACATATTACAACAAGATTTTCAAAAATCTTCAAAAATATGTGGGTATTATGCCCGCATAGCATCTTCATTATCCCAAGTTGCGTCCTTGGGACCATACCAGTTCCATTGGACCTTTACAATCCCTATGAATCGATTCCAGAGTTGTTTGATTTTTCGGTCCATAATGCGTACTAGATGCTCTTGAAAAGCGCTTTCTCGCTCCACCTGAATCACATTTAAATCAATAACATGATTAGCATCAGGTATATATTTCTTAAGCAATGATACATGGAATACATTATGTATAGACATAGATGCAGGCAATGCAATCATATAAGCTATTGGTCCAATCCTCTCTAGGATTTCAAACGGCCCACAATATTTGGTTGCCGACTTGGAACAGTTTCCCAACTTCAAGGAACTTTTGTTGGCCTTCACCTTCAAGAAAACATGATCACCCACTTTAAATTCCCTGTGAGTTCTGCCCTTTTTAGCATAGATTTTCTAGCTGTCTTGGGAAACCTTTAAATTTTGTTTTATCTTCAGCATTTGCTCTTCCATTTCCCTGAGAAACTCTAGCTCGATCACTGCTCTATCAGTTGGGTTGTCCCAACTTATTGGTGTGTTGCACTTTTTTCCATAAAGTGACTCAAATGAGCTCATATTTAGTGATGCTTGGTACCCATTGTTGTAGGAAAATTCTACCAAGTGTAGATAATCTTCCCATTTATATGGTTTGTCCATCACATACATCCTTTGCATATACTATATCACTTGTTTCACTCTTTATATTTTCCCATCAGACTCGGGATGATAAGTTGTATTTATTCAAATTTGTTCTGAACCCTTTGAATAATCCCCTGTAGAAATTTGAGGTAAACTTTGGGTCTTTGTAAAACACAATTTCATGGGTATGCCATGCAAGCGTGTTACTTCCCTCATACAAATATCAACAACTTTGGTTGTCTTGTGAGTAACCTTCATAGGAATGAAATGGGCAGCTTTAGTAAGCTTGTCCACCACCACCATGATAGCATCATCCTGCTTGCTTGTTCTAGGCAATTTGGTGATGACATCCATTGTCACCACTTCCCACTTCCACTCAGGAATGGGTAATGGTTGCAGCAACCCAACTAGGTGTCTATTCTCAACCTTGACCTTTTGACACTCCAAACATTTAACAATGTACTCATCAATCTACTTCTTCATGCCTGACCAATAGTATTGGCTCTTGACTATCGCAATTTTTTTTATGATATCCTAGGTGTCCAGCATAAGGTACATTATGCATCTATTTTAAAATCATACTCCTCAATTCATGAGAATTGGGTACATAAATTATGTTCTTGTACAAGAGAATTCAATCAATTCCCAATTCATAATCTTCACATTCTGTTGCATTTTACCTTGCTGTAATTTTGTTACCAACTCCATGTACTGCAAATCTACTTTTGCAACCTCAGAAATTCTACCTTTAAGATCAGTTTGATACATGCTAATAGATGCAACATGCATTTCATGAACTCTCATGTTGAGTGCATCAACCACTTTGTTCTATTTTCCTTTGATGTGCTTGATATCAAAGTCATACTCACAGAGGAATTCCAACCATCTGCTTTGCCTGGAATTTAAAGTTGGTTGATCAAACAAATATTTCAGACCATTATGGCCTGTTCTCAGCTCAAACCTATTTCCCATGATGTAGTGCCTCCACTTCTTCAAGGCATGCACTATGGCTTCCAACTCCAAATCATGAGTGGTATAGAGCCTTTCATGCTCTTTCAATTTTCTGGATTCAAAACATATCATAAACCCATTCTGAATTAGGAATCCACCAAGTCCTTCTTTTTATGCATCTGTGAAAACTGTAGAATCTTCATTCAGATCAACAATCCTCAGAATTGGAGCGCTGGTTAACAATTTCTTCAATTGCTGGAAGATCTTTTCACATTATGTTGTCCATTGAAATTTCACCCCCTTCCTTTGCAAGGAAGTGATTGGGTGAGAAATTCTCGAAAACCATGCAATGAATCTTTCATAGTATCTATCTAGACCCATGAAGGATCTGACTTATGTCACATTCTTAAGTGTTTTCCACCCTTTAATGGCCTCAATCTTTTTAGGGTCCACTACTATCCCTTCTTCGGATATGATATGCCCCAAATAGTGAATTCGGTTTTGATAAAATAAGCACTTGCTCAATTTGGCATACAACTGGTGCTCTCTTAACACTTGCAACACCATCCTCAAATGATGCTCATGTTCTTCTTCTGACTTGGAATATACGAGGATGTCATCCAAAATCACAATGACAAACTTGTCTAAATATTCCCGAAAAACACCATTCATTGAGCACATGAAAACAACTGGTGCATTTGATAACCCAAATGGAACCACTGTGAATTTGTAATGACCATGCCTTGTCCTTAAGGAAGTCTTACTAATTTTTTCATCTATGATCCTTACTTGATGGTAACCAGATCTGAGATCAATCTTTGAGAATATCCTTGCATCCTTTCATTAATCAAATAGATCGTCAATCCTTGGAAAATGATACTTGTTCTTTATAGTTACCTTGTTCAATTGTCTGAAGTCAATACACAGTCTCAATGTCTCATCTTTATTCTTCACAAATAATACTGGGGCACCCCAAGGTGACACACTTGGGCGTATATACCCCTTCTTCAAAAGTTCTTCAAGCTGCATTTGCAGCTCCTTCATCTCTGGTGTACTCATTTTGTAGGGAGTCTTTGATACTAGAGCTGCTCTAGGCATCAAATTTATAGAGAAATCAATATCTCTATTTGGGGGTAGTTCTCGTATCTCCTTAAACAAATCCTCAAAATCTTTCAGGACTAAGTGATCCTCCAGATTTGACACCTTATCCTTAGGTGCTTCCTCCATATGAGCTGCAAATATTTGACATCCCTTCTTGTAACACTTCTTCAGCTGCATTGTTGAGATCTCTTGGACAGTAACTTCCCTAGGAATTCCTTGGACTGTTCTTGGGTTCCATTCCTCATCCAGGCAAGTAAATGCCTTGTTATGATATTGTAATATAACAAGGTGTTGGTAAAACCAATCCATACTAATTAGACAATCATATGAACCCGATGGTAGGATGTTCAAATATTCCTTGGTTGATCCAGATTTAGGAGAAGAATGAACTGATTAACATACTAAATACAATAAAAATGAAGATATGAAGAACAACATAGATATCTAGTGAACAATATCTTCTATTGAATAAATGGAATAGGATGAAACTGTAAAACTACAGAACTGAAACAATTGCTCGAATGGTGGTAGCTATCTCTGAGAAGAGATGTGGCTGATACACACATCTGTCAAAGAAGAATGATTACAATGAGGCTCCAGAGGCATGTTTGATATTACTCATGAATTCCAAAACCCAAGACATCCAAAAACCTAACCCTAGGAGATGAAACGCCAAAAGTTATGTGGGCCCCTATGGGTAAGTTGGTACCTCAACTTCCCGGGGTCGTAAATTTTTCATACGACCTTTGTTTTGGGCGCGTGATAGCCCATTGGAAAGGTATTTTAGAGAACTACACACTACGTTGTCAAACTCTGTCTCTGTCTACATTTTGACTATGGCAAGCCAAAAAAACATTGTTAAGGGCCCCAAAACGACCCTGAAAATACAACAATATGTGTTGACATGAAAACATATGAAATAAGCTAGTTGGATTAGATGGGAGGCCACCAATATACACCTAGAAGATGTGTACGGATTCATTCAGCCCCGAAAGTGTAGAACCCAAAATTACAAATAAGTACAGAAGAATGTGTTGAAATAAAACTTGTCAAGAGGAGCCAATTGGAATAGGTGGGTGGCCACCAATATCCACCTGGATCATTGGTACTTAGCCCATTCATGTCCACTAGACATGATTTAACCAGCTCAACAACGTTTCTCTTGGCTCTTGTATCCAATTGTACCAACCAATATTTCTCATGCTTTCTTTTAGAAAAAACAATCTTTCTACTACCTTAGGATCTATATAGGTATGACTAGTTGCTGAATCTATTAAAATAGTAAAGGCACAGTTATTGATCATACCTTATACTTCCATCACGTGTGATTGAAACTCTTCTTTCTTGTTTTCCAGGGATGCATATATCCTTGGTACACTTTTTCCCATATCCTCCACTTTTTTTGCTTGTTGTACATTGTGGACAACTCTCACTTTGTCACTATTGTGAGGAAAATATCTATACTTGTGGTTTCCTTTACAACCCAAACATTGAATGGGTGCCTTCCTTGGCCTTTTCCCACCTATCTAAGCCATTATGTGCTCTCTAAAAGATGGTTGTCTTTGAGGACTATTTCTAAAAAATGGTGGCTTGTTCCCCTTCTGCCTTTGTTCCCTCTTAAAATTCTTCTTGTCTTCCCAAGCTCTTTGGAAAGTAGGCTTTCCCTTATGTTGATCATATAAGCACTTGGCTCTCCTTATGGTTTCCTACAAATTCTTGGGATCACCATATTGAATCATATCACTGATGAAAGATGGCAGCCCACTCAAATACCTCTGAATCGTAATGGTCTCATCTTTGATGAAGGAGACATACTTCAACAATTCTAAAAATCTCATTTCATACTCATCAATGGTCATGCTACCCAGTTTGAGTTCAAAGAACTCTTTCATCTTTTTGTCATAATACCTCTTGGTCAGGTATTTCTTCTCAAAATGCTTCTTGAATAACTTCCAAGTCACATTTTTCTCTTTGATGTGCTACACTTGCACAAGTTAATCCCACCACATGGATGCCTTTCCTTTTAGTTTATAGATAGCAATTCTTCCTTCCGCGTGAGAAGAATAATTATGCAGTTGGAAATCTTTTCTCATTCCCAACAACCATGTCTCGACATCTTCATCTTTCTTGTGTTCACCATCAAAAGTGGGAG
Source organism: Picea engelmannii (assembly GCA_009831015.1). NCBI lineage: Eukaryota > Viridiplantae > Streptophyta > Pinopsida > Pinales > Pinaceae > Picea > Picea engelmannii. Next base: position 81,480 of record ML781684.1, on the reverse strand, counting down.
GTTTTATCTTATTCATTTCTCCTTTCAATTCATCCACCCCAGACCTCCTATGCTTCTTGACAGGGGATGGACTTGAGATGATGTGTTCTCTCCTATTGGAATTCCTTTGGGAGTGATGGTGATGTTTTCTGTCACTCCTTGATCTTCCTTTTCCCTCATAGGTCTCGTGTCTTCCTGATTTGTTGGAGCCACTCTCCTTATCCAACTTCTTTTCAACTATGTCTAGGATTTTCATTAACTTCATATTGAAGTCTTCCTGTTGTTCCTTGGCTTTCATAATCCTCTCATTATCATCCTTGTGGCTTTGGATATCTATCTACAATTTTCTGAGGGTCTCAACCATATTTATGTATTCCTCCTTTCCCCCTCCATGTCCATTGGAGTTGGTTCCTTCCATACCCAACTGGACATTCATCCCTTTGATTTCATCCTATTGACTGTAGACTATCTGTGTATCATACATCACTCTACACTCTGTATTGATTCTGATTTGACAACAGTTATTTATGCAAAAATATGCAGCCAACAGAACTTTGTCAAACTAATTGTTCTTAATAATTTCATGAAAACACGAACCATTTTGATTCATTAATATAAATCAAACTTATTTTCTGTTGATTTGATGAGAAATCGACTTTTCAAATCCAATTTCTGGGTGAACAATTATCTTCTACTATTCAATACCTTTCCAATGCCTATTTCCATGCTCAATTCTGAGTTTTGAGCAGGAAGTTATGGATACTTGAACAATTTGTCTTTTCAGTGATGCAATCCTTGTACATGGATTCTTCCAACTTAGAGTTGGATTGTCTCTTGGATCCATGTTGGATCCCTTATTCGGGTTTACAGACCTTCCTTACTTCGTTAGGTGTAGGTCTGTACAAATTAAAAAAAAAACCACAGGGTCCTTCTCTAATGCCTTCTCTCTTCTTAAAACAAAATTTTGGGCGCTAGCCCCTTTTTCTTCAGCCCCAAAATTCATGTGACCACGGGCTGTGACCAAGAGCTAGGCTGATAGGTGATTATCTAGAACTTTGATGCTTTAGAGCTTCTATCTTCATAGAATTTCACAGCTTCTTCTCTCATTTCTTTTGAACGCCAAACTCCCAAACCTTTTAACTTTTCGGGGCCCACATAGCCCCCATGTGTCGGACTGCTAATTGGTCCAACAAGGTTGAAAAAAGTACAATTTTGACTGACATGTGGAATGTCTAGGAGAGGTCCACGTCACCTATGGGGATGCCATCATGCCACATCATGCCCCATGCTTCGACACTTCATAGCTCCGACACTTCAGGCTTCAAAGATTTTCGCAACTCCAAACTTTCAAATCCTCTGGAGTGTCGAATTGGCGAACTCGCGAAGGACGGTGGATCAATGGTTCACGACTTCCCAGCATCAATGGTTGAGATTTACTATGGAACTCTGGCTTCGGGGCTTTCCAAATCACTTCTTCACATATCTCTTGGAGTGTCTAATTATCATAGATCCTCTCCTTCCTCCACGTGTCATCTCTCGATCAACAGTCGAGATTAACTCCAACCTTCAGGAGTTATTGATTCAATCAACTAGCAATACAATTCCTTCATAGTACCAAGTCTCTGGACCATGAGATTTATTGTCGTGTATCCTCTCCCGATCAATGATGAGGATTTACTCCACTCTTTAGAGCTTCAAGAGTCTTCATACTTAACAACTCTTGACCAAGTTCCTCCAGAGTGCCAAGTATCTGGATTGCAAGATCTAGCACCATGTGGTAGAATACTAGAAGTGGACACATGGCCCAATCCAAGGGGTGACACGTGTCAAGTTCTAGCTGGAAAAATCAGTCTTTTAAAAGCACAAAACACACTGACACATGGAAAACATCTTGTGTACCCACGTCACCCCAGATGATGTCATCAAGCCACTTCACTTTACAACTTTGGGACTTCAGGACTCCGAGACTTTGGAGATCTGGAAGTTATTCCAACATTTTTCCTATGAACGTCGAATGCCTGAACTTCTTAACCTCCGGGGGTCCATGTAGTACAACTTTCATCAATCAAGGTGGTGATACATGGCCCCACCGTTGAGTGACACATGTCAGGTCCTAATCAGTACTAAGGGCATGTCAAAAGTACAAAAACAAGTGACATGTGGCAGACTTAGGGTAGGTCCACATCACCCTAGGTGACATCATCATGCCACATCATTTTCGACGCTTCAGGACTTTTGTGATTTCTTCTCATCGACACTTTTTCAAAATCGCCAAACTGTTGACTACCGAATAATGGATTCCCATAGCTTCGAGACTTCAGTGATTTCTTCTCATCGACACTTTTTCAAAATTGTCAAACTGTCGACTTCCAAACAAATGCTTCTTGTAGCTTCGAGACTTTGGTGATTTCTTCTCATCAACATATTTTCAAACCGCCGAACCGCTTTGGAAATATAACGGTTCTCCTCCTCCTGAATGATCCATGGTTGAGATTCACTCTGAGACTTCGAAGCTTCATGCTTCGGCTCCTTTCTCAACAAAAACTTAAAAACTCGGTGAAGTAACGAAGTCCGAAGGACTTTGACGGTTAATTGTCATGCACCTTCTCCAGATATGACAGTTGTGAGGGATCTGACTTCTTCCGAACAGATCCAACAACCCAAATTTAAACTGTGTGGCCCAATACCACAGTCGTCGTGGTTTATCAAACTGTTATACCTCCTCATCTTGTGAACATAGCCAAGGTGTTCCCTCAGCGCCCTCCTGGCACTTTGTAATTTTAATTCTCTGGAACGTTTTCTTCAAAAATCACTTATACGACCCAATTCAGGCTTAGTGTCGAAAATTGGGCTCTGATACCAGATTGCAACGTACCCAACCATCCCAGGGTCGGGGCATGCTACCAAAATCTCTACTATGTTCACACACACACACACACACACACACACACACACACACACATATATAATGCAAATTTAACAGATATAGACATTGTTCTCATAAAAAGATTCATGTGGAAGTGACAATAAACACATACATGCAATAAACACAAGCAATTTTGATAAACTTCAGACAAGTACTTAAACACATCATGTAAAATTGACATAGAATTGGTAGTTATATTTTTATGAGAAGACCACCAATTGCATGAAGACCTTCCACAAACCTCCCAGCCTTAGACCACACTGCTCCAAGATATCAGTAGTGGGTCACCACTGAGATGGGACTAAAATCCACCTGGGGTAAAGGAAATCCTAGGCTCGACTGAGACTATAGAAAGTTGCACAATGCAATAGGAAGGATTCCCTCCAAGGAGCCTACTTACGCCCACTGCTCACAGACTCTCATTCGCCATATGCCCGTCCCACCTTAGGAATATACACCTTCACTGTTCCATAGTCCATTGAATACTCCACTTCCCTTCCAGGGCTTCAACAATAGGCCAGATCAGAAATTCTCAAAGCTCTGTAGCTACTAGACTCCCTCCAGGAGAAATCACTTCCCCAACAATATCTCTCACATGGAGAGAATTTCTCATAGGCTTGAAAACCTGCTTCTTCAATACATAGGCTTGACAACCCACCTCTTCAAAACCACATGTCTGATAACCTACTTCTTTTGTCTAGCTCCTAAGTTGAATGGGTAACCATAGTAGAAAAATCGAGTAAGGCAGGGTACGAGATCAACAAAAATACCAGTGCACGCAAGTTACAGAGGTTCACGATGATTGAGGGTTGAACAATGGCTGAAAAGGGCTGACTTCTTGCCTTCTCATTGCATGAGGGAATAAGGCTAAGGATGGTAAGAAGCACTAGCGAACCCCCACAATGATGCATTTTCCCCCATAAAACTGCTTGCGCCTAGGTTGACACATGGCTCTCTTGGGAGCTCGTCCCTCTCCACTTGGAGTTTGTTCCTTTCCCAAGCCTTAGTATTTTAGGAAAATACGTTATAATATTCCCTTGGGTAAAGCCCTCAAGATTAGCCCATTTTTCCTAGCCTCTCAACCCCCTTCCCTTTCCCTTCCTAGTGGAGCTTAGTCCCCCATAACTCTTTCTTCGTGGTTGGTCTACATGCAACAATGTATTTTTATTAATGATCTACATAATTACATATGCAAAAATAGGCTTATTGGCCTTAGTATCTAGGCTCTCTGGCCTAATAAACACATAAGCCTCCCAACTTATAAATACTTGGCTCACTAGCCTATAAACATCCTTACAATTTAGCAGGGGCTCAACCTTGGGGTATTACACATAAGACATATGTTTTTAGGCATAAACCCCCCTAGAACCCCTCACCTTTCCCCTCTTGTCATATCATAGCCCCTTTAGGCATTCATGTTCTTCTAGTCTTGGTCATTTTTTTATTAACTAAGGAATTAAAATACTTATAATATTCACAACACCATGGTATATCTACCTCATGGTGTTAGTACAACAAGAATAAAATATCTATGCAAAGTATTGAACAATCTTAATTGCAAATATTATAAGTAGTAAAATTGGGATATTACATCCCCTCCCCCTTGGAGTAACACCATCCTCGGTTTTCCTTTAGTGCAACAATGTATATGATGTAAATAGGGATGTATATGTATCTCTCATGGCATCCTCCATCTCCCAAGTGGCCTCATTTGGCCCAAAGTTCCTCCATTTCACTTTTACCGAAGTGATGGCTCAATTACAAAGCAATGTTACTTTGTTATCTAATAAACACAGTGGTTCTGGATAGAACTCTTGCTTTGGTTCCACCTAGATAACATCCCAATCAATAACATGGTTAAAATCATGTACATATTTTTTTATGTAGAGGTGCATGAAAAACATCATGTGTTTTAATATTTTCAAGCAAAACAAGTTTATAAGCTATTGGTCCTATCATTTCCAAAATTTCAAATGGTCCACAATATCTAGGTGCAAGTTTGGTATAGGCTCCAAGATTCAGGGAACTCTTTTGTGGTTTCACTTTAAGATACACATGCTCTCCAACTTTTAATTATTTATGCATTTTGTTTTTTTTTGCATAAATTTTATATCTGTCTTGGGGTTGTCTTCAAGTTTTGTTTGATCTTGATGACTTCTTGCTCCATTTCTTACAACTTTTCTAGTCCAAGTGTGATTCTATTTACTGGGTTGTCCCAGCTTACATGTGTATTACATCATCTACCGCATAAATCCTCAAAATGACTCATTTTTAAAGATACTTGGTAATTGTTATTATAGGCAAACTCTACCAAATGTAGGTAGTCATCCCATTTATTTGGTTTATTCATGACATACATGCAAATCATGTCTTCCATTATTTTATTTGTCCTTTCTATCTACCCATCTATTTTGGATTATATGTGGTGGTGAAATTTAATAGCATACCCAATCCTTCAAGCAATCATTTCCAAAATATTGACGTAAACTTTGAGTCTCTATCGGATATAATTGTGGTAGGTATTCCATGCAATTTGAAAATTTCCTTCATGAATTTTTCTTCACTATTGACTTCTTTAAATGTGGAGTTTATCGAGATAAAGTGAGCAACCTTGCTTAATTTGTCAACTACAACCATGATGGAATCATGTTGTCTTATTGTCTTTGGAAAACCTGTGATAAATTCCATGGTGATTACTTCCCTTTTCCATTTGGAAATTGATAAAGGTTGTAACAAACCTATTGGGTGTTTATGTTCTACTTTAACCTGTCGACATTCTATGCATCTTGTAATATAGTCAGCAATTTCCTTTTTCATTCCAGGCCAAAAGTAATGTTTCCTTGTTGCATTAATCATTTTATGGTGACCTAGGTGTCATGAGTAAGTTTTCATGTGCATTCCATCCAATATGAGTTTATTTAATTCCACTGAATTAGGAATGTACAATCTATCTTTATAGATCATCAATCCTTCTTCAGTCATCAAATAGCCATCATATTTCTTTTAGTGGGTCTTGATATAAACCTTTCTTTATTTATAGGAAGTACTCATCCTCATACAAATATTCTTTTGTTATAGACTTCAAATAAGATTCACGAGCATTGATAGTTGCTAAGTGTATCACTTGCATGCTCTTGTTGAGTGCATCTACTACCTTGTTCTCTTTTCCCTCTATGTGTTTGATTTCAAAATCGTACTCGCTAATAAATTATAACCATCTAGCATGTCTATTATTCAAGTGAGGTTGATTAAATATATATTTTAGTCCACTGTGGTATGTCATCAAAACAATTTTTCTACCCATCAAGTAGTGATGCCACATCTTTCATGCATGAATTATGGTTGCAAGTTATAGGTCATGGGTAACATAATTCCTTTTATGTTCTTTCAATTTCATGGATTCATAACTTATCACGTGATTATATTGCATAAGAACTCCACCTAGTCCTTCCTTATATGCATATGTACACACTATGAAATCTTTGTTTAGGTCTACAATCTTTAGAACTTGTGCACTAGTTAGAATTTTTTCAACCATTGAAAGCTTTATTCACATTTTGACATAGACCACACACACTTTACTCCTTTATTTTGCAAATAAGTTATAGGATGGAAAATTTTTGAAAATCCCTCAATGAATCTCCTATAGTCTCATACAAATCCCATAAATGACCTTACAATTGCCACATTCTTCAGAGTGGACCAATTCATAATGGCCTTGATATTTTTTGGAACAACCGAAATTCCCTAATATGATATAATTTGTCATATTTTCTGGATCAACCGAAGTACAAGTGGTACCACCATGAAGTCATAATGACTACCTTGTTCTGAAGGTCGTCTTATGAATATCCTCATCTTTGATCATAACTTGATGATATCCCTATCTCAAATCAATATTTGAAAATACTTTTGCCCCTTTTACTTGATCAAACATATAATCAATTTGGGGTAAATGATACTTTTTTTTCACTATCACTTTGTTCAACCGTCTATAAACGATATATAATCTAAGGGTACCATCTTTTTTCTTCACAAACAGTATTGGTGCTCCACAAGCAGATACACTTGGTCTAACATACCCTTTGTCTAACAATTCTTGTAGTTTAATTTTCAACTCCACCAACTTAGGTGTACTCATTATGTATGGTGCTCTAGATATAGTTGTATATCCTAACATAAGATCAATTGAAAAATCAATATCTCTCTTAGGAGGTAAACCAGGTATCTCATCTAGAAATACATCCTTAAATTCTTGGAGTATTGGATATTCTTCAAACTTTGACCCTTTGTTTTCTATTGACTCCAATACATAAGCTGCATGTAATTGGAAACCATTTTTTAAACTATTTTTTAGCTGTAAAGCCGAAATATATCTAATAGAGATGGATCTAGGAGTGCCTTTCACTAAACATGGATTCCCCTCATCATTTATAGACTCAAAATTTTTGTTGTAACAATCCAGCCTTGCTTTATGAGATGTTAACCAATCCATGCCAATTAAGACATCATAGGAACCCAAAGGTAAAATATTCAAATTCACCCTTGTGAGCAATCTGTTCATCTCTACTAGACAATCTTATGTCAACTCATCGATTTTTCTCTTAACACCTGTAGCCAACTGAACTAACCAATATTTCTTATGTTTCCACTTTTGAAGAGTACATGACTCAACACTTTTAGGTGTAACATAACTATGACTAGATCCTAGGTCAATTAAAATATAAATAAATTGCTTGGCAATATTACCATCAACTTCCAAAACTGAAGCTTGGTGGTCTTCTTGTTGATCCTCCAATGCAACATATATTTTAGGAATAGCCTTTGCTACACCATTCACTATTGTAGATTCTTGTATATTGTAGGTAGTCTTAGTGGTTTCTTGCCTATAAGGATAGTCCTCGAGAATATTCTCTTCTCCTCATCCCCAACACTTTAGAGGCCCTTCCAAAGGATCCCTTGTGTTTCCTTCTACTAACTTAGCTAGTTTGTTTCCACTTTGAGATGGAAAATTTTGTTGAAAGCTACTTCTTTCAGGATAGTTTTCCTTAAAACTCCTTGATTGATTCTTATACTATTGAGGCTTAAATCCTTTCTTCTGTTAGGATATTTAGACACTTAGGAGTTAGTTAAAATCTACTTGGTCTAATGTGTCGTTAGGTAAAAGTGTGTTTCTTTAGTATGAATTAGTATGCATTTGTAGTTAGGAAATCCGACGGTCATGATATGTTCCTGACATAGAGTGATCCAACAGTTCATAATCTCCTCTATCTTAATGACCATTGATCTGTGGCTTAACACCCATTTGGTACATGATCTCTATTTAAAGAGCATGGAGGGAAATTTGTTAATGATCGATTGTGAGAAACTCTCTTGTAAAATCTCTCTGTAATCTTTTTATTTTGCATTAATAAACTGCTCCAAGTGGTCGTGTTGGATGGGGCCATGGATGTTTCCCTGTAGGGGTTTTACCACGTCAAAACATCGGTGTGTTGATATTTGATCTGGTTATGTGAGTGGTTACTGAAGGTGTTCATCCTCTGTTGGAATACCTGTGTTGTCGAACATCTTCCTCTAATCAAACTTCTCCCTTTTATTTTCCTTCCAAATCTTATTGAGTCCTAGTTTAATTTTTCTTTGTTCATAGTAGTGTTTAGCCTTTATTATTGTCTCATATAGAGTCTTAGGCTCATCGAATTCAATCCTATCCTTGTAATATTGAGGCAATCCACTGAGGAAACATTAAATTTTCACTTTCTATTACTATCAAGTAAAATCTATAAATCTACCAAGCGAGTGGCAATAGATGGCAACACTACTATAAAAAATCCACATTTCATTATTTGAGTAAAATTAGACCTATAATTCCCCATCCAGAATCTCATCACTATAAAGTACATCTGCTACAAAAGTGAAGCTCAAATAGTATGCATTACAGATATCTCATTGAGGAAATAAAAGAGAAAAATAGTGTAGAAGAAAAGTCAAGGCATCAGAAAAGTTGATAGACAAGGGAATCCCAAATAGTCTAATTCACAATGTAACTGCCAAAACTAGAAACAAGTAACAACCTCATTAAAGAAGAGGCTTAAGCCAAACAATAGAATTTCCACCATAAAATTACTGAGCATGGGAAATAAAATCCCTTCTTCTAACTTTGAGGGGAAAATTTAAGTACATTTGTTACGGTTGTCATAGAGCACATTGTAGACCCTTTAATCTAGCACTAAATTTTTATCAGATTATTCCAAATTTCTAGACTTTTCTCAAATTCCACGATTGTTATGATTTAGGAATGAATCTGTCTCAAAAGTTAGGTATTCTTAGAGGAATTTTCAAAACCTTCAAACATAAATATAATCACTTATGTTTATGTATCCCTCAACCATATCGATTTCATACAATCATATATATTTCATAAATAAATATATATGAGGAATTACCATAAATAGAGATAAAACTTATCCATTCGAAAATTGTAGAATAGGAAACTAGATGAGACAGAGCAATTTCCACTCAACCATAGATAGTCCATTGTGGAAACCACCCCCTGTCGGGATATGATACCACCCGAGCAAAGTAGGAAAAATAAGGTTCTCAATTCAGTTTAAACAGGTCCAAACCAAGTAGTTTTCACTACTAAGTTCCTTGAGGATAGAGCAACTCTTAGGAACCCACATTATTTGCCCCACACAACACAAGGAAGAATTATTTCTCATCTACATAGTCCCTCAAAATTCCTTCCTTCCAGTTATCTTCAGTGTGTGCATAGAAAGGTCCAAGCTAATATCTCAAAACTTTTACATAATTTCTTTGGTTTCTCATCTCTTTTACTAGGCTTCATGGCTCATTCTCATGGTTGGTTGGTTATATGGTAGAGTAACTTTGTTTTTTTGCTATCCCATCTCTAAAAAAAATTCCCTTTATCTTCCTAATAAGTCTCTCTACTCCATTCGAATTTTTGCATGCATGAATGATAGAAAGAGAATTCCAACACAACTTCTCCCTAGTTCCAAGAATGTAGAGAAGATAGCTTGCTAATTTTCAGGAAGTGATGGCCTAGATCTAGGGATTTTTTTCTCCACTCTTCTTAATCTTTTTTAACTTGCAGCTAAGTTTTCAATAAGTGAATGTTCAAGGTAGCATAAGATATATGTTTTTACGCATAAAACCCCTAGATCCCCTCACATTTCCCCTATTGTGGTATCATATCCCTTTTAAGTGTTCATGCTTTGTCAATCTTGATCATTTTTTTATTATATGTGGAAATAAAATACTTACAATATTCAAAGCACCATGGTATATCTACCTCACGATGTTAGTACAATAGGAATACAATATCCATGTTAAGTATTTAACAATTTTAATTACAAATAATTCGAGTAAAATTGGGATATTAAAAAGAAGCAGGACATCTACGCGTGAGGAGCGAGAGGACGAGTGGAGCGCGACCTAGCAGAGATCAGTGCAACAAGCAGCGAGCAGGGGTCCCCCAGCCATGGACGCTGGTGGGGGATCCGTCTCCACCTCTCCCCCTTTTCCAGAGATTGATGCCTTCAGGAAACTGGTGGCCGAGGCTTCCAAAAGACCGCCGTCAGTAGCACAACAGAAGTTCGTCAAGAAACTGGAATGCATCCCAAGCGTAGAACTGCCATTAGAAGAAACCTGTAGGTCGACAATCAATCTAGAAGACAGAGGTCTTATCGAGCAATTTATTGGGCTCTGGCCCTATCCCAAATCCGTCGAAGCCTGGGTACAGAGGAACTGGAGCCCACTCATCCCAGAAGGGATAAAGAGTCACTTCGTAGGGAAAGGTTATTTTGTTTTCGTCTTTGAAAACCCTGAAGATAAAAACCTCATTTTCAGAAATGGCCCATATTTCATGGGACCCCAGGGGCTATATCTGAACAAATGGACCCTGGATTTCGATCCATCTCAGGATGTGCCATCTACTGTTCCAGTGTGGGTTCACCTACCACATCTCCCTTTGCACTGTTGGAACCAAAAATCGATGCATGCAATCGACAACAAGCTCAGAAGGTACATCGATCAAGCACCAAGGAAAGATCAATACTCATGCGCTCGGATCTGCGTGGAGGTGGATTTTGAAGTGGGATTACTAGAGGCAATCAAACTTACAGCGACAGATTGGACGCATATCCAGGAGCTAGACTATGAACAGTTACCTTTCAAATGTCGGCGCTGCCATGGATATGGCCACTTCGCAAGGCACTGCAAAAAAAAGAATGCAGAGGAGAGTGAGAATGCGAAAACAAACTAGTGGATCACAGTTCAGAAATCAAGGACAACAAGATCTAGAAACAAAGGAACAACGAAGAGTGACAACCCTGGGCAACTGGAGCAAGAGAAACCTAACGGGGACCCCAAACCCACACCACAATCAACAACGCAAGCAAAAAAGCTCAATAAGGAAACATAAGAACCAAATATAATTGTGGAAAGCAGGGAACACCCAAAATCCCCCATAAAAAGAAAAGATACCGGGGAACAAGGGTAAACGGCAGGATTCTTGGAGGCAGCCCCCTCACCTTCATATGCAGACATAGCCAGAAAGAAAATGATGGAACCAGTAAGCTCCTCTGAGGATGAGATCTTTGAAAGACCAACCAAAAGAGCAGGAAGGAAGTCCTGTAAAGAAGCTAGGGAGGAAGAGGCAGAAAGACAAAAGACCCAAGGAAGCCAACCCACAAAAATACAAGGATAAGGTCTCAAAAAGGAGGAGGCTTGTCCACTCCCAGTAGTAAGTAATGAAAATCGTCTCTTGGAACTATAGAGGTCTGGGGAACTCGACGAATATTGAAGCAGTTAAGGACCTGATGAAAGTGGAACCAACAGACATTCTCATGCTCCAAGAGACAAAAATCGAAGGGGAAGCCCTTCTAGAGATCAGCAAAAACAAATGGCAGAAGAATGCAGGGAAAGCAATCAGTGCAAGGGGATCCTCGGGAGGAATAGCAACACTATGGAAGGAAGATCAGTCCAGCCTCGTCAACTCATTCAACACTCAGCATTGGAGCTACACTGAACTGAAGCATACAGTAAGTAAGCTAACCATTGCATTATTCAATCTTTATGTACCAACTTTGCACTCTGAAAAGAAAGATTGTTGGAAAACTTTAATTAAGTATCTAGAACTAATTTCCCCAAACAATATAATCATCGCGAGAGATCTCAACCTAGTAATGAATGGAAAAGAAAAGAGGGGAGGAAGGATCAGCAAGGACCAACATATTCATGTAGTAGAAGATTTGATATATCAGTGGGACCTAATGGATTTTAAACCACGCAGAGGTCTCTACACCTGGACCAATAATAGGACAGGGGAGGAACACATTTCTGCCAGATTGGACAGGTTCTTGGTTCAAAGCACTTTGCTGTTGGAAAGGAAGCTAATCTCCACAGCCATCCTTCCCAAGCTTACCTCGGACCACAAACCCATTCTGATCTCGTTAGAGGATGAAGAAATTTTAGGTCCAATCCCATTCAGATTTAGCCCTTTGTGGAAATAAAAGAGTGGTTTCTATGAGACAGTTCGAATGGCATGGGCCACCACAGTAACTGGGTCCCCCCATTTTGTCTGGGAACAAAAACTTAAAATAACAAAAACAACTCTCAAGGAATGGAGTAAAAGACCGGAAAGTAATCCCAACACCCAAAGAAAGGAGCTAGTGCAGCAGCTGGGAAAGTTGCAAAATGAAATGGAAATAAAATAAATTGTTAACTTAGATCTGGAAAAGGAGCAAGGAATCCAAAGTAAAAGTTACCATTCCTTCAAATCGAAGAAGAATATTGGAGACTAAAATCCCGCTTCTTATGGTTGGAATCCGGGGACAGAAACACATCTTACTTCCATCGCCAATTCAAAGCCCGGCTCTCCAGGAATCACATCTCTGAAATCAGAACTAATGATGGGAAGATTTGCAAAGGAATAGATCAAATAAAGGCTGCTGCTATCTCACACTTTCACCATCTTTACAGCAAAGAGAATGATGATAACGAAGAAGGCAACAAGGACTTCCTCAAGAACATCCCGTCTCTGGTTACAAAAGAAGATAACACAACACTCTTGAGCCCAATCAACGAAGAAGAAATCTGCAAAATCATCTGGTCCATGGCTCCTGACAAAGCTCCAGGGCCAGACAGATTCACTATTCATTTTTATAGGATATGTTGGAATATAATCAAATCTGATCTCATGAGAATGATAAAAGGATTCCTACAGAAAGCTAAACTGGGAGGTGCCACCAACTCAACATTCCTCGCTTTAATCCCGAAAGAAACAAACCCCGTCTCCTTTGATAGATTCAGGCCAATTTCCCTTTGCAACGCCTCTTATAAGATAATTGCAAAACTCCTTGCAAACAGAATAAAGCCACTGCTGGGCAAACTCATTTCAGAATCGCAGGGTGGATTCGTCAAAGGGAGACATATCCTGGATAATGTGATCCTAGTTCAGGAGGCTATGCATTCCAGCAAACTCAGAAAAGAGAAGGGCATGTTGATCAAGTTAGACATGGCTAACACTTTCGATAGAGTAAAGCTGACCTTTCTATATCAAGTGCTACTCTCATTTGGATTTGAGAAAGAGTTTGTAAACCTGATACAAGCCTGCACCCACAGCCCATGGATACAACCTTTGGTAAACGAGAGGCCAGCAGAGTTCTTCAAATCTTCGAGGGGGTTGAGGCAAGGCTGCCCACTCTCCCCTTTTCTGTACATTTTAATGGCGGATTCACTCAGCAGGAAGCTGAAGCAGGAAAGGTTAATAGGAGTTGTCCCAGGCCTGATAATTACGAAGGATCTCAAGCCAATTAATCACACTCTATTTTCGGATGATTCCCTTATGCTAGGAGGAGCCTCAGATAGAGTAACTTCTGCATTTAAGAGCATACTTCAGAATTACTGCAATGTGTCAGGAGCCTTGATAAGCGAAAGGAAAAGTGTTGTCTATAGTTGGAATGCAACATAACATGAAATCCAAAGGATTGCCAACACCTTGGGGTTCAAAGGGTATGTATATTGGGAAAAGATACAGTACCTTGGGCTGCCATTAACACTGGTCATCAATAAAGTCAACCTGTGGGAAGGAGTCCTAACAAAAATTAAAGGGAAAATTGATGCTTGGGGAGGACACTGGCTCACACAAGGAGGAAAATTAACATTGATAAAGGCAGCTCTCTCCTCACTGCCGATCTACCAAGCAACTTATCTCTTGGCACCCAAATCAATTTCTGGGAAAATCAACAAGTTCCTGAGAGATTTCCCGTGGCATGGTGGCAAAGGGAATCAACACAAGTTCCATTTGGTCAGATGGGAAACAACAAAGCTGCCCATGAAAGAAGGCAGGCTCCAGATTAGAGATCCAGCTCTTGTTAACATTGGCCTTGGATGCAAAATCCTGTGGAAGATGCACAATGAGCCTTCTCATCCTGTAAGTTAAATGCTCCTACACAAATACATTCCCAGCGCTCAAATCCGAAATTTGCAAAACGCCTTCCACAGGAAAAGCACGCAACTTTGGCAATTATGCCTCAAAGGGACGTGAATCTTCACCCAGGATCTGTACCGAGTTCCTGGAAATGGCAGACAGACTTGCCTATGGACAGATCGGGTAATGGGGAGGTCACCCCTTGCCTCAAATGCCAACCTGAACGAAATTCGCGTTTTTCTTGCCCAGAGAGGAATACAGAGGATCAGTGATATCTCAAAATGGAATGAGGATGGCTCCTGGTCAGACTGGCACTTCGGCAATGTTCCAAATCGCCTCCTTCAACAGCTTGAAACGCTCAAAGCAGAGCTCCAAGATGCAGCACCAGTGCACATGAACGAAAAAGACAAATGGGGCTGGGGACCCACAGGGATTTATTCTACAGCCAAAGGCTACGCTATGCTTCAATGCCAGAACGACAGACCATCCCCAACAAAAATCTGGAAGGACGTTTGGGACTCTACAGCAATTCCCAAGGTTAATTTTTTCTTCTGGACTCTAATGCACAAAAAGGTTCTGACTGGTGAAAACTTAATGAAAAGAAATATTGCAGGCCCTCACAGATGTGCTTTATGCAAAGAAGCAATGGAAACATTTGACCATTTGTTTGTAGACTATCAATTTGCTGACAAAGTTTGGTTCCTTACCCTCCATGGTCTCAATGTTGTTGTCCCCGTGAACATCTCTGTTGTAGATCTTTTCACAAACTAGAAGGACTGTTATCCCTCGCTCTCAAGGAAATCGCTTTGGGCCAGAATCTGGATCTCTGTCCCTAAGTATGTGTGCTGGAAACTATGGCTTGCAAGAAATGAGCAAATCTTCAACAACATAGCATGGACCCCCAGCATGGTAGCAGCGAAAGCAAAAGGTCTCCTCTTAGAAACTCTGAGTTCTCAAGCCCACAAAACAGTTATCTCGTTGCAGCATGAAGAAAAGAATTGGCTCGGTAACCCTATGATCACTTCTAGGACCCAAAGAATTGAAAAACCCCATTCCGAAACAAAATGGAGGCTAATAGACAATAATGACACTTTCCAAAGATGGTGGCAGAAGCAAGGAATAACTACAACATTCTTCGATGGCGCCTCCAAGGGAAATCCTGGCATAGCGGGAGCTGGAGGAATCATTTACTCCAGCGAAGGGACAACGCTAGAAACCTTCAGTTGGGGACTTGGACAGCGAACTAATAACCAAGCATAAATCTTGAGTCTAATAAAAGTTTGCAGATAGCTAAGGCAAGAGGCCACTGGAATCTACAAGCGTTCATAGACTCCGAAATCTTGATCAAAATGATACATTCGGGAGGACAGTTCAATGATGTTGGACTAAATAAGAACCTGCAAAGACTAAGACACACTCTTCAGGACTTCACCTCCTTCAACTGCTACTATATACTAAGGGACTTAAACAAAGAGGTAGATGCTTTAGACAATAAAGGATGCCTCCTGGCACAAGGAGATCTATGCATAAATGACGGATACCCAACAAAAATCTGTATCCCCTGAAAAGGGCAACAACATGTAAAAGATTGTAGATGGTTGTGCGAAGGAAGGCTGGAACATATGCTAAAACATAGTGCTGTACCATATGCTAAAACACAGTGTTGGAACATATGCTGAAACACAGTGCTGGAACATATGTTGAAACACAGTGCTGGAACATATGTTGAAACAATGCTGGAACATATGCCGAAACAATGCTTTAACATATGCTGAAACACAGTGCTGGAACAAATGATGAAACAGTGCTGGATCATATGCTGAAACACCGCTGTAACAAATGCCGAAACAATGCTGAGACACATGCTGAAACAGTGCTGAGACTTATGTTGAAACAGTGACTGGAGTTTCGGCATCTAAATTTAATCCAGTTCTTTTAGAAGACGTACAGGAACTAGTTCAGTTCACTAGTCTAGAGCTATAGAAGTAGAATGGTTCAGAAAGACAGACCCGAAGAAATTCAAGGCATTTTGTAATCGGATCTGTGGCTAGTCCACCCCATTAATATAAGCTATAACCGTTTCTGTTAAAAAAATAAAAAAAGAAGAAGCAGGACATGTTGACACATCTTTATCTAGAATATTCATAATCCTCCCTCTTTATGTTGATGATATTTTTCTTATGGTGAAGAGTCCCTATGATCTCGACAAGCAACTTAAGATTCTCAAGGATTTTTGCTCTAGTATAAGTATGACTATTGACACTCACAAAACAAAGGTTATGATAATCAAATCCAAAAATATCATTTTTGTCAATTTCATGTATGAAAATAACATCTTGAAGGAAGTGACTCCTTTCAAATATCTCATAATCGATCTTCATTGCAAGTTGAACTAGAACTATAGAATTGAGAAAATGATAAATGGAGGGTCAAAAGCTTATTATGGACTTGAAATCAATTGTAAATTAGTGGACCTTTTGTTTTGGGATAAGAAGAAACTCCTCTTGAGTCTCTCGTCACTCCTATTATCTTATATAGTTGTGAAGTTTGGGGTTGCACTAAGCATCTCTAGAGAATCATGGAGAAAGATAGAGAAAATCCAAAAATGTTTTATAACATATAATCTTAAAATTAAAGGCAATACACTCTATCATATCCTTTTCATAGAAACGAGTCTTTCCCCTATAGAGAGCATGGCTATGACTAGGTACTTAATGTACAAGAACAAGATAAACAACATGGAAGATAAGAGGTTTCCTAAGATTGCTTCGAAATCTTGTCAAAACCACTTGCAACTCAAGTTGGATTGACATCAAGATGCCAAGCTTTGGTTAAATCATTGGGGTATCAAGGAAGATGTCACTCTACAAAATAATGATAACATTGAAAATATCACTACATCTAAATTTAAAGAGAACTTGTGGTGTAATAAATAATTAGAGAATAAGAGGAAATTAAGATACTACAAGGAGGTGATCAACCCTAATCTAGAAGATAAAAAGTCTCTCTTTGTTTTAACTAGTGTAAAGAAGAAATTCAACATTGCTAAAATAAGAACAAAGTCTCATGAAATCCATAGTGAAATAGGGTGTTGAAGTTGAACAATAGTTTCTCTTAGAATGTCATGTGTACACGAACATTAAATCTCAATTTCAAAATATTGTTTATAGTACCGACCTTCCTAATATTTTAATTCATCAAAACTATGGTAATTTAGGAATAGTCTCTTAAATCATGTTGAACATAAAAAAAAAAATACAAAAAAAGTAGACGAAATAATTTCTTACCTTTTTTTTAAGGTTCAATAAAATTTCAATATTAATCTCAATGAACATTAACAACTATGATCATCAATATAATTATCTATTTATCTATTTTATATATTCATTTTTCAAATATACCTTTTTATTTTTTAACTACTTATTTCATATTATCTTTAATTATATTAATTAATTGATTATTTTATTAATAACATTTTATTATTTCAACTTAATATTAATAAAAATATCAATGAACATTAATAATCATGATCATCAATATAATTATCTATTTTATATATTATTTTTCAAATATACCCTTTTATTTTTTAATTAATTACTTAATATTATCTTTAATTATATTAATTAATTAATTAATTTATTAATAACATTTTATTATATAACCTTAATATTAATAAAAATAACAAAACTTATACAAACTTTACCAAGTCGCTTGAAGTATCTTAATATCTTGATTATTTTGACATGAGGGAAAGGTTCCTTGGATTACTTGATCCCTAGGTTTAGAATCGACATCCGAGTTAGTTAAATGTGCCCCGAATCACTTCTTAATCATTTTTGAACACTTTTTGATATTTTCATTTATATATATATATATATATATATATATATATATATATATATATATCAATTTTGAACACTTTTGTGATATTTTGATTTAAAAAAAATAAAAAATATCATTATATAATTTTGAATATTGCTTACTTTTTCTCACAAAAATTCAACTATTATGTCACTTCTAATGGTACCTTCTTTTTATAACTACGTTCATACACACCCATTTATTATTACTCTTATTAGTCCCTGCCATGGGACTATAGCAATGAGTTTGTTTTTGATGTGACATTGATGTGACATTAATTTGTTTTTTACCATAAATTTGTGTATGCAATGTAATGTTTAACATAGGAAAACAAATATGTATCTTTGAATATAACAAAACTATTTGTGTTTATCATTTCTAATTGGTTGATAGAATTGAAGTGTTATTGCTCCCTTCACGTCTTTCAATATGTAGAATTAATTACATAATCAATGAATTTCACCAATCACCACATCTAAATATAAAAATTTGTACTATGTATTTACTATGTTTTTCAATTAATTATTATATATTATGGTTTATAATGTGTACGATAAACCAATTCAAATGAAAATATGGTTTATTATATATATATGGTTTATATGATAATATGGTTTATTATGGTTTATTACATATTGATGAGTTTATTGATATATACTTCCAATTCAAATGAAAAACTTTTTTACTGAGCAATATATTCTTCCGCTTCAATTATAAAACTAAACTAAACCCAGAATAATGAATTACTTGTTTTTCTAAACAATATATACTTCCAATTCAATTTTAATCTAAATTGAAACCATGAATACCGTGAAGCAAGGCCTTCTCGGTTCCCTCTGTCTCCTATAGTAATGTGCACAGATCCACATGAGTCATAAAAAAGGCAATGCCAATCAGGCCTGCACAATATAAGATGGATAATAACATTGCAGGCTTGCAACTTCAACTTCAGTCTTCCTTCGCGTCCATGGAATTGTGGAATGAATAAATATATGTTCTATGTGATGGCATCAGGTCTCAGAATGTGGGATTCTTCATCGAAAAATGTCGCCATTGTCTCTTTAATGTTGCACACGCCAATCTTCCAATTCCACAACCACAGGCACCATCTCAATTTTCGTTTGAACGGGGGGAGGAGGGTTTAGTGCAAGTTTTTATCGCAGGAGACTGAAGGATTAAGACAACAAGATTTGTTTTAAGGGCGACAGTGACATTGGCATTGGGGTTTGGAATTTTTGACTAAATGTTTATGTTCCCGAATGTCGCCCTCACCGTGGTACGAGGGCTTGCTAATGTTGCCTATGTGAAGAGGGTGACACTGCCTATGCGGAGAGGGAGAAACAGTTCCCAGTTTCATGTGTTGGCCGTGGATGATAACATTATAGATCTAAAAGTCTTTGAAAAGTTATTGTAGAACCTCTGTTACAAAGGTACTAGTATATTCAGACTGGGATTGATCATTGTATTATTGTTATTTTGAGGATTTTAGATAGAGTTATATAAGTAGGCATTTTAGCAATTTCACAGCTTATTTTGTATGTGTGATACAACAAGTAGAGAGAATGTTAATGCAAGAGAAGGAAAGGGGCCTCCTCGCTCTCAACTCACGAAAGGGACTCTTGTGCATATCAGAAGATTCAAGATAAGGAGTGATGGTGTGCAAGGATTAGTTGTCCCCCTGAGCAGGGCGCTTCAAGAAGGATGCTTCTCCCCTTAGAGTTGAAGCGATGATGGGAAACTGGTCCCTTCTTTGAATGTACAGTCAAATTTATTCATTGTTTGGATTTGGTAACAAACATACATAACACTACTCCTCCTCTTATTCAGTTTTGTACAGTATTTTCATCTTTGTACAGTTGCAGTTGTGGGGTTTTATGTAAGCCTTTCTACAGTCATTGATGAGAAATGGCACAATTATGATACCTGGGCATTGGTGTGGGTAGCAGATTAATCTTTTTGGATGAGTGAGGGATCTCTGATGGACGTGGTGATCCTGCTCCTGCTAAATGGCTCTTGCATCTCCAAAATGTCCCCTCTCGGTTGCTTAAAGCCTCCCACTAATTTTTCATCGGGTGTGGGAGAAGGCACCAGAGCAACAAGACTATTCATCGAGGTGTTATGATCCACCATCTCCAGCCATGGCATCCACTACCACAGGGCAATGCCTTCCGAGATCTAGGCGAAGAGTTTGGGGTAGGTGAGGAGTCATGGGTGCTAAAGTCGTGCAGTAGCGTATGGGTGAAGGAAGGAATGGGCATTGAGGCGGTGGAAGGCAAGCACACGTGGCAGATTAACTAACAAACACATGTATTGTTCCAAATGGCTATGGATAGTATCATTCCAAATGACTATGGATAGATGACGAAAAATCGAGAGTGAACTCCTCCTAAAAGAATGCCTTTGGCGTAATTATTATGCATTATTATATTTATATTATATTTATTATCTAATATATGATTTATTATTATACTTATATTATATTTATTATCTAATATACTATTTAGATTATATTTATTATGTAATATAATAAATATTATATAAAATATATATTATTAAATTTGAAAGGTTTATTTTCAAAAAGAAATATTGAATATTTTTAAAATGCAATTTGCATTTGGCTAGATTAACTTAATTGGAAGGAAATTTAGGTTAATCCCAAAACTATACAACATCCACATTAAAGTAAAAATGTGGTCAGAGATCCTAACCAATACGACATATGACAAATCTATAAACTAAGTGTCATGGAGTAGCACGTCTTCCTCCATTCCTTGTGAGTCTAGGTCGAATTCTTTGAATTCCAATCGTTATGATAGTACAATTATCAGTGTTAATTATTTTTCATTTAAATATTTACAAATTGATTTCTTTTAAGATTATGAAACTAGCCCCTAGTTAACATATTGTTCATGTTTCACAGTAATCATCATCATCAATAATTATAGGGTGTCAGCTATCATCTCCATATCAAAATCTACTTGCAAGGGACTAAGCTGCCATGTAGCCATTGTTTCTTATAATATGGTGTGTTATGTCCATGTAATTTAGTGGTTAGGAAAAGGGACTTTTACAACTATACACTCACCATCAAAATAGTCACATTAAAGGTAACCAAAATTATTAGCAATTCATAGCTTAGTAGCATACAAACCTTTCATATATATATAAGGGAGCAATAACTAACAAAGCATTTAATATATGTTGGATTGTGATATTAAATTTGAAATATTTTTAAATTCGACAATGTATAATTTGATATACATAATATAACATTAAATGTTTTGTAATTGAGTGTTTATTACTCTTTAATGTGTTGGATTGTGCATTGTCAAATTTAAAATAACTATACATTTGATAATACACAATTCAACATACAAAATGAATATGTGGTTTCTTCTAAGACGTTACATGTTCAAATCTAGAGGGGGTAGGGTATGTACAATTTTGTAGATTTTATTAGTCAAATCATTATACGAAGGGGATCCCTTATCCCACAAACAAGGGGTATCATACACCAATTTAGTGTCTAACTTGATTGTAACCTTAAAATTAGATTATTAGTATTATTAATATAAAATAAATACTTAAACTTTAAATAATACATAACTTAGTGATGTAGTTGTTGGATTACTAAGAGGGAGGGTGAATCAGTAATAGAGAAATTGAATTTTTTTTAACCACAAAATGCAAGTGTTATATCAATGTAGCATTGTCATCCAATAGTTGCAAAGCAAATAAACAATGAACAAATGAGAAATCATACACATACATAGTACACCAGTGTTTTTACGTGGAAACCCAAAGATAGAGAAAACTACGGAATGTTTTTCTTATGTCTTTAAGAATTACATTCATTGGAGGCTCCAACCCCCTAGTTTCTCAGGCTACAACCCGAGGGAAGCTTCAACTCCCCAATTATCTGATAACTGAAATCATTCTGGTTTTTCATTGTAGACTTCTTCTTCAAGTTCCCCGTTTAGAAAAATTGATTTCACGTCCATCTGATACACTTTAATATTCTTGGAGCATGCATAAGCTAAAAGCAATCGTATTGCTTCCATTCTGGCAAATGGAGAAAATGTCTCTTCAAAGTCAATTCCTTCAACTTGTGTGTATCCTTTACATACCAATCTAGCTTTGTTCCTTGTAACATGTCCATCTTCATTCAATTTCTTTCTGAAAACCCACTTTGTGCCAATCACATTCTTATTCTTTGGTCTTGGAACCAATTCTCAAGTTTCATTCTTCTCTATTTGATCCAACTCTTCATCCATGGCCTTATTCCAAAATTCATCCTTGTTGGCATCTTCAAAACGGTTTGGTTCAATCGTAGATAACAGTGCTAGGTGCATTTTTTCTGGTGAACAAATTATTCTTCTAGTCTTAGCTCCTACATCTTTGTTTCTGATAATCCGATCTGAAGGATGATTCTTTTGTACTCATTTTCTAGGTGTCTTTGGAGGCACTTGTTGAACTTGCTCTTCTACGTCTGTCTGATCCTCTTCATATTCCTCTTCTACTTCTTTTTCAGCTTCCGCTTCTTCTTCGTAAAGTTGTTCCACTGATTCATTTTCTTCTTCCTTTAATTCTCGTCCACCTGTTTCATCAATTGTTACATTTATGCTTTCCACAACTTTTTTCAACCTTAGATTGTAACACTTGTATACTTTCCTTATACTTGAGTAACCAACAAGTACTCCTTTGTCCACACGAGAGTTAAACTTTCTCATTCTGCCATCTTCTCTTTTGATGTAGCATTTTCTTCCAAATAATCTGAAGTGTTTCACATTTGTTGGTCTTCATTTCCATAGCTCATGGGAAGTTTTGTCAGTGTTGTTTATGAGCATTACTCTATTTTGAATGTGAACTTTTGTATACACAGCGTGTGTCCAAAAAATATTTGTCAATTTAGAATCCATTAGCATTGTTCGAGCCATTTCCTGTATTTTCATGTTCTTTCTTTCAACAACTCCATTATGTTGAGGTGTCCTAGCAACGAAGAATTTATTTTTTATTCCATGCCTGCTGCAGTAGTCCATAAATTCCTTTGAAGTGAACTCTCCTCCATTATCAGATCTCAAACATTTGATTTTTTAATCCATTTCATTTTCAACCATTTCCTTGTAGACCTTGAAGTTTTCAAAAGCTTCTGACTTATTCCTGAGAAAGCAAATTGCAGTCATTCTTGTATAATCATCAACTAATAACATAAAGTATTTCTCACATTTTAAACCCTTTGTTGTAGTTGGTCCAACTAGATCAATATGCATAATTTCTAGTGGTCTTGTCATTGAATATTCCTTTGATTTGAACCTGGTCTTTGTTTGCTTTCCATGTTGACAATGCTTGCAAAAAGTGTTGGTTGGTATCGTGATCTGAGGAATTTCTCTAACTGCTTCATTTTTGTTGACTTATACAACGTTATCAAAGTGTATGTGACCCATTATTATGTTCCATAGCCAACCTTCATCTTCCTTTCCTAGACAACACTTTTCATTTCCAATTTCACTTAATACCTATATGTTGCTTGAAGTTCTTGCAATCAATTTTCTTGAACCTTCTTTTTTTATTTCGCACTTCTGTGAATCGAAAGTAATTTTATGACCTTGGTCACACATTTGACTCACACTTAGAATATTATGTTTCATATCTTCTACTAGTAGAACATTTTCTGCCTTGGTATTCTTATTTCCAATTATGTAAGAAACTTGTCTTTATCACCTGTCATGTGTTTTGAACAGCCACTGTCAACATACCAACCATGTTTCTTCTGCTTAGCTTGTAGAGCGAGTGTGCATTCTTCATTGCTATATTGATTCTACTTTCTTATCCATGATCTCTTATGAGGTTCCTGTTTGTTACTGTTGTTGTTTTGTTGTGGCTCTCTAGAAGGGACTGTCATTCTACAATCTTTGGCCATGTGTCCAAATTTTTTGCACTTGTAGCATTCCACTTTAGTGCTCAATGACTCAAACCTGTTGTAGCTTCTTCTCTGTGTTTCACTAGGCCTTCTTAGATAGTCATTTTGTATATGACTTTCAAAGTTGTTTATATTCCTTCTATTAGCTCTGCAATTTACAGCTTTATGTCCAAAATTATTGCATGCATAAAATAAACCAAAAAGGATAATTTGATACTTGGGAGTTGAAGATATTTTGAAAGGAGTTACTCTTATGAATCCTTCTTCTTCTTGGGGCCTATTTGTTTCTGTCGGTCGTTGATTCTGAAGTCTGAATCTTCTCGGTGGAGGAGTGTCTCTGTAATCTTCCTTGTAGATCTTCCTATCCCCTTTGATTGTTTCTGCATAGCTTTTTGGATATGTTTCTTGTTTTGTTTCTCTGGAGCTTGATCCATTTTCTGTCTGATTGTATTCAAGTCCAGACTTGTCATGATAAGACTTTTGACTGTTGATAATATCATCTGGAACTTTTGAGTTGTTCTGCATATTTTTCTTTTGAATATCCTTTCTCAATGTGACAATTTTTGCTTCCAAATTTTCAATGATCTTGTCTCTTTCTTCTAACTGTTCTTTGAGTGCTTCTTCAATTCTTTTATCTTCTTCTATTTGAACCTTCAATTTCATGATCATTTGTTCTAGTTCTTGAGTGTCTTCTTTCTTGTCTAGTTTTTCTTGTAGCTTCTTCCTTTTCTTCTTTTCTATTCTTATAACTTCTATGGCACTCAACAATTCTTCTCAGTAGTCAACTTCTGCCTCTTCATATTCTTCTTCGGTGTCTTCTTTATCATAGTCTTCTATTGCCATGAATAGAACTCTTTCAGTCTCACTGTCACTGACTTCATCTTCATATGATGAGGATATGTCTTCTTTGGTGCATAAGTTTTTCTTGAAAGATTTCTTTTTGGTTCTTTTGCATTTATATGTTTGTTTTCTATTTGAGTAATATTCATCATTCCTCTTATTTTTCTTATGAGGACATTTGTTAGCAAAATGACCAATACCATCACAATTAAAACAAATGAATGGAAGCGTACCTTTATATCTGGGATTGGTTCACTTGTTCAATATTTTGACAAAGTTGGCCACTTCTTCTTCATTATCTTCTGAAAAGTCATTGTTGCTGCTATGTTCCTTTTTCTTTGACTTTTTGGATGATTTGAAAGCTGCTTCTTTTATATCTGGATTTTCCTGTTCAGTTCTCATTTCATATACTGTGAAGATTCCATATAATTCGTCTATATTAATTGAATCTAGATATGCTCTTTCTTCTAGTACTGATATCTTAGAATCAAAACATACATCTTTTATTTTTATTATTTAAAATTTTGAAAATAATTCAACTATTACTATTTTAAATTTGTAAAAGATAAGTTAAAGAAAAATTAAGGCATACATACATATAATGTATGTTTGATGTATTTGTCGTATTTGGCATTTTCCATTCTTACTTACATGTGGTTTGTTCATAGATATGAACTTATGCCAATTTCCAATAACTTTAACTATGTAGAATATATGGGCTTTGTCATGGGATATTTTTATTGCACGAGTCCTTAACAAAGGTCGATAATTATTGTAAAAAGTTCATAGTTGATTTGTATTAGGTTTTGTCTTATTTTTAAAATTTTATGTTATTTAAATTTTTAAGTAATAGTTTCTTTTTTAACTTAAATAATATTGTGATTTATTATTGTGATTTTTTTTAAATTTTTATTGGTTATAGAATTGAGTTTGACTTCTTATTGTTAGGTTAGTGATGAAGCTCTTAAAAATTGAGATGATTTAATATTTATATCTAAATTTATTAACAAATTTATCAAAATGTATGTAATATTTTATTATGTTTTTTATTTGACATTTTGAAAATGGTATAAGTGTTATATATATATATATATATATATATATATATATATATATATATATATATATATATATATATATATATATAATTTCATGAAATATTGAATGGCGAAAACCATAGCAATATGCTTAACAATTGATTTATTGTTAGTCACTTGTATTTTTGTTAGTCATAGGTATATTGTGTCCATGACTTTAGTAAATATAAGAGATTATTTTTAAAAAAATTGATAATTCACAACTATGTTGCAATGCAACAACCTCTTCAGTGTCACCTCTTATCCAAAGTAATTATTTCATTTAATTTTGTAGCAATCATTGCCTCATGTCTATTCACTATAGTAGTTAGTTATCACGGCCTTGATTGTTCTACGTCGAATAATGTTTATATTTTTATACTTCTTTGCAATTACTTATAAGACTCATTATTAGTCCTTGCCATGGGACTATAGCAATGAGTTTGTTTTTGATGTGACATTAATTTTCTTTTTACCATAAATTTGTGTGTACAATGTAATGTTTAACATAGGAAACAAATACATATTTTTGGATATAATACAAATATTTGTGTTTCTCATTTCTAATTGGTTGATAGAATTGAAGTGTTATTGCTCCCTTCACATCTTTCAATATGTACAATTAATTACATAATCAATGAATTTCACCACTCACCACATCTAAATATAAAAAGTTGTACCATGTATTTATTATTATGCATTATTATATTTATATTATATTTATTATCTAATATATTATTTATTATTATATTTATATTATATTTATTATGTTTATATTATATTTATAAATATTATAGTTCCATTCAACTTACGGTTCATTATATATTTTAAATAACAAACAACCCTCAATTATTATCTTTTGACAAAAAATATTCATTACGTGTGCATTTAGTTATATTAAGTTTTATTGTTCAACATGTATTTCCCAACTAACTCGGTAAGGACTGTGTTGCCATGCAACCCTTGTCTATATATATATTTATTTTCTTATTCTTCTATAGCAACTTCACTGAATTTATCAAGCAAACCTTAGATGTTCCTAACTATTTATAAATTTGAAATTTAAAAGTTAATATAGTGGCAAAATAATCTACTTTATATTTGATTAGGGTATTAAGAGATAGAATTACCTCTTGAAAGTTCAAATTACAATGGCAAGCTTTGTTTTTTGTTTTTTGTTTTTTTTTATTTCCATATTACCTATAGTTATTCGAACTCGCAACTATGATGTATCATCATATGACCACTATCACTTCTATGGAGAACTAACCAAGAATTAGACAAAGGTTAATTGCTACCACTAAAGTTTATAAAGAATTCATATGATGAAATTTACACAAATAAATTCCTTCTAAGTATCCTTACATAGGCTTAATTTAAAAAAAGTTTTTATAAATAATCCCCAAAATCATATAAATATAATTCCTCATGGGCTCCTATTGAAAGGACCCATAACACATAATGGGAAACCAAAGTGTGTTTTCCCTCCATGTCTACTTGTTTGAGGAACTTATCATTGTATGTTACAATTAAATCATGTGCCTTTCTACAAATTTTATCTCTCGGGAGAAATATTTCACTAGCACACGGTGATTTCCCATATAATCCTCAAACTGAATTTTATTTCAAAACTAGGTGAAGCAATTTGCCATTAGAACATAAATCTTATATTGATTATTCAAAAACCAAATGCATATTGACAACATTAGTTCCTTAAAGGAAAAAACATATCTAATTAGTGTTGGTATCTTGTTCTCTCTGAGATGGATTAATCATTCAATGCATGGATGCTTATTTTTTGTTTTGCTCTTTTCTATTTATTTTCTTTTTTCCATTTTTTTTATATTAGTGGTGGTGGTTGGGTTAGTCGAGGGAGGGATCATGTATGGGAAAAGAAGGGTAGAATAATTAACAATTGAAGAACATATCATTGCAAAAACAACATGAATTAAACACAAAAACATGACTACTAATTTGTGCTAAATAATAAAATTGCCAACCAACTTATGTTAGGAACAACAGATATAACTCAAAGAGATAGAGCACAAAAACAATAACCTAAACATTTGACATATGCAATATAGATAGTCACATCAAATATATATGCCTAAAAATATTAAAAATATAGTGGAAACATCCAAATGGAAAATAGTCCCAACAACTTCAAAATTGTTACAACAACATAAATTGGACTCAATAATAATGTAGTTACAATTAAAATGATCCAAGATCGTTCTTGCTAATACAAAACTCAGCATATAAGGTCTTATCTGAGTGAGCCATTCAAGGGGTCAAAGGGGAATACCTCGAATTGTAAATCTATTTAGTAACTATTTCATATTTAGGTAGGAGAACTAAAATGAGGATTGGAATAAACACTACACACTTTGAATAAGAGAATGAAGCATTGCATATTGCCATTAATTTCCACCTTCTTTGTGAATCTCACATGGAGTAGAACCGTATTCTAAACTCAAGCCTTCAGCATGAACCCACGTATCACATCCCTATATAATATGCATGAAATCCAAAAAACAATGCAAAATATGTAATGTGATGCTATTTCAAACGTAACATAGTGACGATTTTCCTTGTTGAATTAAACATGTAGACTCTATGTTAAGAGTTTTCCCTACTACTACTTGATGTCATTCCCATTGTTGTCCATAAACATCCATCCAAAATTAAATATACTATTGAAAAGAAACACTTATATCAAATAAATACATGTATCATGTGTTATGTCATAAGCATGGCTTATGTAATCAAACAAATTATGACACTTCATGGCATATCATTTCAATGCTAATATATATTATTATCAAAGCAATTTCAGGGAGATATTGTTATAGATTGTAATTTTGTTGAGCAAAAATATTTAAATTTTATTATTTTTATTATGATAGTTAATCTTCACACTTGTTTATTCAACAAATTATCTATCAAGATGAAAAAAAGTTTGATGATCGTATTCTTTAAACAATAAAGAACATGAAAAATGAGAATTTGTTTTTCCTTTTTTCCTATCCACTTAATATAATCTAGTCCACCTACTCCAATATACATTCTAATAGCATAGTCTAAAGATTTTACCTTTTGGCTTTTTTTCGGGTTTTTTTTGTTGTTTGTTTTTTCCCAAAATCCGGTGAGGACTGGTTGGATCTGCAGATTTGAGTGGCTAAGTTTGTATAATGGGAGTGCCCCAGGGGTGTTTTAGCATGCTGAATTCAAAAATACAATTTAAACAACTAAAAGTAATGATTTGGTCCATATTTACATCGTCGGATTCCAGCCAAAAAACCCAAAAAGTAGAATGTTTAGCCAATGCCTATCCTAATGGGCCCATTGCCGCCCTATCCAATTTAACTTATTCATGGTTGTAGTAGATGAATAAGTGAATTTGATCTCACATAAACTTGTTTATTCTTTCACCATTGATGGAAAGACATGGTCAAGTGCATCTACTCGGTCATTCATGGAGGGTTATATATGGATTGCTATTTTTTTCATGCACTATGTTCTAGCCATCTTTGCCTTTGCATAAGGTCAAATTGTTCAAGCCAAGCTACAACTACTACTAGACCTGGAATTGGACTTGTTTCGTAAGCCACTATATATGTTTATGGATATATACTATTACTATCAATTATTCATATACAAAAGTAATTGCAACCTTTGCTTATGCTTATACCTCCTATGACTTAGTGGCAATAGATATGGATCCCAATCACGATAAGGATATGGATATGTTATAAATAGATTTGCTTTTGGATTTCTATATGGAAAGGATGTTAAATTTTTTGTATCAACTTATGATCCAGGTGGATATTGGTGGCCACCCACCTATTCCACTAGCTCAGAGCACAATTTTCCATTTTGGTAGTTTTTCTACACTTTTTTGGGTTTTGAACTTCTAGGGCCATTTTGAGGCCTTAAACAACATTTTATGGGGGTAGAAACACCCAAACGATAATTGAGGCCATAATATGGGTTAAACGAAATGTGTACTTCTCGTCTTGACCTTTCCAACAGGCTATCGAGTGCGCCAAATAAAGATTGTATGAAAAAGTTGTGACCCCGGGAAGCTGGCATACCAACTAACCCCATTGGGAATCACAAGCCTTTTGACATTTCGTCTCCTAGCATTAGGT
Source organism: Picea engelmannii (assembly GCA_009831015.1). Lineage (NCBI taxonomy): Eukaryota > Viridiplantae > Streptophyta > Pinopsida > Pinales > Pinaceae > Picea > Picea engelmannii. The sequence continues at coordinate 51,278 of ML781684.1, read as the reverse complement.
TTTTGGATGTTTAGGGTTTCCTCATTGCTTATCTATAATAAAAACACCTTTCGGCCTCATTGTAATGCGCTCTGGCGAATGCACGTAGCCATCACATCTATTCTCAGAGATAAGCTACCACCATTCAAGTGACTTTGTTTCATTCTGCATTTTACAATTCAACATTTCATTTATTAATAGAAGTCAAGTTTCATTGTATCTTTTTGTTTTCTCTATAACTATGTATTTCATTTCGTTCCATTTATAAATACGGATCAACTTATGCAGCTTAGCTTAATTACAATGGAAACCTTATCACCAATTGCTTGTTAATTACTTGATAGCCATATTGTTATTCATGGATTAAAAATACTTTTTGCACCATGATAGAAAGACCATGTCTCTTAATCCTTACCAAACTCGTTATCTGGCACCTAAGAAAGAGGTAGCCTTATCATTCTTGCAACTCATCTCTATCATGGTCATTCACAACATAAAAAATATCATCTAGTTTAGTTTGCCCGTTATTTGTGTTGGCAGCTTGATCACCAATTTGCTAAGAAGTTACATTCATAGGTAAACATAGTAAACAATATTTATAAAAGATACGAGAGAAAACATAGTAAATGATTTCTTGAGAAGATATGAGACAAAACATAGTAAACATTACTTATAAGAGGGCCTACTTCACACTTATATTGGATCTTGGTAATGTGCATATTGAACTTATGACAACATGACTTTGACATTAATCATTCAAAAGGTTGCCCAATTTTCTTGTGGAAGTTTGAGGAAAGGAGGATTGTTGAAAACATTGAATACCATTAAACTAGATAGAGATCCTTAAGAGGAACAAACCATAAGGATAAAGCACTTGAAGCCATCTCACCATAGCAAAGGTATAGATCTTAGAGATGTAATCTCTCTTCTTGTTAATGGAATATCATTTCTTCCCCTCCCATATTTTCTTGTAGTTGATTTGATGTGTTCTTCAAATACTTTTACTTTCTTCCATTGAATCAAACAAATAGATTAGAAGGTTTTTTCTTACTCACTTGAAATAGATCTAAGGTTTATATCATAGATAGAAAACAACTTTGTTTGTCTTGTGTGCAAGTTATGTAGAGCTAGTTGTTCTCCTATTACTCCTTCAACTCAACTATTCTTTAGAAGACTCTTGAGCGAGAGAATTCTATAATTTTGTATCCATCTCCTCCAAACCTTTGATTAGATTTTGTGTGGTTTGATGAAGAAAAACTCTTTATTTGTTGTTTTCTATCATAACTTTGCATACCAATCTGCCAATGGAGTTTTTTCATACAATGTGTACTAAATTGAATCTCTTAAATAGAACGAAAAATCTCTTAAATATAATGGTGGTTCCCATAAAAAAATCTCAAAGTAATAGGATAAGGCTTTTTGGTTGTTGTTTTGTGGGTGAAAGACTTTAGAATGGATTACATGATATTTTTGGATCATTCTCTTAGCCATGGTTTCCTTGGTAATGTATATTCTTGAATTGACATATAGGTTTAGATGTTCCCTAACCAATGTTTCATTTGAACCTTTTTCTAGCGAAATTTTCCATAGGATTCCCCTTATTAGACATTGGAGGATTGGACCAAATCATTCTTCACCCTTGCATGCATTCAATGGTGAAGATTTCTTATGATAGATTTCCCTATAGTAGTACCTCTTTGTTGTTTGGTACCCATCCTGAGAATTTTCCATAGAAATAAGAACTCTTCTAGAGTGAGTTTGCATTATGCGCCTAATTATCATCACTCATCTCTTGCTATCCATTCCCATAAGGGCTCCCAACCTTTTCCTTGGATTTATATTTTTGGGCATTCCTTTTTGCTATTATCCTCCATCTAGTACTTGCTACTTGTTGTCTTTGATGTGTAGATTGTATACAAATCATCACTATTTAGAGAGGGAGCACATGCTTGGGTTTTTTATTGTTGTGTATTTTCCACTTTGATTTCTTTCACATATGGTGTCTCATGCACTTGAGACTAGAGTTTCTTCCAACATGAGCATCAATTTCCTCTCTTGATTCTTCATTCTTTGAACAACAAAAGTAATCATTAAAAGTTCATAAAAAAAAATAAAAAATAAAACTTAGGGGGGAGAAAGGAATTATTTCATTTGGGGTTTTTCCTTAGATGTTAAGTCTCAATGAGTTTTGTATGGAAAACCATTAGTATCATCCTTGACTGGAACATCTACAGTGAGTCACTCATTTGCATCCTTCCACCTAGTTATCATGATCCTTGAGTTTGTATAAATTCTTGGTTTGTCAAAACTAACTTTTGGTTTTTCCTATCATGACTATTAGAGCTCACTCACCCTTGTTTCTTGTACCTAATATCTATAGATACATTTCTTCATGGTTTCCTTTCAAAAGTGGTTGTTTCCTAAGTCATTTTTTTCCTTATTGTTGTGTGCAAAGGGAAGTCTTTTGTCACCCTTCCCATATTTGGCATGTTCCCTTGAGTCGAGTCTATGTCTTAATTATTTATCTAATATCTTCATACTTCATGTTTCTTAAAGGGATTCATCATTTATTTTCTTCCAATAGATCTACTCTTATCAACGACAACACATTTACTATGGTAGTTTTTATCTAAAGGCTTAGTACTTCAGGTTCCACATTCCTTATTGAAGGATTTTCTTGCATTTTGAAGTGGATTATCATTACTAGTATTTGATTGAATGGTTCCTTCCATTGTTTGACTTCAAATCATTTATTCACACTATTTGGATCATACTAGTACCTTGGTGCCTATTTTGGTGGCTCAGTGCCTCATATTTCATAGGATTTTTCATCATTGATTTATGGTCAATTGTTTATTCCACATTGTTCTACTTAAAAAAAATTCACATTGGGAGAATTACACTCAGTGGTGTTAGTGTTTCATATTTCATTGAAGACTCTCGGCATGTGTGTTCCCCTTCCTAATAATTTGGGAGCTTATTTGTGAAGCTCTTTTATCCAACATGTAGTTCCTCATGTGTCCAAGCCCCTTTTAGTTTCTTCGTCTTATTCAATTTTGAGCCATAGAACGTTGACAACAATATACCATTAATCTAAGAACATGTATTGATGATGTATTGAGATATTGATTTACTTCAAGCACGACTTTCTCATTGTTAAGCCAAGAAGTTCCACATTGATGTGCTTTGGCATGGTTTCTTCCCCTTTGAGCCTTGAATCCTTTTATATGATGTACTTGAATTTATTTGAGAATAAACATGGGAATTCCCTACTCATGAAAGAAAAGATGATTATACATTTTATTATGATTATAGGTGTTTTCCTTGTCCTCTATCTAGAAGGTCACTTCTTCCCTAGGATCTCAAAAGTCCATTTAATGAAGAAAAAATGTAATGTATTTATGCCATGTGATTGTCTAGTGATCTCATACATTAAGGGGGCATTTGTTATTATCAGAATTAATCGTGCATGCACTAAGTTGTGTTAACCCCAAAATGCATTGTTACATGGTCTATTTGGGGTGGAGGTATCGAAATGTTTTGAAACTTTAGAAAAATATTGCATTTTCATGGTCTAATTGAACAACACGTAAATATCCATGAAAGCAAAGATAACAATGCTCATAATGAAAAAAAATTGGCACTATTCCTTTAGACAAGGTCACTTGTTCATTGCACAGTCTCGACTTGATTGTGTTAAATTTTATCAATTAGGGAGCACCTAGAGCATGAATATTCTTGACATACTCTAGAATGTGTACTTAGTATTCATGTAAATAGATTAGGGGGAACCATAAGCATATAATAGGGACTCCTTCACACTTAACTTTGGATCTTTATTCAAGTGCATACCAAACTTATGTTAGTGTGACTTTGGATTGGATCCCTCTTCTTATCATTCAAAAGGTTACCCAATTTTTTCCTTTTCTTCTACTTGCCCAATTTGCTTGTGGAAGATTGAGAGAATGGTTTTTTAAGATATTAAAGACCATTATACTAGAGATAGAGCCTTAAGAGGAAGGAACTACAAGGAGAATGTGCTTGGATCCATCTCACCATAGTAAAGGTATGGATCTTAGAGATGCAATATCTTCTTCTTATTGATGGGATATCCTTTCTTCCATCCTCTCCCACATTAGTTATAGTTGTTTTGATGGTGTTACTTGGATGTTTTTGCTTTCTGTCATTGAATCAATCGAGTACACTTGAATATTTTTGTCTTACTTTAAATATATCTCTAGGGTTTATATAATAGGATAGAGAAGGATTTCACTTGTATTTTGTGTTTGTTACTTCGAGCTAGTTGTTTTCATCCTCTTCATCAACTTTTATTTGGAATAATCTTTGAGGGGAGCATTCTATATTTTTCTCTCATTTTCCTCCTCCAAGCCCTAGCTTAGAGCTTATGTCGTTTGATGAAGTATAAATTTTTATTTCTTTTTTTCAAACATTGACAATATACCAATATGACAATGGAGATCAAGTAATACACATCGCATTGTACAAAATATTTCATCAACACCTATAATAAGATATAATTCCTAGATTTGTTTATTGGATTGTATCACTTGAATTTATGGAAATTAGTGTTCTTTAAAGAACAAAATCATAACTAATGGGATTTAGAAATAGGTTTATGTTTTGAACATAATTTGTAGGGTCGTTTAACTCTTTTGATAAATAATCTTAATATTCTAATTTATCTTTGTGTTTCTATATATATTTTAATTATAAAAAATAAAGCAATTAATATACTTATTATATTGTCTTGATGAAATTGTAATGAATGTTTGGAATAATTACTTTACAAATTTCCTTTATGTGTGAAGGTTGTAATTCTTTTTAGTTCTAAACTTTTGATACAAGCTTGAGATGCAATGGATAAAACCTTTGAAGGAAGGTTGTGATTCTTTTTAGTTCTAAATTTTTTGATACAAGCTTGAGATGCAATGGATAAAACCTTTGAAGGAAAAAAACCAAAGACTTTATGATTAAGAAGAAAATCATCTACAAAATCTTAAATGCTTAATATTTGTAACCATATGATTTTTTCCATTCCTTAATTCTTAAATGCTTAATATTTACAATCATATGATTTTTTCCACTCCTTAATCCTCTTTGTTTGTCAATTTCATTCTACTAGGGTTAATGAAGTTAGTTTGTAAATTACAATATATTAGGTATTAATGAAGTTAGTTTGTCAAGGTATTAATGAAGTTAGTTTGTCAATTGTTAGTGAAGTTATTTGGTTGAGTTGCATAAATATATTATTCTTTAAAGCGTAAGATACTTTAATTACTATGTAATTGAGAAAATCAAATATTTAACTTTATTTATATTTATTATTTTGTTAAATAATATTTATATAATTAATAAAAAATATCTTAATTCATATACAACATGATCCTATATCATTATCATTTTAATTAACTCAATTGTATTATTAAACTACAATTTTATAGTCAAACTTAATAAATATAATGATGAACAATAATCCCCTTATATACCACAATAATACTAAACAATCTCAAATATATAACTATTATCTTCAATATCCCATAACCACCATAAATAACTATGAATCATCAAATATACAACTAACCACCATAAATAACTAAGAATCATTCACGGAAACCAAAATCATTCCCTAAATTCAAACTTGAATAATCAAACTCCTTATTCTTCGTTATTTATTATTTATTCTTCATTATTTATTTATAGATATTTTGTAAATTTACACTGTGTAATAAATGATGGAGTTTGAAATTACGAAACAGTCCTATAACATAGGATGCATTTTCCACTAGTAAAATGTCTATATCCAATTCAATATAATACAATACATCATATTTTATACCATGAATATTTTTATATTAAGTTTTTAGTATTTTGTATTTGGTATTAAATTAAATGTCTTCGATTTGGATTATTTTCCTTTTGTGTTTAAATTTAAATTTTGTAGTTTAGTGTATGAATTATAAGTATCATAATATGGATATGTAAGAGATTTAAGTAAGATTTAAAATAGAAAGCTAAGGATGGTCAAGATGGAAGCATGAAAAAAAAACTCTAGCTAGGGTTTTAGATCATGAAGTCCCTTTGTCTTTTTGCAGTTTGAATTGATTGGGTTAGTACGATGAGATTTGTTGATTTTACTAATATTTTTTGTTTTATTATGGTTGATAAGGAGTCCTTGTGCGCTGAGGTGGAGGAGATTGCTAGTGAAGTAGATGAGGCCAGTTGGAGATCTAGTGGGGTATTCTCGTCAGATGAGGAGTTTTGTAGGCAGTTATGGAGAAAAAAAACTCATATTGCACAAGATAGATGGAGGGATAAACATTATCGAAAGAATCAAAGCATGTGGAGCATTCAACCCTTGTTGATGTTGCGTCATCGTTTCATAAGGACGTTTTAGATCAAAGAAAAGAAGAGTTTTGTTTGTCTAGTTCTTGTCGAGATCTGGGTGAAGATCATGTTATTTATCTTGAAAATGATATTCAGGAGGAGAAGTTATCTTTACATCCCATAGTCCAGGAGTCGAACATCCCTAAGGATTCTCAGAAGGTGTTAGATTCTGCTTTAGATTTTGATAAATCAGGTGGATCCGGGAAGAAATTTTAGAAAGCTTGGAAGCCTAGAACCTCTCGCAGAAATATGGTTTTAGGGTTTGATGTGGGATTAGGGGAGGTATCTATCATGTCTCTATGTGCTTTAGTTGGTCGGTTTAGTTATTGGACCTCCTCTAAAATTGATATCGGTTGGTGGGTTGAGAAGAATTAGAAACCGTTGATTGGGTATTCCCCTGATATATTTGTGCTTTTCCATGGATGGTTTTGTTTTAGGTTTCATTCAGACATGGATGTGCATTCAATCTTGGAAGGTTTATGACTTGTGGGTGATGGAAGTATTATACTCAAACTATGGACCCACACTTTTGATCTTGCTCGTGATAAATTTAGGTTCAGACATATTTGGGTTATGTTACCTCGATTCCCTCTTCAATTTTGGCATAAAAAAGGGTTTCAATTTGTCAGAAATGAATTGGGCAGATTTATTTTTGTAGATCCTACTATTCTTAATAATGAGGATAAGAGAGTCGGTCGTATGTTGGTTGAGATTGACATTCATGCCGGTTTGCTTCCAAAATTAGAAATTTCTTGGAGAGGGAAAGATGTACTAGGTGTAGGCAGACTGGTCATCTTAGAAGACAATGCTTAGCTTCTCTATTCTCAAAGGTTTCATCCTTTTCTTTTCAAGAAGATGAGGATTCTCAAGATATTTACAGTGATTTAGAGGGAGCTTCTTGTGTTTCTTCTCAAGAGGGAGCTTCTTGTGTTGTACCTCAAAAGGGAGCTTCTCGTGATTTAATAGAGGAAGACATTTCATTGGAAGATTCAAACTCCTTCCTCGATAAGCTTAAATCAATTGCTCCTACCCTTTTTAGCTCTCTTTATGATTCTGAAAAAGAATATATCATCAAGTGGAGCAATTCTTGTTTCCCTTCTTCTAATGATAATTCCATAATATTGGAGACTGAAAATTCTTCAAATATTTGTGCTAGAAATGATCTTAACTCAAATGGATTCAAAAGTATTACCTTTGCTGAGAAGGTAGAAATTGGCAAGGAAATCTCAGCTCTGCAGTTTTTGAATTTAGATAGTGACTTTTTTTCTACTCCAGTTGTTTCGGACAATTTAGCTGATGATTCGGGCTTATTTCCTTTGGATTCTTCAATTGTTGATATGGGTACCTCTGCTTTAGATATGGGTAATAATGTTTTGAATTCTTAGGAAATGAAAGATATTATAAATTCCTTTATACCTTCCTACTCAAAAATTGTTAAGAAAACCCCTATTGATGTTTTCAAAGGAACTCATAGGGCCTTTGCAAAGCCTTCTTTTTTTGAAAAGCCTTCAGAAAATATTTCTCTAAAAAAAGGGGTTGTGGCTGGAGGTTTGGCAAGTAAATTCTCTCCTATCAAAACTCAGAGTGTCACAAAGAATAAATCCTCAGATATGTTAAGGTCTTGTGAATCTTCGTTTATTAAATATGGTCCCAGGGCGCTCAGAGAACATAAAGCCCTAGCATGGGGTAGTAAATGATTATTTTCTCATTTAATATTAGGGGAGTTGGAGGGGCTCCCAATATGGATAGCCTCCATAGGATTTTTGAGTTAGTTAGGCCTAATATTATTCTCATTCATGAAACTTTGGTTTCAACTAATAAAGCAAGGAACTCCTTCTCTAAAATTCTTCCTTTTTTGAATTTATGTGCTTGTGATGCTTGTGGGCACGTCGGGGGTTTGTTGGCATCTTGGAACCCTACTATTGCTAATATTTATGTTTTTGTTTCCCTTGTAGGGATTCTCTTAGAAGGATTTGTTAAAGGATATTGTCATCCTTTTTCTATTATCAATTGTTATGCTCTTTACGCTAATAGAGTCCTCTTTTGGGAAAGAGTTGATAATTTTGGTATTCTTTCGGCGAGCAAGGTAATTCTAGATGGAGACCTAAATCTCACTCTTTCTGCTCATGAAATCTGGGGGCACTCTGCTAGACTTGATCCTCTGGAGAGATTTTTTTCATAATTTTTTTGAAATCATCAGCTCATTGATACAAAACATGTTGATCTTTCTCACACCTGGACCAATGGCCACAATGATATGAATGTAGTTCAGAAACGTTTGGACAAATTCTTTATGTATGAATATTTAGTTGATTCACTGTCTAGATTTAGATCCTGGTCAATAAATTCTATGTTGTCTTATCATAAGTCGATTGCGCTTCAGTTGTTTGAAGAAGAAAAGGTCGTAAGTTATCCTTTTAAATTTAACTTTGTCTGGCAGGAACATGATGACTTCTCTCAATTAGTTTTGTCTCATTATAACTCTTTTTATTTGGATGAAGACACCTCTAAGATGGATTATCTGGTGAAAAATTTGAGCTCTTTGAAATCTAAGGTAATCCTATGGGAAAAACAAAAAAAGAGACAATTAAGACAAGATCTATTTCATATTGAGGACCAATTAGAGGCTTTTTATGCTCATCAGGGTCCTGGTCTTTTCTCTGATCAAGATATTATTTATGCAAAGGAATTGGAAGGCAAAATAACTCAAATCTTGTCTATTGAAGAGGAATCCTGGAGATTAAAGAGTCGGGCTTTATGGCTTTCTTGTGGAGATAAAAATACAAAATTTTTCCACAAATTTGCTAGTTATCACAGATGTATAAATGTTATCTAGAAGCTTGAGGAATTGGAGGCTCAGTGTATTTCTGGGCAAAGAATTCTTGAGAGAGAAACTGTATCTCATTTTTCTAATATTTTTAAAGACCCTAAAGATGCCTCCTTAGTTAATCGGCTTAAAGTATTGGAATTTTTTCCTCGTATTTTCTCAGAGGAAGAGGCTCCTACTATTGGTGCACCTATTAGTCTTGCTGAGATTTAAAGTATTATGGAAATCTTTGCAAGGGGTGTTAGCACCATGATTTTCATGGCTAAGGTTAGAGGTTTGTCAACAATTTTGAAAAGTCATGCATGTTAGCACCCATGTTGTTTTTATGCCTGGCATCATCTAACACCTCCAAGGGCCATTTTTGAAAGAAAGATTATCATTTATTTATTCCCATTTCAATTTGCAACTGTGCACTACAAAATTCACTGTGCACCACGCAAAGGATGTTGTCGCGTAGAAAATGTCATCGCGCAGAGGATGTTGTCGCGTAGAGGATGTTGTCGTGCAAAGAAGGTTGTCACGCATAGGATGTTATCGCGCAGTGGATTTCGTCGCGCAGTGGGTTGTCACACATAGGATGTTGTCGCAGAAAGAAGGTTTTCACGCATAGTATGTTGTCGCGTAGTGGGCTATCACGCAGTGGATTTTCCTACGCATAGGCTACAAGTCGCACTGCGCAAATTACTGGTTTAGTGGTCAACTTCAAGATCAATTTCCGACCAACTAGAGATAAATTTTGAAAATCCCCAAGAGGTTTTCATTGAGGACAAACTAAATAATAAAAACCTCTCTCATATTTGTAAAATGTGTCACGGATTGGGAGATTCGAAGGAATATTTGATCCCTATTTTTCAGTTTTTGTGATTTCTAGTCTGAGACATGTTTTTGTGACATGTATTCCAGACAGCTGGAGATGAATTTCAATAAACCGAGAGAGTTTTTTATTTATAACTCTCTTAAATACAAAAACCTCTTTCAGTTTCTAAAAATATATTTTTATCAGTGATATAATATGTCATATTTCACGCCTATTTTACCATTTTGTTGCGCATTCTGTTGCGTTTTTGCTGTAGGTTACTGTGGCGTAGCAGACTTGTTGTGCAGGGATGACAGAGTGTCCAGCAGTGAAAATGATGGCTCATCAAAACCATATGGTCGAATTTGGATAATGATCAATGACTGTAAAGAATATTTTGGTTACGATTATGATTTGGCAAAGTTGGGTTTTCTATTTGTAGTGAATCCATTGAAGTTATTGTGCTCTTTCAAAGAAAACGAATCCATGATTCCAAGAGAGAGTAGCTCAACCCTAAAAGCCAAGGGTGACATTATATTTCTATATAAGGGGATCATTTTTATGTAAACGGGGTTGGTTGGAAAATTGAGTAAACAACTGCTATTGTATGTAATATGAGTTTTTGACCGAAATTTAATGCAAAGGTCATGTGATTTGATGAAAAGATTCTAGTTGTGATAGTTGGATGTATTGTGTCTCTTTATTTGCGTATGTGTTTCTTGTTACCTTTTATTTCATATTGTATACTGTCTATTTCGGAACGAATTTTTGAACCCGCGGATTCGTTGTACAACGCCCCTTGTTCGTGCCACTTAGACTAAACGTTTTCCTCTCAAGCTAACTTTGAATTCATCCACAACGACGCTCTTGAGTTACTTCCTATGTTTTTCTCCTGCCACACTTTACCGTTTACATTGAAGGTTGTTGCTCGCCTAGCCTTCTCCTCTCGAATCTAGTCACTGATTCATTTGTTTCGTCGCTTCCTCAAATCGACCCCATAGCCCAATTTATACTTTTCTGCGCTAATATAACCAGAAACCATTTTACCATAGGTGTTAAATCCAACCATTGTTTTCAAAGTCATATCCTGTGCGGAGAACGCGCCATTTCTGAGAGAGCCCTCTCCAGATACGAAAGGCTAGTTTCGGGTCTCAAAGTTGGTTGAAAAAGTTATCTTCGTTGTTTGTTTATCAGCCAAATAGATTTACGGAGTGCTAACATGGGGCAAGAGCCCGGGTCTATATGGATGGACAATTGACTTCTTTCTTGATTTCTTTGATGCACTGGGTTTGGATCTTCTAAAATTTTTTGAGGAATCGAGGTTATCTGGTAAAATCTATGGGGAACTCAATGATACTTTTGTAGTTTTAATTCCTAATAAATATAAGCCCAAGGACTTTAATGATTTCAGGCCAATTGCTTTGTGCAATTTGGTGTATACAATCATTTCCAAAGTTATAGCTTCTAGGCTTAAGTTGTTTTTCTCTAAGTTTCTCTCTGAAGAACAATTTGGTTTTCTCAAAGGAAGACAATTTTTTTATGTTGTTGGAGTTGTGCAAGAGGTATTTCACAGTGTAAAATCTAAAAAATTAAGTGCTCTAATTCTCAAATTGAATCTTCATTAAGCTTTTGACAGTGTGAATTGGGATTTTCTTAGGCTTTTTCTCTTTCAGATTGGGCTTTCTCCGTTGTTGGTTAACTAGATCATGGCCTATGTTTCCACTGCCTCCTTCGTAGTGTTAATTAACGGTGGGCCTTCCTCTTTCTTTAAAATTTCAAGGGGTTTACGATAAGGTTTACCCTTTCCCCATTCTTATTTATTCTAGTTATGGATGGTTTAAGTCACCTTATTGAGCAAGAAAAAGTCTCTAGAAATCTTTATGGTGTCAAAATTTCAGTTTTGATCAGAATAATGCATTTATTGTTCGTGGATGAATTCTGTTGTGTGGTATTGGATCTCTATTGGAGTGGATAATTTTTAATAAATTCTCCTTCTTTTCTGTAATGCTACGAGTTTGAAAATCAATTTTGAAAATTCTTCTTTTTACTCTTATGGATTTGCTGAGGAGACTCTTCTTCAATTCCAAAGCTTGTTCAATATCCGTATTTTGGATTTAGGTACGTGGTTCAAGTATTTAGGTTTTGTTCCAAAACCTAACTACTACTTTGCATCTTATTGGATCTAGTTGATTGGAAAATTGGAATTTGGTGTCTTAAGTGGATCTCTCTGGGAGGTATTTATATCCTTTTGAAATATGTTTTGGACGGCCTACTAGTTTACTTGTTCTCTGTCACTCAAATTCCCTGTGCCATTTTGGACAAGATTCATAGAAGATCTTTCATATTTCTTTGGTCTGGAAACAGGGAGAAAGACAATTTCCATTTAGTGGCTTGGAACAAGATTGTCTTACCCAAGAAATCAGGCGAATGGGGTTTAAAGAATATTTTTTAGTTTGGTAAGGCTCTAGATGTGAAGAATATTTGGAGATGCATGCTCTCTAATAATTTATGGAGAATTGTAATCAAAAGCAAGTACATATGATGTTGGACTTTAGCATAATGGTTCAGGTTGGAATAAAAAAAGACGAAGGGTGTCTCATATTCCTGGAATTCATTTCTCAACACTCTTCTCATCATTAATCAATGGATTGTTTGGCGACCTGAAAATTGATGGTCGATTAGAGTGTGTGAAGATCCTATTGTTGCAATTGGAAATTACAAGCTTTATTTTGATTTGTTGAACCACTTGCATTCCCGTGGCATTTTCTTTCTAGCTCAGATCCATAATCAAGAGGCATTAGATTCTGGTATGGACCGTTGGGCTATTGTTGAAAATATTTCTATGCAGGGTATGATTAAAGAAGTATGGGATGCTTTCATTCATAGGTTATATGTACCTGGTATATTTATTTTTAATCAAGAGGAGAAGCTAGTGTGGACCTGAAAGTTAATGGATGGACAAGTGAATGTGAAGGAAGCATATGAATCTTTAACATTCAAAGCAGTTCAGGTTAATGTAGACTGGTGGAAGAATTTTGTTTGGTCTTGGAACCTTCCTCTTAAGATTGGACTTTTTAATTGGTTATTGCTAAACAATTATATTCTCACCTCGGATAATTTATGTTTTCATGGTTTTTGTGGCCTAGGGTTTTGTGTCTTGTGTAATCAAGCAAAGGAATATGTCTCTCATCTTATGTGTAATTGTGCTTTCATTCAAGTTGTTTGGGATAAGATTTATGTTCTTTCTAATGATAATTTTGTTTGGGCTTTTAATAATCACTCGGACTGCTTCTTCCATTGGTCTAGATCCAGGAGAAATTATTCAGAACTTCCCTGTTATGTGGTTTGGGAAATCTGGAAATCAAGGAACCATTTGTTTTTTTAGAATCATTCTTGTTCTCCTTCAATGGTAGCTCTCAAAGCTTGGAGACAATTCAATGTTTTTCCTAAAATAAGTTCATTTGGCTCCATTCGCAGACCTCCTTACCCAAAGGTTTTTAATGACTTAGTTGTTGGTTTATTTGATGGATCCTCCTCCTCTAACGGATTTGTTAGTGCTCTGGAGTTGTTATAAAGATTTTAAATGGGACTACTCACTTGATAAGATTCAATTCAGAAGAAGGTTTGAATTCTAAAGCAGAACTATTAGGCCTCTGGGCATTGTTGTTTATTGCCAGTTGGTTTAATATTCATCAATTGCAAGTATGTGGTGACTTGAAGCTTATTATAGATTGGGATTTGAATAAAAGTTCTTTCAAGGTCATAAATTTGGAATTATGGGAGCTGAAAGTTGACAATCTTTGTAAAAAAAATTACAGGCTTGATTTTTATCATATATATCAGGAATTCAATTATCAAGCAGATCTTTTGGCTAATCAAGCTTCCTCGTTTCTTGAAGGAAGGATCTTTTTTCAATCCAGCATGAATGGAGTTCTTGGGAATGTGAACTCCGTTCTGGTTTTCTAGAAGTTTTTAATCAACTATTTTTTGGTCATGTATTTGGTGGTGGAGTTGGTCTTTGTTTTTTTCTGAAGGGGTTTTGTTTGTTCTCAAGCCTTGACGTTGAAGCCTTTTCTTTCAATATCTCCAGCTTATGGCTGAGGTTTACAATTTATTTCTGTAATGTTATCTTTATATTCTATGAATATAAGTACTTTTTTTGACGTGAAAAAAAAGTAAGATTTAAAATTATTTTTTTAAGAGTTAGTTTTTTTTTTAATGTAAGGAAATATGTTAACGGTTTAAGAGTCAAAGGTGTGAGAGTTGAAATTCTATTTTTTTTAACTATAAAAAAGGTATTCAGTAAGAGTTGAAATTTTACTTTTTACATATTATCGGAAAATCATTTTAAGTGGAAAAATCTATTAGAACTTAATTGTTAATAGAAACCATCATTGATCGTTATCACCATATATAAAGAGCATAAAAATTATTTTGGTTAAAAATAAAACTCAAGTTCAATGTAATTAGTTTTAATGTTTTTTTTTATGTTTAATAAATCTAAATTAGTTATCTAGTTAAAAAAGATGATATAGATATATCATTGAGGAACTAATAATTTTATAAAAGAAATAATGTAAAATATAATTAATTATTTGAAAAGCATCAAAATTGAGAAATTGTATATAATGAATCGAGGAACTGAATTTGGTCGATTCGGTTGAATTAATACTTAACTTATTTTAAAGTGAGAAAGATAATTTGTCGGTAATAAAGTAATTATTTATTAACTTTAATTTCACAACATCTTAATTACAAAGTGAAGGATGAACAACGTTTAATGGAAATTTAAAAGTTATACCGAGCACTATCAGCATTATATAAAGATCTTTCTAACTGATATATCATGTTATGAAAAAGTGTTACATCGAGAGAACTAAGAATAAATTCATTGTAATTTGAAAATTTTTAAATAATTAAAAATTTGTAGTTAAAATTTTTAAACATTTAATAAATTTATAATTATGATTAATATATAATATAATATTTAAAGAGTCTTTGAGGTGTAGGACAGTCGGTGACGGAGTGTGCTGATAAGGAACTTTGTGATGTTAAAGTCATCGGTTCGAAACCTACGGGGACAAAAAATCCAACCATGTTAAGGGTTGGTGTGGCTAAGACCGGGTGCGATCTCTAGGTGTATTTTATTAATTTATTTTTAAATCGAAATAATTTTTTTATTATATATTGAAAAAGTTACAGTCGGTGTTATATAGTGTTGGCTCAAGGATTTTAAACAAACATAAATAATTGTGTGTGGTTACAAAATAATCTTACAATAGATTAAAAAGTATATGTTCCAAGTTGGTCTAGAAGTGGTTTGTTTCACAAAAACTCCTTACAACCTTACAACATAGAAATACATAAAAGTTAACGATAAGCATAAAAATGGCCTACTTCTTCTTGACCATCATTGGATTGAGTGGATTTACGCTTCTCAATTTCCATTGGGTCCTTTAATTGGTGCATTGTCTCCTCCTCTTTGAACTCAACTTGGAACGAATTCTTTGGAGCCCTGTCGTTTGAAGCCATAGATAGAGTATCCTTTCGGAGATTAAGAGCCATCTTATGAATCATATTACATTATGCATCAATGATATCAATGATTTTCTTATGTTGAACTAACAAACTCATGATGTTATGATATTGATATGTTAGAGAGGATTGGAGCAACTACAAGCTAGGGTTTGGTAGTCCCATCCACAGCAGAGGACAGCATGAGTACCAAAGGGGGCGGTAATGGAACCCCCTCATACAAGAAGGTAGTAGTAGACAGAGGGAAAGGCCCACGAGGTGTAGGTTTCAAGGCACCAATGACAAGCACCTTGGGATTAGAACCGGAAAAGAGTTAGGAAAGCAACCAGAGGAAAAGCGATGGCATGGGGGAAGAAGCCAAAGAAACTCTTAATGATGCACAAGAAATGGCAAGCCCCAATGGGGCAGAAGGGTGCAACCCATGTAAACCAAAGACAACAATGATACCCAAGGTAATACTGGACGATCCGCAAATGCAACTCTACAGGGACCAGATGAAGACGCATGCGCTAATCTGTAAGTTTATGGGTTTGTGGCCCACAAAAAGAACGTTGCGCAACTGGATTAAATATCAATGGAAGCCAAGCAGAGAAGTGGAACTACACCTGGACTCGAAAGGCTTCTTTATAGCAGTATTCATGAACCTAGAAGATAGGGATAATATCTTTGAGGGGGGTGCATACTTCCATGCTTCAGCAGGACTGTACATGCAACAATGGAAGGAAAACTTCTCCCCAGAGAAAGAAACTTTCAAAAATGTACCAGTATGGATGAGACTTTACTCCTTGTCGTTAGGTTATTGGCTACCTTATACCTTGGAAGCAATAGGGAACAAACTGGGAAAATACGTGAAGACATTAGAAGGAACCCTAAAAGGACGATACACATCCTATGCAAGAATATGCATAGAGATGGATGTGTCANACTCCTTGTCGTTAGGTTATTGGCTACCTTATACCTTGGAAGCAATAGGGAACAAACTGGGAAAATACGTGAAGACATTAGAAGGAACCCTAAAAGGACGATACACATCCTATGCAAGAATATGCATAGAGATGGATGTGTCAGGGGAACTCCCAGAAGCCATAAACCTAGAATTCAAGGATGTGGAATGGATACAAAAAATTGACTATGAGCAGATCCCCTTCAGATGCAGAATATGTCACGAGCATGGACACCTAATCAGAGAATGTCCAATCATTAAAAAAGAAGAAGCGGAAAACACCAAACAACAACAAGATGAGAATGGGTTTATAAAACCAAACCACATAAACAGAGCTAAAAAGAAACAAAGTAAAACCCTAACAGGGAGAAATCCGGAGGCCATGAATAAACTAGAAGGACAGGACAAGACCAACAAAGGGGAGGAAGCAGAAAAGGAAAAGACAAAAGCTAAAGAATCCAAGGAACAAGCAACAAATGAGGATACAGATAGCCCAAGAAAAGAGGTGGGACAGGGGGTAGCGCAACTCCTATGGACGGAGAAACCAGAGATACCCCCACCCCCATGCAGGAGGAAAACGAAGATGCAGAAATGACTCCAAGCGAGGTAGGAACAAAAGATCATGATCTCAGAGACATTTTGGAAAGGGAAGGGATCGATCTCCTGAACATACTGAAGCAATGGAAAAGGTAGGGCATAGACAATGTACCGGCGGAGCAACTAGACCGCATCCAATACATGTTCCTCCTAAGGGAGGAAGCCAAATCCAGAGGGCTCAAGCGCACACACGAGGAGATATGACACCTAGGAATCAAAGCAGACGAAGGACAACCACAACTCTTACCCAAGCAGATGAGAAGGAAAAAAGGCAGGAAATCAAACAGCGCAGCCCTACAAGAACTAGGAGCTCTGCTGATAAACTTAGGTAAGATCAAAAAGATCTTTCCTAACTCTCCCCCACATATTTAAATGAAGATTATAACATGGAATATAAGAGGCCTAAACAACCCACGAAATCATAGAATTCTTAGAAATAGACTTAGGAAGGAACAACTGGACCTCTGTTTCATCCAAGAGACAAAATGCACTATAGATAGAATGGAAACAATAAACAAAAAACAATGGAGCAAGTACAAGATGGTGGTTGTCGAAGGATAGCAGATAGGCACACACTTTCGGTTAACATGCAAATCATTGGGAATACGGAGATGATTCTATGCACTAATGTGTATGGACCCCAATGCTAGAGGAAAAGAGAAGAATGCTTCTAGACCTAGAATACCTAAAAGCTCGCTCCAACAACCTCCACTAGATCCTGGCAGGGGACTTCAACATCATCACCTCACTTGCGGAAAAAAAAGGAGGCACCAAGAGATTGGATAGAGATGCGGAAGAATTCTCAACGTTCATAGACACAACAGAGATGGTGGACATCAGAATCAATAACAAAAACTTCACTTGGAACAATAAATGGATAAATCAACATCAAGTTGCAACAAGACTAGACAAATTCTTCGTGTCAGAATCCATCATTATGCAGGGGTTAACCTTAGATTGCGGCATCCTTCTCTGGGGGGTTCTGATCACTGGCTAGTCCAACTGGAAGCAGACTTCCCAACCACCCCGAAGAATAGACCTTTCATATTTCAGAAATTTTGGATTGACCACCCCACCTTCAAGGAGAACATCAACCAATGGTGGCGGGAGGAACAACCGAAGAAAGGGACACAGATGTTCAAACTCTATAAGAAACTAAAGTACATCAAACATAAGCTCAGGGAGTGGAGCAAGGAAATTGTTGGCAACATAAACCAAGAGAAGAAAAATATGGAAGACAGAATGAGAAGACTCCGAGAAGTTTGCATAGCAGAGGACAATATAGAGGATCGAAAAAAGGAAGAGATCCAAATGACCCAGGAATGGGAGGGAAGATGCCAGCAGGAAGAAATTCTACGGTGCCAAAAGTCCTGAATCAGATGGCTAAAGGAAGGAGAGAGGAACACCAATTTTTTTCATAGAACAACCATTGCCAGAAGAGCCCACAAAAAAATCCTGAAAATTAAGGATTAGGATGGGATCGAGTGAGAATCCCATAAGGAGATTGAAAATACCCTGGTAAGTCACTTCCATGGGATAGCCCATGAACCCAACAAAGACCAAATGGAGGCCATCCAAAGGATAACGCAACACATTCCTTGTCTAGTCACTGAGGAACAAAATAACAACCTAAACAAACCCATAGCTAAGGAGGAAATAGATCAAGTGATCCAGGAAATGCCAAACGGGAAAGCCCCAGGCCCAGATGGTGGAATTCTTCAAAGTCTATTGGGAAGTGGTCAAACACGATGTTTATAGGGTGGTGGAGGACTCTAGACGGTCGGCCTCCATCCTAAAAGCGTTAAATGCCACAATGATTACTCTAATCCCCAAAGAAAATGAAGCAAAGACCCCTGACCACTACAGACCCATAGCTTTATGCAATGTGGTTTACAAGATAATATCCAGAGTCATAGCCAATAGATTGAAACCCCTCCTACCCACATTGATTTCACATGAACTTGCAGGTTTTGTGGAAGGATGAAAAATCATGGACAACATCATCCATGCCCATGAGCTAATCCACACCTTGAAAATCCAGAGGAGAGGGGGGATGATAATACAACTTGACCTAGCAAAAGCCTGTGACAAAATTAGTTGGCACTACATGGTTAAGACTCTAGAAGCCTTTGGTTTCACCCAACACTGGATCAACTGGATTATCATCCTAGTCTCAATGACAAGTTACTCGCTCATGATAAATTGAGCCCCAGCCAAACCCTTCTGGCCCACTAGAGGCATCAGACAAGGAGACCCGCTATGCCCCTTCCTATTCATCCTGATGATGGAAGGTCTCAGCCGAAGCATAAAAAGTGCAACAGAAGCAAGAGAAATAACAGGCCTCAAACCTTTTGAAAAATGCCCTACTTCCACACACCAACAGTTTGTGGATTACACCTTACTCCATGGCGTACCCACGATCAAGGAAGAAAAACCTTTCAAAAGAATCTTAGAAGAGTTTGGGGAAGCCTCGAGAGCCGAGATCAACCATTCCAAATCAATGATCTACTTTTTCAACACCAACCCTGCAATCCAAAGGAACCTGGCAAATATTTTGGGCTTTGAGTGCAAAACACTCCCATCTAAATACTTGGGCATCCCTCTGACGGACATAGCATACAAAATGGAAACTTGGGAAGGAGTGATCAACAAGCTACAGGAGAGGGTGAAAAATTGGACGTACATATCCCTTAACCTTGCGGGGAGATTTGTACTGACCAAGATGGTTCTACAAGCAATTCCAACCCATATGATGTCTGTATTTCCTACCCCCAAAGGAATACTACAAAAAATAAGGACCATCCAAAGGGACTTCCTATGGAGACGAGCGGAAATAAAGAAAAAATGGGCCCTAGTGGCTTGGGAGAAGGTTTGCAAGCCAAAATGCAAAGGAGGAATGGGGCTACAAGAACCACAAGTAACCAACGAAGCCTATGGGGCGAAAATCTGGTGGCAATGGGTTAAAGAAACTTCTACCAAATGGGAAAACCTCTGGAAGGCCAAGTATGCCCCGGACATAGACGACTAGGACCGAATTCATTTTATGGGCACCAGGGAGGGATCAACCATTTAGAACCTAGCTTAGTGCAACAAAACTTGGGTCCAGACACACAACTTTTGGGGAGTAAGGAATGGTAAAACAACCAGATTCTGGGAGGATGCCTAGCAACAGGAACCCAAAATGGGAAATCTGGATAGGGAGGTACTCCAACGGGACATGATCGCGCAAGGCAAAACCAAATTCCACCACTATTGGAAGCAAGAAACAAATCGAAACAGATGGAGAATCTGGGACAATCTCAATTCCCAAACTAGATATTGGACCACAACAATCGCGAAAGAGGTGGAGGAGGAACTTGGGAAAAGGAAAATTGCAGTCTCGGAAGAAGAAGATCAATTAAGATGGGGTCGTAAAAATGGAGGGGAATTCAACTAGAAGGAATCCTGACATTACATCGTGGACCAAGACCAAGAAGACCCAACACAACTATGGGATAAGCTCTGGAGCAGCCCCCAGTGGCCAAAACTAAAAAAATTCAAATGGTTAGTACTTCATAACCGAATTCTAACCTAGGAAAACCTAAGGAAAAGGGGCTTCATAGGCTCGTCACGGTGTCACCTCTGTCAAGCTAAGGAAGAAACAACGAATAATCTCCTCAATGAATGTACCTACATAGCAGAGATCTAGGACTGGGTAGTAGGTATTTTTTGACAGTCCAATAGGACTCGAGGTAACATCGGCGCAACCATCAACAACTGGAATGAGAGTTACAGCGAAAATGAAGAGGTGAACCTATGCTGGACTCTCATTCTGAGGATGATCATATGGACAATATGGAAAGAAATGAATCGATGCATCCTCAAGAATGAAAGCCTTCTGGAAGGGAAAATCAAAGAAAAAATAATCTCCATGACAAGAGAAATGGTGCAGAGCCGCAATTTCCAAAATGGGAAAGCGCAACTCGCAGGTTGGGACTCTAGAGTCCTAGAAGATTTTCACCTAAAAGATGGGCGCAACCACACACAAATACTGCAACTCCAAATAGGTGATCGCAACTGGAATCCCCCTCCAACAGGGTTCCTCAAGCTGAATTTCGATGGGGCGGAAAAAGGAAACCTAGGCATGACAGGAATGGGAGGGGTTATCAAGGATAGTGGCAGCAACATAATATGGATGTACGCTAGGAGTATGGGAAAGTCAACGTGTTGATACTTAGAAGGGGGTGAATCAGTATCAAGTACAATTTAAAAACCTTTTTCAACTTATACTTAAACCATTCAATTATATCCAATGAGCAATGAACAATAGTATAAGAGTTACACCAATACACCATGCACAATATATAAGAAATAATCAATAGTTTTTGTTCAAGGGAAGTAATGACTTCCAAAGGTAGCTACAGCTTCCAAATGTAGAGGGAGGGATAAACCTCCAAGAGGAAGATAAAATCCTCCAATATCAAGAGAGAGTTAACCTCTCCATCCTTGCCCCTTCCTTCCACCCAAGAATATATGAGAGATAATAAAACTTTACATTAAATCATCACCATCAACCAATCATCACATAGAACCTGATAATGCTTCCTGAGACTTCTTCAATTTCTGCAATTCTTCAATT